>CM040423.1:114732455-115332455 GCA_022702705.1 Papilionanthe hookeriana x Papilionanthe teres
ACACCTCCTAAAACCACACCCATACCCAACTTGACCTCCTGACTCATGTAGGTGATTCACATGGATGGTCCTTAACCCCTAAGCCCTCGGCAAGCAGGGTTAGGAACAACATGGTGGATGCTTCAAATGAGTCCCTTCATGGCTCATGTGGGCTTGATATGGCTTCATGGCTCAACCAAAATGATTTTATTCCACCTACATTCACCCAATCTTCAATTTTCCAAATTTTCAATTTTTGACCCCCGGGACCCTACACCCGCCTAGCCTACCCAAAACCCTTGAAATCCTCCAAAATCACCTAAATTACCCAAAATTCTCCAAAATCAATCCCAAGCATTCCCACAATACTCAAATTGATCATCCATACCAAAAATACAAAAAATTCCAAAAATACCTCCCAATACCCTCCAAATACCCAAAATACCCCTCTTGACCCAAAAATCCAAAAATTTAGAAAATTCCCAGAAAATTTCAGAAAATCCCAAATATTCCCAATTTCATTTTGTGCAACTACACCATGAGCCAATTTTGTCAATTTATCCTACTTTTGTCAAAACCCCCAATTTGACCCATTTTAACCCAAAATGAACCCAATGTCAAGCCAAACCTACCCAATTGACCCAAATTCTTGTCCAATTCAATTCTAAACTACAATTCAACATTACCAACACCAATCTAGACCAAACCCAAGTCCAATTTTATTGACATTTGGATCCAATTTTACTTTTGGCCTTAAAGCCCAATTTGGACCCATGACCCAAACCTAACCCAAACTCTCCCAATTCAACTCCAATTAACCCCAAATCTTTTCTAAATCTTCCTTAAAATCCCCAAAAAAACACTAACATGATTTGCCCAAAATTTAGACCCAAACCCCACTCAAATTCAACCCAAAGCTAAAAGGCCCAATTTTGACCTAAACCCAAACCTAACCTAAATAAGCCCAAACCCCAAAATCAAAGCCCAACCAAAGGCAAAACCACTTTGAAACACTCCCATAAACATTTCCCAACACTTATTTTACATCAATTTCAACCCTAGCCCAACATTGGCCCAAGTTAGCCCAATTTGACCTATATTGACCCATTCACCAAAGAGGTCCAAATCCAACCCAAACCTAGCCCAAACACTTCAAGTTTATTCCAAATCATTCATGAAACATTCTTAAACAAAATTCAACACTCATGGGATCCAATCCTTTGCAAAATTTACATCCACCAAGTTGTTTTCAAACCTAAAGGCCCACTTTCCTAAACCATTCTAAAAGCCCATTTCCACCAAATACAAAAGCCCAAAATTGGCCCTAAAGCCCACATGGCAATTTCTTTTCATCATACCTTTAATTGATATCACCCCTAAGTTTCAAAATCATCATTAAACCATTCCAAATCAAGCTTCATACAAATTCCCATCAAATTACCAAAATTTCTAAAATCCATTTTCATGAAATTGACCAAGTTTTTCCCCAAGCCAAAGACAAGCCATGAAGCCATGCATGAGCCCCATAGGAGCCATGAGAGCCATGGAATCCACTTTCCACCTCACCAAACCATTAATGGTAATAGGGGGGATCTCTTTCTTAAACCCTTTTTAAGCCCTTTTTACCTTAAACATGATACACTCTAAACCATACTTTGCCACCTAATCCTTGATGTGGACTTCACTACCTTTGGTAGGTTGACTCACATGAGCCTCCCAGCCCAAAACCAGAGCTTGGATGGGTGCACCAAACCCAAAAAGGTGGGTTGACCCATTTGGACCCAAAATGAGCCTCTCCCCATACCCTTTTGATTCAAACCCTTTACACATGGCATTTGCCAATTGACTGCACAAACCTCCAGCCCTGACCCATCTGGACCTGAGGGTGACCCATGCCTGCCGGCTAGCCACCTGGGTCGCCAGAAAACACCATGGTCGAGACCTTAGGAGGAGCCAAACTTTGGAATTCCACCTTGCTGAGCTGCCCCATGCCCAATGGCCACCATGGCTGTTCTTCCCATGCCAGAGCAGCTGATCCCAAGCCCTAACTCTCCCTGGGAGGCCCTCCATCCACCTCTATTTAAACCCAACCCCCTCACGGCCATGAGAAGAGAATTGCACAAACCTTGCCGAAACTCTGCCAAAATTGTTCTAAACCCTTCTCCATCCTTAGAGCAGTTGATCCCCAGTGTCAATTTGCCCTAATCCCCACCAACGAATCCGATTTCTCAACCGAAATTTCACCCAAAACCGGGACACTTTGCCACGAGTGAGCTAATCCTCAAATTGATCGGTCCTACACCTTCACTGGACCAAGAGGAGAAGTTTCCCACCGAAAGCCCCATCTCCAGAGCCACCCGGTTGCTCCGGCCTCCAAGCTTTATGATCGGCCGTGGTCGAAACCCAACTTAGGCAATTCACTGCGACCGGGAGACTTCATCCGGAGCTTGCTGGGATCCAATCGAAGGTGACACAACCCTCGGATCGAAGCCACACTTCTCCGAGCAAAGGTATGGCCTCACTCTTCTTCCCGAGCTTCGAACATTCTCCATTTTTATTGAGTCAATTTCATGCCACATAAACCATATGGATGTGTTCGTCTTCTCGAGACGAATCCATAGAGCATAAGAACGTTAAATTTGGACAAGTATTTAGTGAGATCTTAGGCCTAGAAGATGGACGGCTCTCGGTAAGGACGCTTGGGGACGATGAACGGATGCCATTCGTTTAATACACGCGTGGACGGACGGCCAGGATCACGCCGGATCAGGAGATGGAACGACACAGCGGGCCCCCGGAGCGCTGAGTCAGATGGCGGCGTTGAATCGGAGAGCGCCACGCGGCGTTTCGGAGCTGCCGAGGTTGACGCGGCGCCGCGTGGATAAATAGAAAATTAGGGTATTTTTCTATTTATTTAATTCCCTAAACTTCAAAAATTCATAACTTTGTGTAGGAAAATCAGAAAAATAAAATAAAAATACCCTCTTGCTCAGTGAACAGAGGAGAATAATGTGGAAAAGAAATTATTTAATTTCATCAAGTATTTTATTTTTAATTATTTATTTCCCTTCTGCATTGTTTTAATTCTCCATGCATATAGGAAATTCATCATGGCATGAGACCATAGGGCTTTTGAAGCCTCCGAATTTGGGAACATTCCCCGAATTTTCCAAATTCGCAGGCCATCCCTATGAGAAGTTATTGATTTTTCAAATTCATGTTACTGTTTTGAGTATTTTAATTCCAATAATTAGCATGTTGTGAAATAAATTCTAGGAAAATTTGGTGATGTTTCTTATGACCAGAGGGCCCTAAGAAAAATAGGTTTTGAACTAGTTCATTTAAAATGACCCTAATTGGCTTAAACACCCAAAATAGCTCCTTAATTAATTAGAGCTAATCATACATCAAATTGACTTGAAATCAATTCTTCACTGACCTTTGGGGTCAGAGAAACCCACCATAAAAATTTGAAGTTAATTGGACTTGGTTAGCCCTACTAAATGGGTTGATTAAGCCATTTAGCCAATTTAAACTTTAAAAATTCATAACTTTCAAAATAATTTTCAAAAATTCACCAAATTAGTTTTGGAGCCTCTCTGATATCAAGGGAATTTAAGAAAAATAAAATTGTAATTTTCTAAAAAAGTTGATTTTTTGTATTATTTTAATATTTTAATAATTAAAAAATAATAAAAATCACAAAAATAATAAAATTCACCAAAATGTCACATTTTGAATTTTAATCACTTAGGAACAAATCCCATATTTTTCTTAGGTCTATTTGATGAGATATTAAATTTTAAAGCCCTAGGGTAATTTTAAAATTAAAAAAATGTATTTTCTAGCATTTTCAGTAAAATAATTATAATAAATCAAAGAAAAATCAGAAGATTGCAAAAATTGATTCTTTGATTTCCTTGATATCAGAGAGATTTTTGAAAAAAATAAATTTCATTTTTCAACCTTTATTTTATTTTTAAATTAATTAATACTCCAAAATTTAAAATAATTATAATAAAAATAATATAATTTAAAAAATCACCAAAATTGGTCCAAGTGGTCCTCTGGTCATTAGGAATGTCCCATAATTTTCTTAAGGACAGAAACTTTAACTTGGTCATATTATTAAATTTTCCTTGGAAATTCCTATTTTCCACAAAAAATAATTACATAAATAAATTAAATACAGAAAAATCACATTTTCTCCTCTCATGTCTTTATTGACATATGAGTGAAGTCACATAAAAATTTCAAGTTCATTTAAGCTCAATTTAGTGAGTTATGAAATTATTAAGCTTGAAGGGCAAAATGGTAATTAAAATTTTAACCCTTAATTAAAACTTTAGGTTTAATAGAATTAACAAGTAAAATATTTGATCTTAATCTGATTTGGATGATTGAAATTTAAATAATTAAAGGGTAGAAACCTACTAAACAATTTAAAATAATTGAAATAAACCTTAATTTAATAATTGATTAAATTTGGAAGAATAATAAAATTGGAATTATTAAAATAGGGATATTATTAGGAAGAGATTTATTCTTTGATTTAAAAGTCCCTAAATTAATCATCTCAATAATATTTAATTCCTAATTAAAATGATAATTCAAATTTAAGTTTTAAATTGTTAAAGGACTTAATCATTAAAATTAAATTAAAATGTTAAATTATTAAACTCTTTTTAAATTTTCAATTAAACTAAAATTAAAAATAAAATTAAATTAAAGATTAAATTAAATTAAATCAAACAAATTAAATAAATTAAATTAAATTAAATCAAATAAATTAAATTAAATTAAATAATTAAATAATTAAATTAAATTAAATTAAATTAAATTAAATTAAAACATATTAAATTAAATTAAATTAAATTAAATTAAAATAAAATAAAATCAAATAAAATTAAAATTAAAATTAAAATTAAAAAATCAAAATTAAAATTAAAACTAAACCAAATTAAATTAAATTAAAGTTAAATTAAATTGAATTAAATAACATCACCTAAGACATAAAGAAATTAAATATAAAGCAACTTGAACACTATTCCAAATTTAAATCCGATAACTGAAATTAAATTAAACCACAAATCATTTGAACATCAGTTTGCCCTCGAAAGCTTTGGTTATCATAACTCCTAAATAGAACATTAAATGAAATGTTACTTCACCTATAGGATATTCAAATGTCCTAGTTCACTGAGCAAGATAACAAAACTCGAGTTCTCGGACGATTAATTCATTTGTATAATTAAATTCATTTGGACTTAAAACAATTCTAGCAATATTGAAAAGATGTTTAAGATTCTTCTTAAGCACTTCCTCAATATGATAGGATGTTTATAAGAACAACTGAACTTAATTGTTCTTTGATAAAGAAAAACATCCTCAAACCAAAACACAAGAACCTAGACGTCATAGGAGATGACTAGCTATAGGATTAGGAATTTGGTAGAAAACCATAACCCTTCCCTTAGCTTTACCTAGGAACTTGCTTAAATGTTCTAATTGTGTTTTAAGTGCAGCTTGGGATGACAGGAAGACCCTCCAGGTACGCTTTTATTTTATTGCAATTTACATTATTGCAATTACTTTAATCGCATCGCACTTACTTTTTCTTGCATGATAAACAACTGTTGCATGAAAACCCACACCTTTAGGATAGCCCCTAAAACTGAAACCAAAACTAAATTAAAAACCATTACAAGATAAAATTCACCGCCACAACATTTCAAAATATAAAACAACTCAAAATTTAATCACAAACAAAACACAAAACTACAATTACAACTAAATTAAAACGTCTTGTTGGATGATCGGGAATATCTCGGATGATGTAACCTACGTGTTGCTAACGGGATTTCCCACGGTCTAAATGAAAGTGTGGAACTCATTCAGTTGAGTTTAGCAAATTCATCTGGACTAAGTGAATCCGATAAAAATAACGATGCTGGAAGGATGGAACCGTGGGATCTTAACCGGTGTCGTCATAATCAACTTTAAAATTTGTTTTAATTAAAATGTTAAAAAACACTTGGAAATTAAGATTTTTCTCTAAACCAAAACACTTTCCTCATCTCCTGATTTATGATTTCTATAACTAAACCTCTGTAACAACAAGGAGCTCGGAGCATGGTGGGCAGCACGGCCATCGTCATCAGCAAAACCTGAGTCTACTTCAGCAAAACTTTCTTAGAATTAAATAACCAATCCATAGGATTTTGAGGTAGTTTGTCTAGTGCAACATAAATCCTCAACTCTTCGTTAGGCATTTGCATGATCATGTCATGTAAATTAAGTCCTAACTGGTCTTAGGACTCCGAGGTAGTCGTTTGGTACGACATAAACCCTCACATCTTCCAGTCTATTTGTATGATTTTATCATACAAATATAAGTCCTAATTAATTAAAATTGGCAAGATCAAAATATTAAATAAACATTAGGACTTTCCTAAATCTAAGAAATACAATAGGATAGTCAGGAAATTACCGAAGTTCGCTTCGAAACTGTAATTTCTCCTACTTTTCTTCCTTTGAATTCCCAAAACAAAATGTTCCAAGCTTGATTCATTCCCTATTGAAATTCCAAAATTCAATCCCTTGAAAACTTAAACTTTGAGATTCTTGAGAGCAGAATTATTGATTATTATCGAGAGTTTTCTTAGGTGATTCCCGTCACTTAAGATGTAATTTACTATAGGGGCTTGCCCTTATAGGGAATTTTAAGAACCCAGGTAATATAAACCCTGTTTAATGTTTTCATATTAAGCAGGGGAATTTATCGGCTTATAAAATTGGTTCGCAAACCAAACGGATGTCACAAAATCTTCTAGTTTATTTAATCGAGCCCCATCATCAAGTAGTGTGTCTATTCTTCGAGATAGGTACATAACTTGTGATGTGGCGCTCATTTATATAAACTATTTGGGATGTGAGATCAGTTTGATTTCATATCTTAAAATTTTCAAATTTAAAATTATTTTCAAAATCAAATACTACTTTTCAAATTATTTATTTAAATTAAATTAAAAATTCGCCGACAATTTCTGTAGGCGACCCCTTTTCAAAATACAACACAACCTAAAAATAATGCCGACACTCGTCCTCTCCTTAATCTTCTATTCCCCTTTTCCATCAATCAAAAAGTTTATAATCATATTCAATGCTTCGTTCGCCACAGAAAAATTCTCATACTCGCAACAGAAAGGTTCTCACAATTGAAATAATGCATTGATGCAGGCAGGGGTAAACTCAACCATCTGAACTCTAACCAAAATATACTGTCTCTCTGAATAGTAGAGGTTAGCATAGAATTCTCGAACAATACCCAACATCACTTCAACAGTAAAACAACATAAAATATACCATCGACGACTCGTTATCAAATCTTCAATTTCTCCTCCAGGATTTTTAAAGGCTCACTCTTGAATACATTTCTTGTTAGTAAGATATGTACTAAAGCGCAAATAAGCCTTCAAACTAACAGATCAGCTCTCATCATATTCAAAATTCCTCTTCCCCTTAGCCAATCTTGGAGCCATTTGTCTAAAAAATTTAAATTAATCCCAATAAATTCCAAAATCACAATGTAAGCTTCTCTGAAGTAAATTAAGTAAGTAAGAACTCAAATCTCATGTAAAATCTCCAAATCTTTCTAAAAACCTCAAAATATCAAATCATCTTAATGTAGGAGATTTCCACGGTAAAAATAAAAAAAAATTAGTTTAAAGTGAAGCACTTATCGAGAGAAGATGAAATCCAAACTTTTCCGGCCACGAAATCGCTTCCAACCCCAATGCTAGTAAGCCCTAGGTGTAAAAATTGACCTTGGCTAGAGTTAGAAGACAGTGGTTTGGGCAAAAATGGCGGGTCTCAGGGTTAAATAGCGAAAATCTAGAGTTTGGGAAATATTTTTGGCCTAGCACTGAACGGCGCAGGCTGCATTACAAGCAAAACTCTCTGACTTTGGGTGTGGAACGACGTTGTATTGGGCGTCGTTCGGCGCCAGTTCAAAAATTGGGTTTCCAACTTTCTTTTGCAATTTCGATCATTTCAAACCCGCTCTGATGTCTAATTGATCTAAATAAGCATTGAATATTGTACTAAAGCCTTGGCAAACTATATTCATAACACGGACAACACAAAACATCACTTATATATATATATATATATATATATATATATGAAAAGGATGGGAGATCCGAATTTCCAGGAAGTGTTCTTGAGGCGATTTGCAATTTCTACTAAATTCTTTTGAGTTTAGTTGGATTTTTCTCCTGTTTGATCCTTCTTTTCTTGTTTCCTGCTTAATTTCTGATGTTCGGGTAGGCTTCTGCATTTTTGATTGGAGGTTTTTTTGTTTCTCTTGGTTTTCCCGGGTTCTTGAAATTCAAATCTTTTGAATTTTCTTTTCTTTATCTGGTTCTCTTTTCATGGCTGTTTCTTCTTCTATTTCTATTCCTGGCAAGTCTTCTTTTGTGGATGTGGTCAATGCTGCTGCTGACATGCCAGATAAATTGGTTTTTCCTAATTGCTATCATGAAGCTAGCTGCCGGTAGAGGTAATTGCCCTTTTATTAAACAAGTAAGCAAGAAGGGAGGTAAGCCTCGCCTTAATCTTCACGGATTCCGAGCTTGCTTCATTGGTTGAAGTTCATAAATTTACTCTTGTGGGGAAGTTTCAATATGGGCATCCTAAGATGGAAAGAATAAGGAAATGTTTTGAAGATTTAAAATTGTCTGGTTCATGGAAGGTTGGGCTGTTTGATGGAAGACATATTATGATTAAGCTTTCTAAAGATGAGGACTATGCAAATTTGTTCTCTAAAAAGTTCTTGATGATGGATGGAAAATATATGAAAATTCTGAAATGGTCTCCTGATTTTGATTCTAATCAAGAAGCTCCTATTATTCCTGTTTGGTTTAGAATTCCTAATCTGAAATTACAATATTTCAATCATCAAGTGATCTATGCAATTGAGTACTGCTTTGGGGAAGCCTCTAAAATTGGATATCTCTACTTTTAATTTGTCTAGACCTTCTTTAGCAAGGATTCTAGTTGAAAGAGACATTACTCTTCCTGATGTTGAGGAAATTTGGCTTGGATCTCCACATAATGGTTATTGGCAACCACTACTTATAGAACAAAGGCCTGCATACTGTTGTAATTGCAAGATGTTTGGTCATTGTAAAGACAACTCGTTATAGGATTCATCCTAATCTTAGGCCAACAAATGCTAAATTGGTTATTTCTACTGCTGAAAACTCCATACCCGATGTAGTGCCTCGCTGTAATGCCTCGCTGTTCTCGATGTAGTGCCTGCTGTACCCGAGGTAGTGCTCGCCGTAATGCCTGCTATTATGCCTCGCTATAGAAGTTGGGAGGATGGTTTCTGCCGATTACGGCATTCTTCCTTCAATTCCTTCGAGGTTCCTGAAATTACTTTATCTTTATCTAATCCCGCACCTATTTCGATGATTCTAATTCGGTCTTGGTTCAAATTAAACAAGGAGTTACTTTTACCGATAATGAGCTCGTTACAAACAATTCGACATGGTAGTGATGGATCCTGTTGGTAATTCGACTTATATTTACGGAATGTTATTCGAGTCCGTAATCTGTTTCTAATGTACCGGATGTTCCATCTATTATTCGATCCGAAACTTCTTCGATTTATTCATTCTTGAGAAAGAAGGCAATCGTTATAGAACATGTTGGAAGTGATTTAAACTTTTCGAATAATATACGGTATAATTCGGTTTCAACTATCCCCAAACCTGTTGATTATCCCATTTTTCAAAATGTTACTCAAGATGGGTTAACTTCTTCCTTGGATAATCTTGATGCTCGCTGCTAATGATCTTAAGGATGATTGGTTGATCAAGAAGTCTAAAAAGAAAAAGAAATCTGCTGACTTATTGTCTTTATCCGAAGCTAACATTATTCCTTCTTCCTCTTCTAGGCTTACTAGAAGTGGAAAGCTTGCCCTTCATGATTAAGTTCATATGCTCGGAATATTAGGGGAGTGGCCAATCTCGGCTCCCTTAATAGAATTCGAGTCTAAACGGGATTCATAAGTTTTGGGTGATTGTGCTTTTGGAACCTTTGGTGAAATCCAATTTTGATAAATACATCGAGAAAATTTCTTGGATTTTCTTTTTTATCAAATTGTTCTAATAAGATTTGGTTGCTCTATAGAAAGGAATTATTGGTGAATGTTCTTCTTGATCATTCCGCATTTTACATTTTCATTTTCAGTTAGATCATTTTCAGGGTTTTGCATCCTTTGTGTATGCTGCTTCTCTTCCTAATGACAGATTGGAGCTTTGGAATAAAATTCATGAGATTAGTTTAACTATGTCAGAAAGTTGGATGGTGGGTGGAGATTTCAATTTCATTGCTCATCCTAGTGAGAAGAAAGGAGGCGGGAATCCCAATTTAATAGAGATGCTTGAAATTTACTAATGATATTCATTCTGCCGAAGCTTGTTGATATTGGCTTTGAAGGTTCTCCTTTTACTTGGAAGAGAGGATCTTTATATGAAAGGCTTGACGGAATATTAGTTAATCAATCTTGGATTAACATGTTCCCTATTTCCAAAGTTAAACATTTGGCTAGAATGGGTTCGATCATTCTCCTTTGCTTGTCTGTTGTGCTCCTTTTATCGTGGTGAAATCTAATTCATTCAGGTATCTAAATGTTTGGTCTGATCACCCTGATTTCAGTAAAGTAATTGAGAGGAATTGGTGTGCTCCTATCACTGATTTTTCAAATCCTATTATCAAAATATGGCTTTTACATAAAAGACTAGCTAAGGAACTTAAAGTATGGAACTGGAATGTATTTGGTAATATTCATCAAAAGGTCTGTTCAGCTGAAGTTTTTGTGTCTGCTGTGGAAAAAGATGTTGAAGCTGGGAGAGCTTCTGAACAACAATTATCTGCTGCCTATGCCAATTTAAATTCTGCTATTCATCAAGAAGAGTTATTTCTACAGCAGAAAGCTGCTGCAAATTGGTTCCATCATGGAGACAGAAATTCTAAATTTTTTCATGCTCTTATTAAATATAAAAGATCAGTCAACACTATCCTCCAAATTAAGACAATTGACAACAGATATCTGTTAAATACTAAGGATATTGCTGAGAATGCTGTTTCTTATTTCAGTGAGTTGTTTGCTGCCCAGACCACTAACTCTAATATGTTTTCTGCCTCCATTTTTTCTTCTTCTGGATTCATTAATCAATCATTGGATTTAGCTGCTGCTCCTAATGAACATGAGATTTCTATTGCCATTAACTCTATGGAAAGTGATAAGGTTGCTTTGGACCGGATGGGTTCACACCTGATTTTTATAAAAAATTTTGGCATATTATCAAATCCGATATTACTGCTGTCTGTACAAAGTTACTTCCATGGTAATCATTTGTCTAAATATTTTGCTTCTTCAACTATTATTCTGATTCCTAAGAATACAATGAAAGCTTCTTGGTCCGATTTTAGACCTATTAGCTTAACTTCAACTTTTCTAAGATCATAAGTAAGATTCGGTGGCCGATTACAACCATTGCTTGGAAGAGTTAATTTCGGAAAATCAAACTCGCTTTCTTAAAAGGGAGAAGTATTAGTGATAATGTGCTTTTGGCTCAAGAACTTTTAACCGATCCGGATAGAAAGTGTAGAGGCTCCAACATTATTTTTAAATTGGATTTGGCCAAAGCTTTTGATACAATAAGTTGGAAATTCATTATTGATGTATTGGAGGCAAGAGGATTCAAAGCTGATTTCTGTAATTTGATTGTTAGATGGCTTACCAACAATCATTATAGTGTTATGATCAATGGGAAGTGTCATGGTTTTTTCTCTTATGGTAGAGGTATTAAACAAGGTGATCCATTGTCACCTTACATTTTCATTCTAACTTTTGATTATCTATCCAAGATGTTAAATCAAATTCAGCAGTCTCATCCATATACTCAATTTCAGCATAGATCTTCACAACTAATTTCCCATCTTGCCTATGCTGATGATGTCATTGTGTTCTCTAATGGAAGTAAGCAATCCATTAAAGTTTAATGAAAACTTTGGCTATGTTTGAAAGCGTTTACGGTATGCTCTTCAACAAACCTAAATGTCAATTCCTAGCGGGATCTAAAATCGAGCATATCTATTAAAAATTGGATTGTTGATTTCACTGGCTTTAAAGAGGCTTATTTTCCTTTGCTTGTATTTGGGGTTTCCACCGATTAAGGGAAGAAGGAAGTTATGCCATTTTGATGATATTGTTGCTAAGATATCTTCACAACTTAACTACTGGTCTAACAAGTTTTTATCTAATGGGGGAAGAATAACTCTTCTTAAAAGTGTTCTAACATCTTTTCCCCTTTACATCCTTCAAATGATCAGAATGAAGAAGAGTACTCAGAAATTAATTTCTATTATGTTCAACAAATTTTATGGGAAGGTAATCACAAACAAATGCACTGGACAAATTGGGATAAATTGTGCAAGCCTGTTGATTGTGGTGGTCTTGGGTTTAAAAGCTTTCAACATCTAAGCTATTCCTTCTATTGTAAACAGTGGCTCAAGTTCAGAGCTAATGATTCTCTTTGGTCTAAATTTATGCATGGAAAATACTGTTATAATACTCATCCTACTAAAGTTCAATATAAAGTGGGTGATTCTAGAACTTGGAAGGAGTTGCTTAAAATTAGAATGAAGGCTGAAGATCTCTTTACTTGGGATATTGGAAATGGCCAAATTAATTTTTGGTTTGATAAGTGGTTGTATGATGAATCCTTAACAAATCATTATAATTCCTCTTCTAATATTAAGATTGTTGCTGATTGTTGGAAAGAGCATAAATGGAATTCTGAAATGCTTCAACATCATCTTAATCCTGAAATTGTTAACAGGATTTTATCAATTCCTATTCAGTTTACTGGAAAGGATAGATTAATACCTAAGAATTCATCTACTCAGAGTTTTTCTAAATTTGTTTATCACTCTTGCTTCAACTGGCATAAAAATGATTGGGGTACTAAATTATGGAATAAATTTATCACTCCATCTATGTCCTTCTTTTGTTGGAAATTATTTAAGAAGCTACTCCCAATCGATGATATTTTGAAGCTTAAAGGTATTAGAGGTCCTTCTATTTGTCCTTTTTGTCATCTTGATGAGGAATCATTATTCCATATTTTCCTTAATTGCAATAGAATTCAGCACATCTGGAAGGAGATTCTATCCAGATTAAAACAGAATGGTAAATTTTTTGTGTGGTCTTCTATTGAGGCTTGTTGGCAGGATTGGAAAGATGGTTCTTGCTACTACACTCCCTTGATTATCTTCTGGTTCATCTGGTTGGCTCGAAATGATGTTAAACATCTGAATATCTCTTTCTCTTCTCAATCTATTATTCGGAATTGCTGGTCTTATCTTAACAAACTGCAGAATTTTATTACTCCTTCTCAGACTCATAAGAAAAGGCAAATTGTTTTAGTACAATGGAAGGCTCCTATGCATCCTTGGTTGAAAATTAATACAGATGGCAGCCTTAAAGCTAATTCTACTCGGTATTGGAGGACTTTGCGGGGATTTTAGAGGACAATGTCTTTGGTTCTTTGCTGCCCTCGTCATGGCTTGTTCGCACTTGAATGCGAAATAATTGCTTGTTTTTGGGGATTGAAAATTGCTTGAAAAAATGAACTTAAATTTTCTTCATTTTGAACTTGATTCATTGCTTCTCTTACAGATTTTGACACGAAATCTGCTATACCATGGTTCCTTCATATATGGATTAAAAAGATCGGGGTTATTACTGCTTCCAAGCATATTATTTGGTCTCACATCTACGAGAGAAGGGAATCAGCCTGCAAATTGGCTTGCTTCTACTGCATCTTCTTCCTTTAATATAGTTGTAGTTCTTCTGTCTCATCCTTTCCTTTTTTTAGTTCTCTAGTACATGGGGATTTAATTAAGATCCCTCATGTTAGATGTATCAACTCTTCTATTTAATATATTTTTGCTTCAAAATATATATATATATATATATATATATATATATATATATATATATATATATATATATATATATATATATATATATGGCGGGCGAGGAGGGAAGTGCTCTGCTAGGGTTGACGGGTTGTTGATGGCGGTCGTGTCACCGGCCGGCGTTGGTAGGTTCCCTGTCCCCTTGGTTTTCCTGTTCCTGAGCTCCACTTTGGGTAGGGTCGTCTGCCTCCACGCCTTCCTTTTGTTTTTGTCTTCCCGGGCTTTACTGTTTTCAAATTTCTGAGGAGTTACTGTTCTATTGATCTTGAGTTTGTGACTTGGTGCTTTCTGGGAGTTCTGCATCTCCTGGAATTTGTTTGGTTTGTCTTGCACGGTTGACTTTCAGCCTTTGGTTGGACTGGTCTCCTTTGGATTTGTTCTTGGGTCCTGGTGGTGTGGGCTTGGGGGTGTTTGCTCATGGCTAACCCCTCTTCCAGACTTTTCCCCATTGACAACTCCACCAACATCTCTTGGACCAAAGCTACCTATGCTGGAGTTGTGGGTAAAGGACAGGCTCCACATAAGTCCTTTGATCATTTGGTTTTTCCCCAGGAATTACACGACACTGCTCGGAGTAAAGGAAAAAGTCCTTTCATCCGGCATGTGGGTTCTAAGGATGGTTTGCTGCGGTTTTGTTCTCTAAACAGGATATGCAATGCCCGAATGAGGTCGTTAATTTTTGTCGATAGGTAAATTCCAAATGGGACACCCCAAAATGGAATATGTGAGGAAACACTTTGATGATCTCGGTCTTATTGGCAGCTGGAAGTCGAGGCTTACTAGATGGGAGACACCTGCTGATTCGACTTTCTAATGAGGAGGATTATGCTCGAATTTTTGGGCAACAATCCATACTTATTGCTGGAACCTATATGAAGATTTTAAAATGGACACCGGGATTTGATCCATCAAAAGAGCCACCAATCATCCCTATGTGGTTTAAACTTCCGATTTACCCATCCAATCGTATAATCAAAATGCCATGTTCAATATAAGCCAAGCACTGGGCACTCCACTCAAAATTGATACTCACACCTTTGATATGGCAAGACCAGCAGCAGCAAGAGTACTGGTAGAGAGAGACATAACTTTACCAGATATTCATAAGATTTGGATTAGAACAGATGAAGAGTTTCCAGAAGAGGGATTTTGGCGGGATGTTGAAGTGGAGTTCAAGCCACATTATTGTAAACATTGCGGAATGTTTGGCCACTTATTGGAGCGAGTGTTATAGACTACACCCCCTTCCAAGAAAAAGTCTGGGCCTAACGAGGAGGGCGAGAAAAGATTCTGAATTATCTATTTCACCTCCGGATGTTCCTATGGATGGCATTCTTCCGGAGCTATCTCCCGGGAATGTTAACCCACCGGAAGGATTTGAGAGAGCCGAGGGGCAAGAAACTAAGGTAGCTCGAGTAGAAATCGAAGTGAGCAGGAAGTTGAATCCATCGAGGTTCCCGGCCCTATGGGTCCTTTATCTTCTATCCCGGCTCTTGAGAATACGAGTGGAAATTGCCACGGCTCATATCAAGGAGGCGGATGTAGATATACATAGTGCTCAGCAGTACGAGAAAAACGACAAAAGAAGAAAAAGCAAAGCCGAACTCGCAAGGTTTATCGGGACCTCGATCTCCGGGAGACCCTCCAGGACGACCCTCAAGCACCTCTCCCTAGAACCAGGGGGAAAGGAAAATCTATCTCTTAATGTTAAATTTCATGTGCTGGAATATCGGGGGGCTGCTCACCCTTCCTCTCCGAACAGAATAAAACGAGTTGGTTAAACTACACAAATTATGGTGTTTTGTACTCCTGGAGCCTATGGTTCCTATAAACAAGAGTAAAATTACTAAGTCTTTCCCTAATTTTACCTTTTTTTCTAACCTTAGCAATAAGATCTGGATTTTTGCTAGGAAGGAATTACAATGGTCAATTCTTATTGATAACCCCCAGTTTATTCACCTTCAATTTTCCATTGGGGAACAGCTGGGTTTTGCTTCCTTTATTTATGCCAGTTGCTCTCATGCCCAACAACGATTCGTTGTGGTCCGAGCTAACCTCTCTTGCTAATACCATGAACAATTTCCGGATGGTTGGTGGAGATTTTAACTGTCTCTCTTCCCCTTCTGAGAAAAAGGTGGTTCCCCCCCACTTACCTCCTCTATGAACAGGTTTAATCATTTTATTAATAATGCCAAGCTCTTTGATTTGGGTTTTACTGGCCCACCTTTCACATGGAGGAGAGGGAGTACTTGGGAAAGATTAGACGAGTCTTGGTCAATTCTCCCTGGTATCAACTTTTCCCCTTCACTTTTGTTACCCATTTGTCCATGGTTTGCTCGACCATAGGCCTCTACTCATCTCTCTACAAAACACCGATGGCAAGGCTGCTAGCAACTTCAGATTTCAAAACATGTGGACCCTCCACCCTGAATTTCTGGCAGAAGTGAGTAAGATCTGGAAGCCCACTCAGGGTAGCTCCCCTTGGGGAAACCTTTGGTCCTTGCACAAGTTGACAGCCCATCATCTCAGGAGCTGGAACTGGAACACTTTTGGGAACCTACAGGAAAATATACAAAAGGCTGAAGCTGAGGTTGCAAATACTGAAGCTGCCTTCTCAATTGGGAACAAGGATGAAGGTCGATCTTTTTAGAGCATCCGAACGACTACTCACACGGGTTAACTACCAAGCTGAATTTTATAAACGAAAGCTGCATCCGCAGATTTATTGATGGGGACGAAATACCGAGTACTATCATGCCTATATCAACTTCAAAAGGAAATGTAATATGATACTTACCATTACCAATGATGCCGGCATCAAAATCACCGAGGCAGTGATATTGCCAAGGATGCTGAGAGACACTTTAGCCACCTCTTTGCTCGGGTTCCATCTAGTCGCATTCCTATTCGGCGGGATCTTTTCGGGACGACCATAACTATGTGCGGGATCCGAATCTAACGATATTCCCGAGGAGATTGAGATTAAGAAGGCTCTTGATACTATTAAAGACACTACAGCTGCTGGTCCTGATGGTTTCTCATCCTCTTTTTACAAAGCTAGCTGGTCAATTACTGGCAGGGATGTTACTCAAGCTGTGCAGGCCTTCTTCCAAGGCATGGATCCTCCCAAATTTTTTTCTGCTTCCACCATTGTGCTTATTCCCAAGAACAAAGTCAGACAAAACTGGAGTGACTATAGACCTATCGGCTTAACTACCGTAATGTCCAAAGTAATAAGTAAAATCCTTGTCTCAAGAGTTCGGCCACATCCGATTCACATCATCAATGAGAACCGAGCGGCATTTGTTAAAGGAAGAAACATCTCGGACAATATTCTGCTGGCCCAAGAATTGCTTTTGGATTTAGATAAGAAATGCGAGAGGTCATAACATCATTTTCAAACTTGACATTAAAAAAGCTTTTGATACTATCAGTGGGAGTTCATATTGAATATTTTAACGGCTAGAGGCTTTCAACCCGACTTTGTTCGGCTCATCAACAAGGTGGCTAAAGTGCAATTTTCATTCTGTGCTGGTGAATGGGAATAAGCAAGGATTCTTTAGTGCTTCTAGAGGTATCAAACAAGGAGACCCCCTCTCCCCTATTGTCTTTATTTTGGCTTTTGATTATTTGTCTAGGTGTTTAGACCATGCTTTTGTCGCTTCTCCTCACCTTGCTTACCACCATAAGTCCAACATTAGGATAAGTCACTTATCCTATGCCGATGACATCATAATTTTCTCTAAGGCATCTAAAGCTGCTATCAAGGTTGTTACGAAGACTTTAAACCATTTCAAGGATGTTTCGGGATGGAATTCAATCTTACTAAATGTCTTTTCTACCCGAGCAAGCATGTTAGCTTAAGCCATAGAAGATGGATCTCCGATTACAACGGCTTTCAATCGGCAACCCTCCCGATTGATTATCTTGGAGTGCATCTCACTAAAGGCGAGATCTAAACGGACTCGGTTTCGGGGAGTTATAGATAAGATAAAAAATCAAATCTCTAGCTGGTCCAACTCCTTCCTATCTAATGGTGGAAGAATTACCTTGCTGAGAAGTATTCTTTCTCGCTCTCCCTTCCTATGCTCTCCGGATGTTCACCATGAAGAAGAGCACTTCTTTCTCGATCGGCAAACTCTTCAACGATTTTTATGGGTCGGACAACACAAGCAATTTCACTTGTTGCCTTGGCGAGCAGGTATGTAAACCTACTCGAGCTGGGGGTCTTGGCTTCGGGAGCTTTGATCGGATGAGCTTCACCAATATGTGTAAATTGTGGATCGGGTTCGGAGCCAACGATACTCTTTGGGCCAAATTTCTCCATGGCGAAGTCATCGTAGATTTGAACATCCAACTTTGGTTAAGCCAAAGTCGGGTGACTCCGAGCTTTGGATTTCTATGCTTGAATGTTAAAGAAAAGGTTGAACACCTATTTATCCGGGAGTTGGGTGAGGGGCGAGATAAACTTTTGGTTGGATTAGTGGATCCGGAATGGTTCTAAGCTCACCGACAACCCAAAACCTGATCGGTCCCACACTCTCGTTAAGGATTTACGGATCGAGGACTCGTTGGAATTACAAGCTACTAAATACCTTGTTAACTCCCGAGCAGGTGCAGCAAGTTAAGTTAACTAATGTTACTCTTGAACGAAGGACACACCGATTACTAAGAATAAAAGCTCTCGAAGCTCTCTTCTTACATTTACCAAAAATTTTATACTCGGGATCGGTTCAGTGGGGCACCGAAATTTGGAGCAAATTCCTTACCCCCTCTATCTCCTTCTTTTGCTTGGAGATTGAGACATCTTGCCATTCCTACGGATGACATCCTCAAACTTAAGGGTCCGAAAGGACCTTCCCAGTGCCGATTGTGCTCTCAAGATGAAGAATCTGTCGACCATCTATTTTTCAAATGTCTCTTCTCTCGGGAAGTCCGGAAACATCTCATTAGTCATTTCTCTATTAACACTCTAAATGCGAGACTGGAATAGCTTGGATACCTGCTCGGGTGGATTGGCATAAGGAACGGCTTTTGGAGATCCCTTGCTTGGTGGTTTGGTTCCTCCGGATGTGTAGAAATAGAGCTAAGTTTGATGGGAAGGTTTCCTCTCCTCTTCGAGTTGCGAGTCCAATGTCTCGGCTACATCCACAAGCTTATCAAGCTACATCACTATAAGGATATTTGCGGAGGTAAGACCAATGGCTAACAAAAAGTTTTCCGTTGTAGCTTGGTACCCTCCCCTCCTCAATGGGTTAAAGTTAATACGATGGAAGTTGTTCGATTCGATGCTTGGTATTGGTGGGATCTACGAGAGACTACCAGGGCCATTGCCTGCTGTATTTCCATGCTCCCACATCTGCTGTTGATGTTTTGGAAGCTGAGATCATTGCCATCTTTTGGGCCATCAAGATTGCCAAGATTTGTAAGATCTCCAGGCTGCTGGTAGAATCTGATTCTAGTTGCTGCATCAATTATATTACCAAGATTGAACCCCGCTCCTTGGAATATCAAGAGATGGATGAACAGGATGCCTAGCCATATGGATAACATGGTGGTTAAGTTTGCTTTCATCCCTAGGGAAGGCAACTCTCCTCGCTCATTTGTTAGCCACACAGTGTTGCTACAATGAGGACACTAAAGCCGATAATATCATTCCCCTCCCTCTCAAGCTTTTGATCCATGGTGATAACTTAGGACTGCCTTTCATTAGATACTAGTCTTCCTCTTCTCTTTTTGGTCCTCAAAGGGCTTATTCGTTCTGTTGGTATACATGTAACCAGAATGTTTGTTTTTGTTTCGTTAGGTAGTTTTGAGGTAGTTTATGTTTTGGATGTGGGGATCAACTAGTTTTAGAGGTCCTCCTTTCACCTTTTCTTATTGTTTGCCTTTGTAACATTCTTTTCAGATCAACATGTAGGGAGTGACGCTTGCTCCTTTTGTTTAAATATATATATATATATATATATATATATATATATATATATATATATATATATATATATATATATATAATTCAAATTACAACCACATCCTAATAACACTCAACATAACACACAATCAAACCATAGACTCTAAGATTCAACGTCGATCACAACCACAACACAATAACACTGACAACTGAACAAGAAAGCAAGTCCAAACATAACACCTAATCAAAGAAAAGCAAACTGCACACAATTATAGACATATAAACACAATAATCAAGCCTTCACTTTTCCTTAGAACTATCCTCAACTCTTAAATGTCCAATGGACAGAGCATGAACGAACAATTTGTAGAATGGACGAAATGAGAATTCTTCTGTGGAATCCTCTTCAATCCAACCTTTCTTTCGCATAAACTATTTTCTGAACTGCTGTACGATGATGCTTGACTTTATAATTTGCAAGAATTTATGAAATCAGATTTATAGATTTATAATAATTTTTTTAAGTCCAAGCATTCAATGCAAGTATATGTATTGTATCAAGTAATACAGGGCTCTAATGGAGTCCTGGTTATCGATCCCACAGGGAAATACAAAGTTTTAAGAAAGCGTTTACACAATTTGTAAAAAGCACTGAAGTTAAAGTTTACTACATACTACTACTATGTAGGAAACAATAAGAGCAATGAAACAATTACCATTAACTAACTATGATTACTTCTAGCAACTTTAAGAACAAGATTAACAAACAGACACACTAAATTAAGTATTTGAAAGATTTTTGATATATGAGAGAAGTATCTTTCCTCTCGCAATGAGAACATGATGTGTGGATTCATATGGAATAATTATCTATTTTATTGTGCCTAGGAGGATAAATGATTCTTTACCCTTAAAAGACTACCCGCTCTTCTAAGTAAGAAAAGAACATTGACATATTCTAAGTTTAGTTACTAACTCTAAGGCTAGGCTGGGAGGATACCGTCTCTCACTTCAGAGCTCCCATTCACCATTCACCTGAAGGCTAACCTTTGATATTAATTACTAATCTTTGAATCAATTTGGGGATTTCAGCCTGTTACTCTGAAATCTCCACAATGAAGTCCGTCAAAACACATTTCCCTATATATTTGCACTCAATTCCCATGAACTATGCAATTCATCCATAGAAATTGAATGAGCTTTCATTATTGTTGTAGGACATTAAAGTTTTTCAAAATTAATGTTCAACAACATATTTTAACATTTCAATTGGCCAAATCGAAAGTAAATTAAGTTGTAAATAAAAAACCGTCATAATTTCTTCATTACATTAAAAGCACATCAAATCCACATCAATCCATCATCACGTCTCTATGCAAGAAGAAAGACAAGGGAGACTACTCAGAATTCATGGAGAAGATACAATAAAACATGGATTTTATATATAAAAGAAAAGCATACAAACCACAAAAAAGAAAATACAACTTATCTCTTTCTCTTCCCTAATGCAATTTCCTTGAAGTTCCTTTGAATCCTCTTCTCTCTTCTTTACAACTCTTGATTCTCTCTTTAGAATGGAAAGGAAGAAGCAAATCTCTCACTTTAACTCTTCTCCTCCCCTCCTTAGAGAAAAATCCCTCTAAAATCTTCACTTTACACTCTCTACTCCTAAACCCTAACACTCTAGAATACACAAGACACTCTCTAGACACTTTTTTCCACACCACTTTTTGTCCAAAAGTAGTTGCTTATAAGATAGGGATGAAATCCCACGAGTTTTCATAGGCAACCCTTCAAAAATTTGCCAAATCTATTCAAATTTGAACTCCACCGACTTTGGGCGCCGGCGACGCTCTATCATGCCATTTAATTGCTGTGCTCCTGGATTTGGGCGCCGGCGGCGCTAGAACACTTTTTCACCATTTTGCTCCATTTTGCTCCTTTTTGCTCCTTTTCACTCTGGATTTATTCCATTTTGCTTCTTTTCACTCCAACCACCTAAAATTATCATACCTGCAGCAAATCATGAAAAATACCTTTCTTTAAAGTGCAATATCACCAAAAATGGGTAAAATTAGTAGTAAAACCGTATATATTTTCAGTGCATCAGAATCCCCCAAACTTTAACTATTACTTGTCCTCAAGTTATCTTTTTTACTACATAAAATATAACTCTAGGCAATGTACTTTTCAATTGTACGACACTAAACTTTTTCATTCAAAAAAATATATTGGTTAGATTTTTAGAAAAAAAATTAGCAACTCTGGTTAACACTAGAGGTGTAAGAATATTCAGCAATCAAGTCTAAGAGTTCTAGTCTTCTATTTATTTCAAGATGAACCATAATTTGTCACATTAAGAGTGCCTCAAAAGACTATGTGAAAAAGAAGTTCATGTAAACTTCCTTAGAATGAAGGCCAGTACTTAAAACATAAATTCAGAAATGAAATCAAGTTCTCCCTTTTGGGTAATTCAAGCGAAGCCAATTTTTAATTTGGCATCTCCTCAAGCTTCTCCTCATAAACATTTTTTCTTTCTTTTTCTTTTCTTTTCTTTTCTTTTCTTTTTTATAGGGATTATTTTTCAATCCTTCTTTTCTCCTTTTTTTATTGAGTATTACTATATCTGGATAGCCTTTTAATGATTTTTAACTTCACTCTCCTTTTTCTAAAGTTCAAACTTGAAATATCTCCTTATTTTATAGTTAAGTATAAGCTTCATTATTCATCATAAAGTTACAATCTCTTCTTAACACACAATACTTTAAGTCCCTTAACATTTCAAAAACACAGTTTTCTTTACTTTAAATAGTTGACTATAATCAAATCCTTTCATACCAAATATCTTACTTCTATAAAATTAATCTTTATCACTAAAATTTTTTCATCTTATTCTTCCTTAATATTCAATTGAAATAAAAAGTTTTTGTTATCTTATAATGAGGCTTAACTACCAGAAGTTATGCTAATAATGTTTGAAAATATAATAATTGAGAACAAATAAAAGTTAGTATTTCTCTACCCTCCCCCTAACTTAAATTTTTCAGTAAATTTGAAACAGTTCAGAGTAAAAGAAAATTAACCTTTCTGTGTTGGGATCTTAAAATCTTCAATAGCTATCTGGTATTAATCAAAACTCATTACTAGCAGGCATGAAACAATTAGTAGCAGTGATATAACAATTTTAAATATCTGCATGGGTAAAGAGAAATTAACATTAAACATCTAAACATCCAACAGAAGACTATAACATAAACAAACTATCACACTACTAACAGTACAACTAACTTTTTTAATGTTTCAGTACAACATGAAAAGTAAATAACACTTCATCACAATAGTACAACACAAGGTTACACATCACATGAAAATTAAATACAACTACATCACATCAGTACAATACAACAGACTAAGAACAACAAAAATAAAACAAACAATCTAACAGTCTCCATCACCATGATAAGCAACATGGTCATCAGCAGGGTCATCAACAGAGTCATGTCTATATGGTGTATAGCTGGGGCAAGTAGGAAATATAACATCGGACTTCCCCCTCAAAAATCTGACCTGAGCATCATAATAAGCAATTTCGAACTCAACTCTCCTCTGCAGATAATCTTCATTCACATCACTCCTCACCTCAAATATATCCATCCGACCATGGAGTCTATCCATACTAGAACTCTGTAGTCTCAGCTGCTCCATAATATCAGATAAGGTAGGCGGCTTAGAAGTAGATGGAACATCATAACTAGTAGTAGGAATATCAGTACTCCTACGCTCAACTCTGGCTCCCACATGATACTCATAAGTGCAGATAATATTCTTTGTAATAGGTCTCAATGGTATAGCCACTTCCTTAGAACTACTAAACTCCACTCTAGACTAAACACAGCGGGCATGAACTAAAGCAGGATGTCTTAATCCTCTGGTGGTTTTGCCTCTAGCAATCGTCTGATTATTCTTGTAAATAATCGCTCTAATATAAATCCTTTTCATCTTCTGAATACATTAGTTCATAATCGCTCTATCTCTAGTAACTTTATTGTGCTGATAAGATGGTAACAGTCTTGCAGAAATGAAATAATGCTAAACTTTTGAAGCAACAATCAAAGTGGAGGCGGGGAAATTTATGAACTGTTTTTGACTTACTTTACATTCTCCTCGCCCGTCAGTCAGAAAAGCAATAGCTTCTCTTATATTCTCCCTCCCAGTGTCAAACTTCTCGTATTCACACACGAATGGTTCCCGAGTCTGATAGAAAGCATTGATACAAGGAGGAGTAAACTCAACTATCTTCCCTCTAAAAAGCACATACTCAGTCTCAGTTCAGGATATGTTGGAATTGAATTCTTTAATAACTCCCATAATGGAATTCGTAGTGAAACAACAGAATTGCTCCCAGATTCACTCTGCAATTAATTGTTCTATAGATCCGCCAGGACTATCAAAAGCTCGATGCTGGATACACTTCTTGTTGTGAAGGATAAAGTTATAGCAAAATTGGGCTTTGATGTTAACAAACCTCTCCTCATCAAAATCCAAATTCTTCTTCTCTCTTGGAGCCATGTGAATTTCTAAAATTTGCAAGAAAATTCCAATAAATCCCAAATTCACAATGTAACAAACTCCAAACACTATTTTAAATAAGTAAGAGCAAATTTCATCATGGAAATCTCAAAATCTCTTTAAAACTCTAAAAATTCCACCATAAGTGATCCACTTTAAAAATACCCATTTTTATGCCTTATTTATGATTCAATTCTTAAGGATATTATACTTTAATGAAAGGTATTTTTATGTTTTTAGATGTAGGTGATAAAAAAAGAGTTCAAGAAGAAAAAAGGAGTAAAATGGAGCAAAAATGGAGTTAAAAGAGCAAAGTTGTTGAAATTATAGGCCTAGCACCTAGGCGCCAGAATCCGGCGATACAGTCGCAGACAAGATTTTTAACGACTTTAGACAGTTATTTTGACAGTGTTAAGCGATTATTGGAGCTTCTAGAAAATTGGAAGTTACTCCTAATATATAGGACATGTGATACAATGCATCTGAACGCAGGGAAACAATTTTAATCGTGAAGAGGTGCGACCTAAAGTAAAGATGTGCGAAGACCTGGTCAAAGAGTCCGGCGCCTAGGCGCGACAGTTACCTTTTTGAAAATACATTGTATTTGGACGAATTTTAAAGAGGTGCCTTAAGAAACCCCTGGTCAAATTCAGAGCTTATAAATAGGAGCCCATTCTACAGAGAACATGGCACCCTATAGTCTCTTTCACCCCTTCTTACATCTTTAATCCCCAAGCACTATATTCCATCCAATTATTTTAGGGAGCCACCTTCTTTATTATTTAGTGAGTTTATTTTGAGTGTTAAGTGTGATATTTTTAGTGTTGTTGCTGTTAAAGTCTTTAATCATTGCATTGGAGTCAGTAAGAGTTAGCGAATCACTTGAAGGAACATTCCAGATAAGTTTTTGTAACTTGTTTCTAAGTTTTATAAATATGTTTTTTTGTGTGAATTTAATGTGTTCTGAGTAGTTAGATTTCTTTCTCCTTTTAACTATGAAAAGATAAAAAATAATTAAACTTTAGTGGAGAATTTAATATAAAATATTTATAAAAATTGTGATGATATTAATATCTGATCGTAGTTTACTTTTTAAACTAGCAATTTAAATTGTTAAAACCTGTTGAAGAATTCTGAGACCTATCCGGAGATGAGTTCTTAACTAGTAGATATCACATGAATCCTTAGGTAATCACAAGCTAAACGCGCGTTATTTAAGGTGAAGTGAAAATAAATAGGAAGATATGATTTATTGGGCATAAAATTCATTAGTTTTTAGAGTGACAGACTAAATTCTAATAATTTGGTTTATAGATAGGGAACGGGTCACTGGTAGGGCCGACCATTGCCACCCTTGGACATCTAGTAGTGTGAGCCTAGATTAACCCATTCTACAAATAAAACATCCTGAACCGATCTATAGATTAGTCAATCCTTTATGTCTGGACCAAAGGGTAAAGATAGAAATGCTTCTATTTGGCACGATACCATAATCTAAATTCTCCGCAGATGGTAATTATTCTACAAATCTTGGATTAGTTGAAAAGGAGAAAGTTCTTTTATTTATACCTGCATTAATATTTATTTTAGTATTGCTTACTTACATTTAGTATAAATTTCATTAAATTTAAAATCTAAACTTTAAAAAGGAAAAAAAAATAAGAAAAATTATTTTTAATTTTAAAAATCTAAACATATTACTTAATATTCTAAAAATCTTCCCTGTGGGATCGATAACCAGGACTCCAGTAGTACCCTGTATTACTTGATATGATACGTATACTTGCATTTGTAATTGTGACTATAACAAATTATAATCTAAATATAAATTCATAAAATCTTTCATTAGTAAAATCGCATCAAGTGTATGGCGCCGCTGTCAGTGATTAAATCTTATAGCAGTGGTATCAAATTCTTGCATTTGAAAGTATATATATAGTCCCTTTAGGCTAAGTCACGCATCAAGTTTTTGGCGCCGTTGCCGGGGAAGATTAGGAAAATAAGTAAGAAAGTTAAAAAGACATTTTTCAAATTAAATTTATACACTTTTATTTCTTTTAAAATACCAAAAATATAAAAAAATAATATATATAAATAAATAAAAATACCAAAAAGATTTTAATTTTATGCGTAGTTTTAGATCGAAAGGATTATTTCCTTTTGATTATGAATTAGAAAGAATAGTTAAGAGAATTAAAATAAGAAAACAAGGAAAACAAATTCAAAAATATCAGAAAATGGCTAACTTACATAACAATAATCAAAATCTAATAAAAATTAATGAACAAAATATTTATAAACCATAAAAGGATTATGCAAACCGTATAACTGATGAACTTCATATTAGTATTCAAATGCCAGCTGTAGATGCTAATTATTTTGAGCTTAAAGTATCTATTATTCAAATGGTTCAAAATAATCAATTTTGAGGAACACCTATCGAGGATCCAAATTTACACCTTCCTAGTTTTTTAGAACTTTGTGCTACCTTTAAATATAATAATGTTTATGATGATGTTATTAGGCTTAGCCTCTTCCCTTTTCCTTAAAAGATAAAGCAAAGATGTGGCTTAATTCATTAGCAACTTGTTCTATTAAAACAAGGGCAGATATGGCACAAAAATTCATTGCTAAATATTTTCCTCCTTCTAAAACTGCTAAATTAAGAAATGATATAACTTCTTTTACACAATTTGATGGAGAAACAATTTATGAAGCTTGGGTAAGATTTAAAGAATTATTAAGAAAATGTCCTCATCACGCTTTGCCAGATTGGTTAATTATTCAAACATTTTATAATGGACTTATTGGATCACTTAGATCTATTATGGATGCTGCTAGTGGTGGTTCTTTAATGGCTAAGACATTTGAAGAAGCATATACCTTAATTAAAGAAATGGCTAATAATAATTTTCAATGGCCTTCTGAAAGGGTTAATCCTAAAAGAATGGCAAGTATTCAAGATAATGAAGCCTATTCTATTTTAGCTTCACAAGTGGCTGTGATATCTAAGAAATTAGATAATTTTACTATTAATATATCGCATGTAAGTAATGATTCTCAAACAATGGAAACTTTGCAAGCTATTGCTAGTAAAACTAATAACCCTTATTCTAATTAATATAATCCTGGTTAAAAAGATCATCCTAATTTTAATTGGAATAATGGACATCAACAATGTAGTAATAATCAAGTTAATCTAAATTGGAACAATCAAGGAAATTCAAACTTTATCCCAACTTACCCTCCATATTTTAATAATCAGCAGAAAAAGTTATCTATAGAAGAATTAATCTTGCAACTAAGAAATCAGCTACAAAGTTAAAACACTGCTATTCGTAATATTAAGAATCAGATGGGTCAAATTGCTAATTTTATTAATTATAGACCTCAAGGAACACTACCTAGCAATGTTGAAATTAATCCTAAAGAAATTGAGAAAGAAAATGAACAAGCAAAAGCTGTACAAGTTAGAAGTGGAAAGGAATTAAAGGAGAAAATTTGAAATGAAATTGAAAAAGAGAGAGAGGTATAAGAAATTGAAAAACCTAAAGAAACTCTTTCTCCAAGTAAAGATCAGACTATAATTCATATTAAAGTGGAAGTTGAAAGACCACCACCAACTTTTCCTCAAATATTAAAACAACACAAGCTTGACCATCAATTTTCTAAGTTTTTTGAGATTTTTAAGAAACTTACAATCAACATTTCTTTTGCTGAAGCATTAGAACAAATGACAAGCTAAGCAAAATTTATGAATGATATTTTAAGTAAGAAAAGAAAGTTTGAAGCTTATGAAACTTCTGCATTAAGTGAAGAATGTAGTGTAATAATTCAGAAGAAACTACCTCAGAAACCTAAAGATCCTGGAAGTTTCACTATACCATGTGCTATTGGAGAAAAATTTTATGGAAAATCCTTATGTGATTTAGGAGCTAGTATTAATCTCATGCCATTTTCAATCTTTCAAAGGTTAGATTTAGGAGAGATTTCTCCCACCACTGCAACCCTTCAGTTAGCTGATCGATCTATCACTTATCCTAAAGGAGTTATAGAAGATGTTCTTGTTAAGGTAGATAAATTTATCTTTCCTGTGGATTTCATTGTGTTAGATATGGAAGAAGATAAATAAATACTTATTATTTTAGGGAGACCATTTCTAGCGACCGGACTGCTATGATTGACGTGCAAAAAGGAGAATTGACCATGAGAGATAATGATCAAGAGATAACATTTAATGTTCTGAAATCAATGAGGTATCGTGATAAAGAAAAATACTATCGAATGGATATTTTTTATTTTATAATTGAAGAACATTGTCAAGAAAAATGTAAGGTCATTTCTGAAGAAAAAAAATGATGAATCTGTATTATATAATGAGTCATTAACTGAAGAAATTGAAAAAGCAAATGAAGAAAAAATATCTGATGAAACTCATTATATTCATGAAAACTGGGAAATTTTAGACACAACTAAAAATGATATACTTTTACCCTCAATTGAAAGAGCCCCTGAACTAGAATTAAAAATGTTACCTGCACAGTTAAAGTATGCATTTCTTGGAAATTCATTAACTTTACATGTAATTATATCTTCAGAACTAAGCAAAGATCAAGAAGAAAAATTAATAGGAGTTTTGAAGAATTATAAGAAAGCTTTTGGTTAGACTATTACAGATATAAAAGGAATAAGTCCTTCAATCTGTATGCATAGGATTTTAATGAAAGAAAATTATAAACCCACTATTCAACCTCAAAAAAGATTGAACCCAATTATGAAAGAGGTTGTAAAGAAAGAGATTTTGAAATTTTTAGATGCTGGAATTATTTATCCTATTTTGGATAGCCAAGGGGTGAATCCTATTCATTGTGTTCCAAAGAAAGGAGGAGTAACTGTCATTGTTAATGATAAAAATGAATTAATCCCAACAAGATAAGTTACTGGATAACAAATTTGCATTGATTATCAAAAATTAAATAACGCCACTAGAAAGGATCATTTTCCTTTACCTTTCTTGGATCAAATGTTGGATAAATTAGTTTGACACTCATATTTCTATTTTCTTGATGGATATTTACATGTTGCTCCTCAGAACCAAGAGAAAACAACATTTACAAGTCCTTATGGAACATTTGCCTTTAGAAGAATGTCTTTCAGTTTATGCAATGCACCTGCAACTTTTAAAAGATGTATGATGTCAATATTTTGTGATCTAATCGATAAAGGAATTGAAGTATAAATGGACTATTTTTCAGTATTTGGAACTTCTTTTGAATCTTTCTTGGAAAATATAATGAAAATTTTGAAGAGATGTGAAGAAACAAATTTTGTTCTAAACTAGGAAAAATGTCAATTTATGGTTACAGAAGGAATCGTACATGGACATATAATTTTAAAAATAGGAATCGAAGTTGATCAGGCAAAAGTGAAAATTATTGCTGAACTTCAACCACCTAACACTGTTACTGATGTGAGAAGTTTTCTGGGTCATGCTGGATTTTATAGGAGATATATAAAGGATTTTTCTAAAATTGCTAAACCTCTTTGCCATTTATTAGAAGAAGTTTGAATTTAATGAAGATAGTCTAAATGCGTTTAATATTTTAAAAGAAAAATCAATCACTGCACTTGTCATTTTTGCACCTGATTGGAATAAACCTTTTGAATTAATGTGTGATGCAAGAGATTATGCAATTGAAGCTGTATTGGGAAAAAATATTATAAAATTTTTAAAGTTATATACTATGCTAGCAACACTCTTAATGAAACTCAAAGAAATTACACTACTACTGAAAAAGAGCTTTTAGCAATAGTATATGCCTTTGATAAATTTAGACCATATCTTCTTGGAACAAAATGTATCGTACATACTGATCATTCTACTATTAAGTATTTAATATCTAAGAAAGATGCTAAACTTAGATTGATCAGATGAGTTTTACTTTTACAAGAATTTGACCTTGAAATTGTGAACAGAAAAGGAACTAATAACTAAATTGCTGATCATTCATCAAGAATAAAAAATAATAATAAGAAGATTTATGAAGAAAATATAAATGAGAAATTCTCGGATGAATAATTATATGTTGTTCAAGGATTACAAATGCCTTGCTTTGCAGATATAGTTCACTATTTGGTTAGCAATATTTTACCATATGGGTTGAATAACAAATACATTAAAAATTTCAAGAATGATTGTAAATTATTTATTTGGGAAGATCCTCATTTATTTAAAATAAGAAGAGATTTTGTGATTCGAAGATGTGTACCTTATGAAGAAACTTTTGAAATTATTCAAAAATTTCACGATTCTGAATTTCGAGGACACTTTGGAGTGGAGAAAACTGCATTTAAAATTTTAAATTCTAAATTTATTTGGTCTACTTTATTCAAAGATGTTGGACATTATGTGAAAACTTGTGATCGGTGTCAAAGAATGTGGAATATATCCAGAAAAGATGAAATGCCTCTAAACTTTATATTAAAAATTGAAATTTTTGATGTATGGGGTTTAGACTTTATGGGACCTTTCGTACCATCATCTGGAATGATTTATATTTTATTAGCAGTTGATTACATTTCAAAGTGGATCGAAGCTGTAGCTTTACCTTATTATGATTCCAAAAGTGTTTCGAAGTTTTTAATGAAGATGATTTTTACATGATTTGGAATGCCCAGGGTAATTATCACAGATGGCGGAAGTCATTTCATAAATATAAGAATTCAATCGTTTTTAAAAAAATTCGAATCTAAACATATAATTGCAACTGCTTATCACCCGAAAACAAGTGGAATGGCTGAAGTATCAAACAGAGAAATTAAAAGAATATTAGAGAAGACTGTTAATCCTAAAGGAACTGACTGGGTTGATAGACTTGATTCTGCATTACGGGCTTATAGAACAGCTTATAAGACACCTATCGGAATGTCACCTTATCAGTTAGTTTAGGTAAACAATGTCACTTACCTGTTGAACTGGAACATAAAGCTTATTGGGCGATAAAGGAGTTCAATTACAAATTGAATGCTGCAGGAGAGAAACAACTGTTACTACTGAATGAGATGGAAGAAATAAGAAATGAGTTTTATGAGAATGCAAAGATTTATAAGGAAAGAATGAAGAAATTGCTTGACAAAATGATTTCAAGGAAAATGTTTAAGCTTGGACAAGAAGTGTTATTATTCAATGCTCATTTAAAACTTTTTCCTCGAAAATTAAAATCTAAATGGATGGGACTATTTATAATTGAGAAAGTGTACCCTTTTGGAGCTGTGGATATTAAAGATCCCAAAACTGGAAAAGTATTTAAAGTTAACGGATTAAAACTGAAGCCTTATATGGGAGAAATGAAACCAAATTACAAAGAGGCTTACGAACTAAGTCTATCCAATTAATTTAATTAATTAGGTTGGGTTGAGGATGTTAAACCAAGAGCTTTGTGGGAGGCAACCCATTTTGTTAACATTGTGATTGTTTTTTATTTGAATTTATTTTTATCATGTTTGTATGTGGATCACACCCTTTTACTAAACTTATTTTTAAGACCAAAACTTTGAAAATTTGACGATATGCGAATCGGAGTCGATCTAGGTTCCGGCGCTTAGGTACCAAAATTTAGCGCCTAAGCACTAGAATAACTTGTGCTTATCGATGATCTGGCGCCTAGCCGCTATATTCCGGTGCCTAAGTGCATGTTTACAGATCGTGTAGAAACTGAAATTCTTCAGTTTTTCACATGAAATCTCCCTATAAATTGACCTATCTTCTTCCCCAATCACATAGAAAACTTAATTTCGACTGGAGCAATCTATTTTGCAGGAGTTAAGAGGAGTTTGGAAGCAATGGATAGAGGAAATCATGAAAATGATGTAAGAGATAAATCTCCCAAAAATCCTCAACTTATTTTAATGGTTTTATTGTTGATGGTATGGAGAAATTGTTTGGTCGTCTGGAAAAGATTGAAGCAGAACTTCAAATCATTGGGAATCGCTTACATGAAATGTATCATCAAATTGAGCATGTGGAATGGCAATCAAAACTTCAATTTGATCATATGGCGGCCTATCAAAATGCTCAATTTGCAATATAGGAGAAGAACAAGTGGATCAATGAAAAGGCGGCTTTGGAATTTCAATGAGCGTTGGTTTTCTATCCATTTGGTCCTAGCAAACTTCTTTGCGAAAGAGATGGTAATTGAAGATCGGTGTTGAATAGATCTCTTATGTGTTCTAGGTGTGATTGAGTCAAGTTCTAGTGTGTTGATTATCTAATTTGTGTGTGTTTACTTTATTATTCAATGTGTGTTGTTGGATTTGGAATATGCTTTGAATTTGTGTTGTTTGTGTTGTTTATAGAATGATGAACCATGATATAGTCTTATTCTGGAACTTATTAAGTTTGGAATGGAAATTATAAATTAAAGTTGAAGAGTTTAGTTAAATCTCGTGTTTGAAATGTGGATCTTAGTTATCATTTTAAATTGATTATGGAAATGTTTGGACGATATAGATTGGATTAATACTCTTATAAGAGTAATTAGGAGTTAAATTTGACAAGATTTTATGAAAAATATAAAATTTAAATTGAAATTTTGGAAAGGCGAGTCTGGCGCCTAGGCGCCTAAATTCAGCGCCTTGGCGCGTGTTTGGCCTGAACACTTAACTTCATCTTCTTAAACACCCCCACGCCTAGACGCCGGTTCAGCATGAACTGTTAACTTCATCTTCTTAAACACCCCCACACCATTTTTGATGCCTAAGCTTCCCTTTCCTCTAGTTTTCGTGAAAAGAGAACCTTGAGATCCCAATTGAGGTCGGATTTTCAAGTTTTTGAGCTTGAAATCACTCGATTTCTTCATCCTAAGGTTAGATCTACATTCTAAACCAATTATTTTCGATTTTCACCATGTATTTTGCTCACATTGAAGAAAATTGAAATTTTGAGAAAAATTTTGATTTTTAGAGTTAAATCCATGGATTTTTAAGCTCTTTCAAGTTTAAGAAGCTTAAATTAGTATATTATATGTGATCCTATAAATTTATTTTGCATTTATATTTCACGTTTAGATGGCACCCAAATCTAAGCGAGGAAAGGAATGAGAAAATTTTGATCACAGCATGTTTTTCACTGCCGCTGCACATTTCGAATATAATGATTTTGCTACAACTCAAAAGTTTATCTCGGAGCGAAGTTTTTACAATTCTAGAGGAAGAATTGAGGAAACGATCATTGCACTCAATTGGCAACGATTCTGCTATTTTACTGCTGTTGTTGTTATCCCCGTGGTTAGGGAATTTTATGACAATTCCATGGATGCTGAAGTGTACGAGATTTTCCTTAGAGGAGTTGGAGTAGGATTCACTCCCTAACGTTGACCCAACCTGCAAAAATGCAGAAATTTTTGCTTCCAAAAGATGGCAAAAAACTTGACCCAATCTATAAATACTGGCTAGTGTATAAAATTAAAATGTTGTAAAATTTTAGGAAATATTTTACACATTAGGGGTACTATGCAACTATACATATCATTTCAAGTAATATAGGGTTTTCTTTTATAACCCCAGTATCGATCCCACAGAGAAGCGAGGTAAGCAATACTTTAGGCTAATTCCAGTCTATTTCTATAAGGCCTAAATTTGGAATTTCGATTAAAAATGGTTTTTTTAAAAAATAATCCTAAATAAATTTCTTAAATAAAATGATAACTTATGGATAAATTGGTTTGGAGAATTTTGAGATATTAAAAATAAATGAATATAATGGCATAAGAAGTAAAAGACTTGAAAGAATTTGTGTAATAAATTAAATGCCAACAAGGAACTTTTCTCATTAGTATTCTATTATATTTATGCAACTATCTGTCACCTAGAAGCATCTAATAGATAATTCTATCATTAAAATAATTTTCCTACACATGCCACTACTTCAAATTAAAAGAAAGAGTAAAGAAAATCACTTACGAAGCATGAATTAATCATGACAAAAAACTCGATTTAAAACAAAGTAAATCCACTAGAAAGTGTTTACACAATTATAATAGAATTAAGTACATAATACTTAGCTTTTTCCCTCTGAACGAAAGAAGAAGATCTCTCCACCAAAGTCTCCCATCGATCCATGCACCGCTCGTACATCCGTTACATAAATATCTCAAAAATCCTGACCAATCTCACCATAAGATGCAGAAATCTACATCTTCATGACTCTTAAATGACTAAAATGACTAAGGGGATAAGAGAGAGAGAGAGAGAGAAGAGAGGCACTTTTTCCTATTGAAATATCTTCTATTTATAGAGCTCTGAAAATGGTCAAGGGTTGCTTAAGGCACCATTTTAAAAGTAGTCCAAATTCATTGAATCTTCTAGAAACCGACTCTGTTGCCTAGGCGCTGGGATCTGGCGGCTAGGCACCGGACTCCGTGACCAGGTCTTTCGTACCTCTTCACTTTGGGTCGCACCTCTTCGCAATCCAGACCGTTTCCTTGTGTCCAAATACATTGTATCACATGTCCTATATATTAGGAGTAACTTACAGTCTTCTATATGCTCCAATAACCGCTTAACTCCATCAAAATAACTGCCCAGAGTTGTCAAAAAATCCATCCAATAACCATTTTTGGATGATTATGGCGCCTAGGCCTTGATTCTGGCTCCTAGGCGCCGTTTTCTCATCGTCATTGGCGCCTGGGCGCCGGGTTTGGCGCCTAGGCGCCATCCTGTGCGCAACTCCACTATTTTGCTCTGTTTGGCTTCGTTTCAACTTCGTATCGCCCCATTTCAGTTGTGTTGCGTTCCTAACATCTTCACCTACAATATAGACATAAAAAGAACCTTTCTAAAAAGTATAATTTCATTCAAAAAAATGTGAGAAATATAAAAGATATTAAGCATAGAAAGACATATCAATATGTGCTAAGTTAGAATTTTCTTCCTTGCTTATTTTGGCTCAAAATTGCATAGTTTTTGCTTGATTTTCTCTAAAATCATATTTTTATACTTGAAGATAAAAATTTGTAAAATTTCTTCCTTTAAAGTGTAATATCTTTAACAATGTGTATAAAGTTAGCATAAAAACTACACTAAAAATAGGTAATTTTTAAAGTGGATCAAATTCCCCCAAACTTAAACATTACTTGTCATCAAATAACACTATAATCATGCAACGACATAAGAAAATCATGTGTATGAGTTTCTTTAGGAGTTTCAAAAATTTTGTTCTAGAAATGTAGTAGCCCAATTTAGAAAAAAATTTAATAAATGAGACCAATTTAAAGTTTAGAAATCTCTTAGATGAAAGAGTATGAAAATAAGTGTTGCTATCTAATTCAAAAATGCTTGTAAGTTTTTCAAAATATGGGGGTTAGGCATTTTATTTTCTTTACTTAAAACCTTTATTAAAAATAATTATAGAAACTATATAATATTTTTAAGCTTAAGATTTTCTCAAATCTTATACTTTAAAAAGCTCAGGGGTGGAATCAATTTTTTATTAGGCCCTTTAATCCTCAAACTTCTCCTTCCTTTTGTCACATACTATACTTTTCCTTTCTTTTCTTTTCTTTTTTTTTTAAGACAAGGATTACCATATCTGGATAGGCCTTTAATAACTTTGAATTCCACCCTTCCTTTCCTGAAGCATAAGGTAGATATATATCTTTTACTTAGAAAGATAATAACAGTTTTGAAAATTATTTTTCAATAAAAGAAATTTAAATATTGAAAACAAAAGTCTAATCCTTTTATTTTTCTAAAAATACAACTTTTCATACTAATGATGGTTACATAATATTTATCATTTCTTCACTAAGAAAAATTTAACTTTTAATTTTTCATCACTACTATAAATTTTAACTAAATTCTCTTACTCATTTCTATATTCAAAATTTTATTTCCCTAATATAACTTCATACATATAATTATTTTTCAATCAAAAATCAAATTTATTTATAGCATTTTTGAGGACAAATAAAATTTATGTTTTTGAAAATTATTTTTCATTCCCCCTAAACTTGAATTTTAAAATATTTTGCAATTAATTCCATAAAAAGTAGGAGGAAGAAAAATAAAAGATAAATCTACTAACTACTACAACATCCTATAAAATTTATATACATGCATAATCATGATAGAATGGTTGCAGAATAAAGTAAATCTAGCCTAAAACATGCTTGTTATAATGTTAAACTTAAAGGAAGTATATTAACTTTAAAATATATTTTTCTTCCTACCTTCAAACTTGAATTTGAACATGTATAACATTCAGCACAGAAAATATAAGAAGGAAGAAAAATAGTTCAGAAATTCTATCTACCACAAATGTTTGTCAAAACATCTATAAATATTCATCACGACATAACAATTTGTAATATAAAGTAAATCTATACTAAACATCCTAGAATAAAATTAAACTAAAGAAAGGTCATATAAGCAGAGCATGTATCGGCATAGGAATATATATTTAAGTGTTATTCAATTCTCTTAATTGTTGCAACACAAACACAAACACAAACACACGAACTAAAATTCCTAGACTCGCAAATTCATAAAAAAAAATCAATTGAGGTTAATTTGACCTCCTTTCTACTCACATTTTCCCTCCTTACTTTCAATTTCTAACGGAAGAAATTACACTAATAATGATAATCTGGTAAATAAAAATAGTGCAGTTCATTCATATCTTGTTTATTAAGCAATTTCATGACCTTACTTAGTGAAAAAAAACTCAGATAAAGGAAGTAATAGAGTTGACATGGAGTGGTCCAAGTCCAAACTCTACATGCTTCAAGGTAATGCTCAGCTCTGGTTAAGAACTGAGTTATAACAGACTCGTCAGCCTGCTACTGCCAGAAGTCATATACAAATTTAGTCAAAAACAAGGCATAACCTCACAACAATAATCTATTCTGCACTAAAGAAAACACAAAAGAGCACATAAACAATCATGACTCTCAAGCGCACTAAATCAAAGCACACTGATAACTATGGGTTGCCTCCCATAAAGCGCTTGGTTTTAACGTCTTGGGTTCGATAAATGATTCCTCCTAGATCAAAATTCCAATTAAGTAATCCTCGATCAATCACCCAATCATTTCCAAATCAAGGATTCCTATAAAATGCTCATATTTTAATTTTTCATTCAGCTCTTCATTTTCAGTTTGATTTATATCATTGTTCCTCAAATTTCCTTCTAGATCCAATATTCTTCTATTGATTTTCTGAATTTGCATATTAATATCATCCTTGTAATTTATAAGAAATGGATCTTTGTAAGATACTTCAATATCTCCCAAATTTTTGATCGGATTCTCTTTAGATAATTCAGATTCTGGATCAGTATCTTCTATGTTACTCTTTTGTTTCAAATTATCTTCCAATTCTTCCCCTTTATATTTATTAAATGATGGAGGATCTATCATAGTTGAGGAATTAGGTTTTTCTAATTCTTTAGGAATTTCTTCCAATGGTCTTCCAATATCCTTATCCTCTTTTCTCAACTCAAAGTTATTTTGAAATATATCCTCAAATTCTCTTCCAAGTCCTAGTTCAATAACTTTATCATGTTCATCGTTCAATTCAGGTTTTTCTTGTGATTGAGTTGCATCTAAAGATATAAAGACTGGTTGTGTTGATGAATTCCCTAAATTGGTAGGCTTTAAAGTTGTATGGGGTACATCCATCTTAAGTTCGTGAGATTTTTCAAAAAATGGAATTAAAAGTTTACTATTTTTGGCAGCATCCATCATTTCACACCTCTCCTGAACATACATACAGTCTTCTTTAAATAACATTATTGAATCATCATGAAAGTCCATTTCTATCTCATCCATTAACTTACACTTAAAACTTTCTTGGAAATGGTCTTTACTTAGATAATCAACTTCATCTATCAAAAAACAATCATCATCTTCTCTGTCAGCTAGATATTTCATAGTCCTTAATACATCAAAAGTGACTTTCTGGTCATTAATATTCCTAAACAACTCTCCTTTTTGCACATCTATCATAGCTTGTCCAGTAACAAGGAAATGTCTCCCTAAAATAATTGGAATTTCTTTATCATCCTCCATATCTAATATAATAATGTCTAAAGGAAAGATAAATTTATCCACTTTAACAAGCACGTCTTCTATAACTCTTTTTGGATAAATGATAGATCGATCAGCTAACATAAGGGTTACAGTAGTGGGAGAAATATCGACTAAACCTAACCTTCTAAATATAGATAGAGGCATCACATTAATGCTAACTCCTAAATCATATAAAGCTTTTCCACATAATCTTTCTCTAATTGCACAAGGAATTGTAAAGCTACAAGGATCTTTAAATTTCTTAGGAAATTTTTTCTGAAGTATAGCGCTGCACTCCTCACTTAGTGCAACTATCTCGTAATCCCCAAATTTCCTTTTCTTGTTTAATATTTGCTTCATAAACATTGCATAACTTGGCATCTGTTCCAAAGCTTGAGTGAAAGGAATATTTATCGTTAACTTCTTAAGTACTTTCATGAACTTTGAAAATTTTTTATCCAACTCATTTTTTCTAGGTCTTTGAGAAAATGGAGGTGGTGGTCTTTCCAAACTGATTTTAGTTGGAGAAATTAATTTTTTCAGATCCTTAGAAACATGTTTATCAGGTCTTTTAGTTTCCTTTGTTTCTCTCACAATATCTTTCTCTTTTCTAACCACATCCTCTATCTCTCTTCCACTTTTTAATTGGACAGCTTCTACTTGTTCATTAGTGTTCTCTTTAGGGTTGATCTCAATGTTGCTAGGAAGTGTTCTTTGGGGTCTATTGCTATGTGAATTATCCATTTGTCTAAGTTGAATCTCTATATGTTTAATCGCAGCATTTTGACTTTGCAACTGGTTTCCCATTTTCAATACCACTTCTTCCATAGACATCTTCTTATCCTTAATTTTTTGATCATTGTTAGAGTCCGGTGCATATGAAGGTCTATAGTTTGTGTTCCCCTGATTATTCCAACTTCCATTAGGATTCGCATGATATTTTCCCATTTTTTGTTTTCACCATCAGTAGTATGATTCCAGTTAAATTTAGGATGGTTCTCCCAACACGGGTTATAAAAGTTAGAATATGGGTTTTTTATGGTACTTAAAGCGACATATGATTAGTTAGAATCAATTATACGCCCTAATGAACTTTCCTCACATACAGAAGTAAATTGAGGCTGGTTCATTCTAAATTGGCCCAACTTCCTTGATATTGCGGTAACCTGAGATGCAAAAATTGTAATCACATCTGTATTATGAACACTAGCTACATTTTTATGATTTACCCTTACATAGGGCCATTGAAATTCTTTTGTATCCATTTTTTTAATTAATGCATACGCTTCATCAAATGATTTTGACATTAATGAACCACCAGTAGTAGCAGCAATTATAGACCTAAGGGATCCTACTAACCCATTATAAAAAATTTGAATGATTAACCAATTGGGTAGAGAATAATGTGGACACTTTCTTAGGAGTTCCTTAAATATTTCCCAGGCTTTGTATATTGATTCACCTTCATACTGACAAAATGAGATAATATCATTTGTAAGTTTAGTAGTACTTGATGGTGAAAAATACTTAGCTAGGAATTTCTGAGTTAACTCCTCCCAATTTTTAATAGAGTCAGGTGCTAATGAGTATAACCATATTTTAGCCTTATCCCTTAGTAATCCTTTTGGCTAATTCCAGTCTATTTATATAAGGCCTAAATTTGGAATTTCAATTAAAAATGGTTTTTTTGAATAACTAATCCTAAATAGAGTTCTTAAATAAAAAGATAACTTATGGATAAATTAGTTTGGAGAATTTCGAGATAATAAAAATTACCTTTCTCTTGCAATTATATTGATAATGTGTAGGAAAGAAATGCTTAGAATTTTATGTAGTAGTGTCAAATAGAAGCAATCTTATTCTTTACCCTTCGGTCCAGGCATAAAGAACATTGGCTAATCTATAGATCGGTCCAGGATGTTTTATTAGTAGAATGGGTTAATCTAGGCTCACACTATTAGATGTCCAAGGGTGGCTATGGTCGGCCCTACCAGTGACCTGTTCCCTTTCTATAAACCTAATTATTAGAATTTAGTCTCTCAATCTAGAAACTAAATAATTCTACACCCAATAAATACTATCTCCCTATTTATTTGCACTTCACTTTGAATAACCCGCTCAAGGCCTTTGATTACCCAAAGATCCATGTGATAACTACTAGTTAAGAACTCATCTCCGGTTAGGTCTCAGAATTCTTTAACAGGTTTGAACAATACAAGTGATCAATTTGTAAAGCAAATGAAGATCTGGTATGAATATCATCACCATAATTCAATAAGAGAATATCTAAGCAAATCATAATTCCTAAACATGCATCTATTTCATTACAAAACAAAAGTAAATGAAAATAATGGCATAAGAAGTAAAAGACTTGAAAGAATTTGTGTAATAAATTAAGTGCCAACAAGGAACTTATTTTATTAGTATTCTATTATATTTATGCAACTATCTGTCACCTAGAAGCATCTAATAGATAATTCTATCATAAAAATAATTTTCCTACACATGCCACTACTTCATATTAAAAGAAAGAGCAAAGAAAATCACTTACGAATCATGGATAAATCACGATAAAAAACTAGGTTTAAAACAAAGAAAATCCACTAGAAAGTATTTACACAACTACAATACAATGAAGAACACAATACTTAGCTTTTTCCCTAAGAAGGAAAGAAGAAGATCACTCCACCAAAGTCTCCCATCGATCCATGCGCCACTCTTATATCCCTTACATAAATAACTCACAAATCATGTAGAAATCTACATCATCATGACTCTTAAATGACTAAAATGACTAAGGGGGTAAGAGAGAGAGAGAGAGGGAGAGACAAGAGAGGCACTTTTTCCTGTAGAAATATCTCTTATTTATAGAGCTCTGAAAATGGCCAAGGGTTGCTTAAGGCACCTCTTCAGAAGTAGTCCACATTCTTTGAATCTTTTAGAAACAGACTCTGACGCCTAGGCGCCGGACTCCGTGACCAGGTCTTTCGTACCTCTTCACTTTGGGTCGTTCCTCTTCGCGATCCAGACCGTTTTCTTGTGTCCAAATACATTGTATCACATGTCCTATAAATTAGGAGTAACTTCCAGTCTTCTAGAAGCTCCAATAACCGCTTAACACAATCAAAATAATGGCCTAAAGTTGTCAAAAAGCCATCCAATAACGATTTCTGGATGATTCTAGCACCTAGGCCTAGATTCTGGGGCCTAAGATCCATTTTCTCGTCATCACTGCCGTCGGGTTTGGCGCCTAGGCGCCACGCTGTGCGCAGCTCTACTATTTTTCTCCGTTTGGCTCCGTTTCAACTCCGTTTCGCCCAATTTCAGTTACGTTTTGTTCTTAACATCTTCACCTACAAGATAAAAATAAAAACTATCTTTCTCAAAAGTATAATTTCATTCAAAAATATATGATAAATATAAAAGTATTAAGCAAAGAAAGACATATCAATATGTGCTAAGTTAGAATTTTCTTCCTTGCTTATTTTGGCTCAAAATGGCATATTTTTTGCTTTATTTTTTCTAAAATCATATTTTAATACTTGAAGATAAAAATATGCAAAATTCCTTCCTTTAAATTGTAATATCTTTAAAAATGTGCATAAAGTTAGCTTGAAATCTACACTAAAAGTAAGTAATTTTTAAAGTGGATCAAAGGTATCAACATTTTTTACGGCCTACCGTCGAACATAGAGTGTTATTACTCCGAATTATCTCCATCTAAGGGAGATTTAGATATGGTTATTGCTTACCTGACTGTTCGTACTGGAGCTTGGAAGTTCTGGAACAGAATAAGGGTAAATTTTTCATCTTTTAAGCTTAATGGTGTTGCAAAGGCATGGCACTACTTTATTTCTGCTTGTCTCCTGGCCCGATTTTTGTACTTCCAAATACAAGAATTTGTTACCACTTCTAGAAAATTTAATTTCTGGTGAAGGGGTGAAACACTTGACCTGGAATAACATGCTATATAGATGTGTATCAAATAAAACTTTTTAAATATATAGCAAAATATAATTTTAAAAAGAAAATATTTTATATACTTTTTTGGGTACTACGCAAGTATATGTATCGTTTCAAGTAAAATAGGGCTTTGAAATAAAGACCCCAGTATCGATCCCACGGGGAAAAATCATATTAATAAATTTTTAAATATTATACTTCAAAAATCTTTTTGTGTTTTAATCTAACTATAAATTACTATTAATTTACTATATACAAATAAAGAAAACAATAATAGGAGAATTATTTGTGAAAACTATATAAATAAGTAGCTTTCTTCCCTTCAATTAATCTAAGATTTTTAAGATAATTTAATATTGGTTGGAGAATTTGATTTGTGGTATTGTGCCAAATAGAAGCATTCCTATTCTTTACCCTTTGATCCAGGCGCAAAGAACATTGGCTAATTTATAGATCAGGTCTGGATGTATTGTTAATAGAATGGGTTAATCTAGACTCACACTACTAGATGTCCAAGGGTGGCTATGGTCGGCCCTACTAGTGACCCTTTCCTAATCTATAAATCAAATTATAAGGATTTAGTCTGTCACTCTAAAAACTTATCAATTCTACGCCCTTTAAATCTTATCTGCCTATTTATTTGCACTTCACCTTGAATAGCCCGCACATGGCCTTCGACTACCCAAGGAATCATGTGACACTTACTAGTTAAGAGTTTTTCTCCTTCTAGGTCTCAAAACTTTTCAACAGGTTTTAACAATTTAAATGGCCAATATAAAAAGTAAAGTAAGATCAGGTATTAATGTCATCACAATGTTTTGAAAATATTTTTAATTTCAATTCTCCATCGAATCTTTTATTATCTTATTTATCTCTTCATAATTGAAGGAAGAAAGTAACTAACTACTCAGAACACATTGAATATAAACATCAAAACATAATAAATAAACTTTGAATCAAATATAAAATACTTATCTCAAATATTCCTTCTACAGATCTTCTGATTCCTACTGACTCCACAGTGTAATGAACTCCAGATGCAACAACTTGAAAATAAACTCACTAAAATAAACAAAAGTTGGCCCTAAATTTCTCTCTCTATTTCTCTCTCTAAGGATGAGAGATCCTAAAGTAGATAAGAGAAAGGGGTTAAAATGGGGGCACATTTTTCTGAAGAAATGGACTCCTATTTATAGGCTTCAAGAGTAGCCTTGAGGCACCTCTTCAAAACCTGTCCACATTCAATGAATCTTCTAGAAGGTCTGTCTGGCGCCTAGGCGCCGGAATCTGGCGCCTAGGCACTAGAATCTGTCGCCTATGCGCCGGAATCTGTCGCCTAGGTGCCAGACACCACATCCAGTTCTTCGCAACTCTTCACTTTGGCTCGCACCTCTTGACGATTAAAACCATTTTGGAGAGTCTAAATGCAATGTAACACATGTCCTATTATAAAGGAACAACTGCCAGACTTTTAGAATGTCCAATAACCGCTCACTCCATCAAAATAATCGTTCAAACGTTGTCAAAAACTTGACAGTTTCTGTATCGAGTCTGGCGCCTAGGCGATAATTTCTGGCGCCTAGGCGCCAGGCCATATTTTTTTATACTTTTTGTATTTTGCTCCATTTTTGCTCTTTTTTGCTCCTTTTTTCCTTTTTGGACCATTTTACATCACCTACATCCAAAAACACAGAAAAAATACCTTTCATTAAAGCATAATATCCTTAATTGATAAGAATTAAGACATAAAGAAATAGGTATATTTTTTTAATAGATCAAATTCCCCCAAACTTAAATGTTAGTTGTCCTCAAGTAACTCTTTCTACTATATATAAAATATATAACTTTTGAAATAAAAGATAAACATTTAAGATTCCTTATAATTTTTTATTTTATAAAGTCTTTAGTAAATTATTAACCCAATTTCACTAACTAGGTTTAATTTTAAGAATTTAAAGAATATTTAACTACCAAATCATAAGATTTCAAACTTTTCATCCATTTTGAAAACAATAGAAGTCTATTATATTAAGATCTCATAGATTATTTACAAGAAAATGAACTTCTTGAAAAATCTTTCTTAAATAAATATTCATGTATAAAAATAAAGTAAAATATGTAACTAGTTTTCTTCTTATAAGATAATTCAAGTGAAGCCGATTTTGATTAGGCATTTCCTCGAAGCTTCTCCTCTCTTCTTCTTTTTCTTTTTCTCTTTATATATATATATATATATATATATATATATATATATATATATATATTGAAAGAAAGGAGCAAACCCTTGCTCCCTACATGTTAATCAAATTGATAAGCCGAGTCTACCCCAGGTGGGGAGGTGACATTTACAAGAGAACACTAAACTTCCCAAAAATATAAAAACTTATACATGTCTTGCTATGACGAGTATACCCGAAAAACCAAAAAACCAACATCCATGAGAAACCAAAGCGGCGACTTCGGTCCTCTATAATTCGAAATGGGGTGCACTGGAAAATATCCGCTTCCAAAAGAAAAGACGATTGAGGAGGTGGAGACTTTGAGATTTTTACTTCTGTTCGGTGATGGCGGATTGAGCTAGCCATCTTGCCGGCCTATTACCTTCCTTATGGATGAAGGTCGAAGTAAACGGCAATTTGATGAGTGAGAGTCTTGATTCTTTTAATCCATTGAGAGTGGTGCCGGGGTGGTGCCATAGCACATTGCATATACTTGAATAACGAGAGATGGAGTCACCCTCCACGGTTATGTTGGCCCAATGATTATATGAAGCAATGTAGATGGCCCGGAAACTCTGCACAAATCGGCTCAGTGGATCGGCGACCAACATAGGTGATTGAAAATAAGCGATGCACTTACCTTTATGGTTCCTAAAAATGCCTCCAATACCAGCAACCTGATCAGTGAAAGCACCATCAGTGTTCACTTTAATATTGGGGTGGGTAGGAGTCTTCCAATGGATGAGAATGATTTTGGCTTTACTCTGGTGGTCAGGGATAGGGGTGCTAAGTATCTTTGGGAAAATGTTTATTAGTGATCGGCTTGGAAATGAAGGATTGACGATTAGCAACAACCAACTCGGCTACGCAGACCTTCCCATCAAACTTCAGCCCATTCCTATGCATCCAAATGAACCAAGCCACAATGAAAGGAATGCAACCCACCTTGGTCTTCTGCCAAGATTCCCAGCATATAAGTAGATCCTGCCAATCCAGCAATAAAGTGGGAAAATTGAAAAGATTCAAGACACCATTCCATACTTTTTGAGCAAAAGGGCAGGAGAAGAAAAGGTGTTGAACAGTCTCAGCATGACACTGACATAAATAACATTTGGAGGGTCCTCTCGGGCCTTTTAACTTGAGGATGTCATCCGTGGGTATGTAGTTGTGAAACACTCTCCATATCATAAAGGACATAGAGGGGGTGAGATATTTGTTCCAAATTATCTTTCCCCAGCCGGCGAGAGACCGATTATAAATCTTTTGATAGATGTGTTTGGTGAGTGTATGCTTCCTAGCCGAATTCCGGATAATTCCGTCGGGGAGTGATTTGTCAAGCCGAATATTTGCAATTTGGCTGATCGAATCCTCTTCCAGGGAATTGTTGAAGTTTGGGAATGGACCAACTATCCCCTTCCCGGCAAGAAGCCCTTTGGAAAAACGGTTTTAACAGTGTTGGGTAAGGCCACCAACATCTCTTCAGGACACCACTTATCATGCCAAAAAGAAATATCCCCTTTTCCCAGCTCCCACAGGAAAAGAGATTCCGCAACTTCTCTATGCTTCACCATATGCTTCCATATCCTTAAACTGCCAGTTTTGCTGCATGCATTATTGGGGTGAGTGTCCTTGCAATATTTACCTTTCAAGAACTGAGCCCAGAGAGACTTCTGTTGCCTGAAGAGGATCCAAAGCTTGCAAAAGTTCACTTTCCGCAGATGCTTCAGCCCTTTAAAACCCGAGACCCCCGGTCTCCGGAGGTTTAGCCGGTTTTGCCAACTAGCCCGGTGGAATTGTTTCCTTTGCCCGGACCAAAGGAACCCGTTGAAAATTCTTTCAATCTGGATTCTTGAACTCTTCTTCATGCGGGTCATTTGAAGTACATAGGAGGGGAATGTGGTTAGAATGCTAGCAAGGAGAGTGACTCTCCCACCGGAAGAAAGGTAGGAGTTGACCCGAGTTGGATAGTTGTGCATTAAGTTTCCCAATGATATCATCAAACTGCACCTGCTTTGATCTCCCTTTGATAAGTTGTATTCCAAGATATTTCAGAGGTAGATGGGCTCTATAGAAACCAGTGAAGTGAGTGATCCACTGAGTATTGGTAGCAGTAATGCTCTTGGGGCAGACCACCTCACATTTGGAGTGGTTGAAATGGAGGCCAGAAATTTGTTGAAATTGGGACAAGCATTCATAAACTCTTTTAACGAGCAGGTTTGGATGCCCCGGAGAAAAGCATGACATCATCCGCATACATCAAATGTGAGATAACCGAGGTTGGACTTGTGGTGATATCCGGCATAAAGGAAGGGTGTGACCTTGGATTCCAGCAACTTAGAGAAGTAATCCATGACTATGATGAAAATGGTGGGAGATAAGGGATCCCCTTGTTTTAGACCCACGGTAGCTTGGAAACCTCCCCAGCAATTACCATTAATGAGAACTGAATGATGATTGTGTTGTAACCATCTTTTGATTAGATGGCAGAAACCAAGGTTAAAACCTTTGGCATGCAGCACCTGAAGGATGAAGTTCCAGTCAATAGTATCATAAGCTTTCTTTATATCAAGTTTATAGATAATATTTCCCCCTCTACAAGGTGCATCCAAATCCAGAGACGGCTCTTGGGCAAGGAGGACATTATCGGTGATGGAACGACCTTTGACAAATGCGGATTGGTTGTGACTTATAATTTTTTCCGGGAGAGGTTGAAGTCTTCCCACTAGGATTTTACTTATGATTTTGCTAATAACGGTCGTGAGGCTAATGGGTCCATGCTTGATTCCATGTCTTAGGAGCATTAGTTTTGGGTAGGAGTACTATATTGGAAGCATGGAAGTATTCGGTAAATCGGTGCCACGAAAGAAACTACGAACAGCGGTAGTAACATCCCCTTTACAAATATCCCAAGTCTTTTTATAAAAATCAACGAGTATAGCCATCGAGGCCCTGCTACTTTAGAGCCGTCGATGGAGCCGAGAGCAACCCGGATCTTCTCACGGGAAGGAGAGTCAGAAAGATTTATGTTAGTGAATTGATGATCATCCCTGAATAGATTGCTTGTCAATGGTAGGTCTGGGAGTAGGGGAGTAAGTAAGGAGTTTGTGAAAATACTTAACAGCATCCTCAGCAATTTCAGATTCCTCCCTAAGCAGAACCCCCTGGTCAGATTCTATAGTGTGGATAGCATTACACTTTCTTCTGTATTTAATCCAAGCATGGTAAAATTTTGTATTTCTGTCTCCTTCTTTGAATTTGATACTAGCAGCCTTCTGCCTCGACAGAATCGGTCTTGCCAAGTGAGTAAAGTAAGTAGGTGTTCTTGAGCGGCTATGAAAGAACCATATTTGGAATCATCAGTCTGAGAGGCAACTTCCAAAGCAGCAGCTTCCTCCTCAGCCTTGGTGACACCTTGGAAGATATCCCCAATACTTTCCCAGTTCCATTTTCTGAGCACCCCTGCAATTTTTACTTGAAGTAGCTTGAGTTTGATGAAAGGGTTGGGATGAGAGCACCCAGTCCAGTGGTCAGAAATAATGGACTTAAAACTGTGATGTGAAGCCCAAAAATTCAAGTATGCGAAAGGAGTGGGAATGGTTTGTTGAGATGGTGTGGTGATGGAAACAAGGAGTGGTCTATGGTCGGACCCAGCAAAATTCGGATGTTTTATTGTGGTGTAGAGGAAATTTTGATGCCGAGCACTCGTTAGCCGGGAACCTATCCAGCCTTTCCCATATCTTTCCTCTTCTCCGGGTGAATTTGTTACCACGAAAACCCAAGTCAAATAAAGCAGCCTTCTGAATATTATCATTGAACTCAGTGATTTTGGTGAGAGTGGGTGATCTTCCACCAAGTTTTTCTTCAGTAGAGGCTATGTTGTTGAAGTCTCCTCCCACAATCCAGCTGGAAGATTCCATAGTGCAGATGTGGTGAATTTCCTGCCACAGCTCTAATCTTGCAGATTTTGTACATCCAGCATAAATAAATGTAGCAGCAAAGGTACTGCAGTTAAAAGAGCAATGAAGATGAATCAATTGAGGGTGATCAACAATAACCTTCCACTTAATCTCTTTTCTACAAATAACCCAAATCTTATTAGAGGAGTTAGCATAAAGAGAACACCCAGGGAACCTGGTAAGAATTTTGTTTTGGTGTTTTTTAACCATGGGTTCCAAAAGCACCATGCACCAAAGTTGATGTCTTTTATATAAATGTACCAATCTTTTGACAGTAAGGGGATGGGAAACTCCCCTAATGTTCCAGCAAATAAAATTAAACATTAAGTAAATTTGGTGGATGGTTATGTGGTTGAGGTTGGGCAGAACTGGATCTTGATCTAGGTCTACCCTTTCTGGGACCAGTGGGGGATGCAATTTTTGGCCTTCCAGTATGCAGTGATCGTGGGAAGACTTGGAGCTCTATTTGTGTTTTCTTTGTTTTCCTACTCTTCTGTTCCTTCCATTCTGATATCATCTTTTGTTGTACTGGTTCCAATTGTCTGTCAGAAGGGGTGTTCTCCTGTGTCACATCTTCTATAGTGTTCATTTGTTCCTCAGTTTTATCCGCTTCTAACTCAGATGGAAGTTCCACTGTCATCTCAGGATTAAATACCTCCTGTTCCTTAGCTTCAGCATGTTCCAGAAAGGACAAGTTCTGGAACACCTGTTGTGCAGCTGCCTGTGACTCCACAATTGGACCTGAATGGGGGGCAGTAGTTGTTGTCACCACTGATTTGTTTTGTGTTTTCTTTCTGATAGTGGGTTTTAATCTATAACAACTATCTAGTGAGTGACCAAACATCCTGCATTTTTGACAGAATATAGGTTTGTGTTCAAGTAAGACCTCTTGCCAGAACCCATCCCCTTCATCAGAGGTGGTGATCCAGATTTTATCAGTGTCAGGAAGAGAAACATCCCTTTCCACTAGGACTCTAGCACCGGCGGGATTACCCATCTCCCGAGTAGGGGTATCAACCTTCGGAGGTGTCCCCAAAGCTCGCTAATCTGGAAGATAGCATGGGTGTGGTAAAGGCCGAATAGGGAGGTTGGGGAGGGTGAACCACAATGGCTTCGGAGGGGGTTCCTTTCGTTGGATCAAATCCGAGGTACCACTTTATAAACTTCATGGAGGAGTTAGCAATCAACATTCCTTGCATGCCCAGTAGTCTTGCATAATCTTCTTCTTTAGATAACCTTATCAAGAGATGCCTCCCATCCATAACCCCTAATTTCCACTGCCCCAAGAGATTAAGATTCTGAAATTGTTTTCTAACTAGTTCCATTTTGGGATGCCCAAATTGAAACTGGCCAACAATAGTGAATTTAATGGCATCTCGCTAACAAAGCCATCTCTCGTGTGGTGAACGGAATGGCGAGGTTTTCCTTCCTTAGACCCCAAAGGCCTAATGAATGGACATTCTGATTTTCTCTGCAGCAGCATCATGAAGGCATTGAGGAAAAATCAAGTTATCCGCCTTACTTGCCAGCCGATGACCCTTGTTGACGGCATCAACATAAGAAAGGGGAGCATTAATGGGGGAAACCCCAGCCATAAAGGAGGGGTGGGGGCTGAAAACGATCCACAAAGTGCGGTCTTAGCCAATGGAATAGTGGAATCAATTCAAAAAATAGTTTGCCGGGAAGAGCAAAAAGAGTCGGGCCACCAAGAAACAGCTTCACCACCCTTAACAGACCCTCTGGACTCACTTACCTCCCAACCACCACCACCAACGAGAGCCAGCCGCCGCCAGGCAGAATCCATCAAAGCACGAACCCTAGCAGAGCAACGACCACCAAGCCAGCCGCCATTTTTTATATATATATATATATATATATATATATATATATATATATATATATATTCTTTTTTCTTCTTTTCTTTTATACACATATAGAGAGGATTACTATATCTGGATAGCCTGTTAATGGTTTTGAACTTCACTATCCTTAACTTATATTTCAAAACTAATACATTTCCACTTAATTATTATAACATGAATAAGATTTCAAAAAGATTTCCAATCTTTTCTTTTTCAAGTGATAATTTTTTATTACTTAATATTTCTAAAATTCTATTATTTCTAACATGAATAGAAAAATTTCTTAATCTTATTCTTCTTTAAGTTAAATAATTCTATTCGTAAAATCAATCAAAGTTATTAAAATTTTGGTTAATTTCACTAAATTGTTTATAATTTAAAAAATAATAGTGATCTCAAATAAATTCTTCATTTCTTAAGTTATGTTAAAAAGTTTTAAATTTTATGAAAATATTTGCTCTTTAAGGACAAATAAAATTTAAATTTGAATGTATTTTCCCTTTCCCCAAACTTCAGTTTTGGTATACTATGATAATTTGAAAGTATGAGAGAAAGAAAATCATAAGAATTTTTATAAGTATGTAAATACAATCTTAAAAAGAAAAATTAACTTCTACTCATGCTTTTATGAATATTTAAGATAAAATTGAACATGTATAAAAAGTAAGCAGGCTAATTTTTATGCTTATACTAAATTTTAAACAAAATTAAAGCAAAGCAAAATTACTAATTACTAAACAGTAGACTAAACAAACATATCATAAATTAACTCTAACTTCAGTCTCAACAAAATATACTAAGAATATTCTAACAACAGAATCTTAACACTAATCAATCCACACAGGTACATATACAAATCAACATACATCAAACATCAAAACTAAACAAACAAACCAAACAAAACAAACTAACAGAGTAGCATAACATAAAGATCTATAAACTACTAGTCACTAGCTGTAGCCTCAGAAATCTGACTAGGGCTTCGTCATACTCAGCATCATAACTAATCTTCCTCTAGGTATAATCAGATAAATGATCAAGCTTCCTATCAATAGTATCAATTCTGCAGTGAGTTTGAAATAACTCCTACTGCTGCTCTAAAAACTTATCATGCATTGATTCCCAAAATCTTGATGGTGGCCTCAGCAAAAGTAGAGGGTCTAGAAGTAGAAGGTCTACCTGAAGTATGTGCAGAAGTAGAAGGAGCGGTCGATCTCTTCCATCGAAGACAATCATAGATACTAACACTCTCCTGCCCAATTGGCCCAATTGGCTTGGTAGACATTAACTTCTCCTCAAAAATATCAGAAGTAACTCCATTACTAACACATAATGAATAAATTAGAGATGGGAATCCCAGTCCAATAGAAGTGCTGGATCTCGCAGTAGATTCCACAAAATCATAAATAATACTGCCAACATCAATAGGCTTCCTTTCCTGAATGCAGTAGTTTAAGATCGCTCGATCTCTAGTCACTTCACTCAGGTGGTTGGAAGGTAACAATCTTGCAGAAATAAAATAGTGCCATGCTTTAGAAATACCATTAAATTTGGAGGATTTGAATTTTACCCTTTTTTCCGTTTCTGATCTTCCAAGATCCAGTACCATCAGTCAAATAAGCAATGATCATATCCAAATCTCCCTCAGATGGTGATAATCCAGAATAATAGCACTCTATAGTCGGTGGCAGGCCATAAAATATATTGATTCTTTCAGGACTAAATCCTACTCCGATACCTCTGACAAAGACTTCATAATCTTCAGCATCCAAAAAATTTGCATAAAACTCTTAAACAATCGGGATAACAGCAATAGCAGTGAAATAACAGAAACGTTGTGAATTATGCGACAATAGTGTTTTCAATCATTTCTCCCGGATGATAGAAACTTCGTTCGGAAATGAACTTCCTGGACGTTGCAAATTCGTGGAAGCGAAAATGCGCAGCCGCAATAGAAAATTTGCTACTATCAAAGTTATCTCATGCCTTCCCGTGTTTAGATTTCAGAGCCATCTAAACGTGAAAGAAAATAAGAACAAATTTAGGAATAAAAAATTTAAACTCTTTATAAGTTTATGAAACTTAAAATAAGTTTAAAAATCCAAAGAAATCACTAAGAATCAAAAAAATTTTCAAAATTTCAGTTCTTAGCAAAACTAGGAAAATCTATGGTGAAAATCAAAAAGAAATGGTTTAAAGTGTAGATCTGACCTTGAGACGAAGAAATCGAGTGTTTTCGCGCCCAAATTCTTGATGTTTTGACCTCAAAATGGATCTAAAAGGTGTATTTTTGCAAAAATGGGGAAGAAGATGAAGCTTAGGCGTCAAAAATGGCTTTTGGGGGTTATTTAAGTAAATTTTCGAGTCCAGGACGAACTGGCACTTAGGCGCCGAATTCTGGCGCCTAGGTGCCAGACTCGCCTTTCACAAAAAATTATTTTTAAATTTAATTTTCCACCAAAATTCATAAATTCAATTTCTAATTACTCATATCAGAGTAGGGCTTCGGTTTCTAACTTCCACAACATTTTTTAAAAATTGATAAAAATTAAATATTTAATCCACCAATCAAACAAAAGGTTTAAACCAAACTCACTAAATTCCATTTATAATCTTCAATATTGACTCAATACATTCCAGATAAGTATTATGCTTGATTCAAGTTCCTAATACACACTCAAACACAACAATTTCTAAGCAAAAACAACACACATTGAACATGAAAGCAAATACAACACAATCGATTCTCTAAATGGATACAATGACTCAACAAACCATATAATGACTATCTCATTACCAGAATATTCTAATCTTCACAAGGGAAATTGTGTACTCCACTTGGAAAGAACACTAACGCTCTCGGGAAATCCGTAGCCGTTTTTTCGTCAATCCGCTTGTTCTTCGCATACATTTCAACTTGAGCATCTTGATAAGCCACAAAATGATCAAATTGAAGTTTCATTTTCCATTTTAGATGTTCAATTTGATGAAACATCTCATGAAGGAAATCTCCAATGCTTTTAAAATCTGCTTCTAACTTATCCAAACGACTAGAAATTTTCTCCAAACTTACAACGATGAAACCATTGAAGTAAGGTTGAGGATCCTTTGAGACCTTGTCCCAAGCTTCTTCTCCATGATTTCTTCTTTCCATATTATTCAAAAGTTTCTCAAATCTCTCAAGAATGAAGTGCAAGGGATGTAATTTTGATTGCTTGATGGTTAGGGAAGAAGCTTGGTTGATTTAAAGGTGAAATTCATGTGAAAAATTAAAAATTTTCGGTCTTTGCACGACCCAGTAACCGTGGCGCTTAGGCGCCGAATCTGGCGCCTAGGTGCCGTACCTATTGATACATAGTTTGATTCTGGCTTTTAGGCGCCGAATTCTGGCGCCTAGGCTTAGGAACTATGTTCAACTCCGTTTTGCCTAATCGTCAAATTTTAAAATTTTGTACTCCAAGATAGGTAAATTATACTGCTAAGAGTAATTTAGACTTAATAACAATCAGAATGAAGGTTAACTTGATCTAATTTTTACTCATATTCAAAATAGAGTGATCCAATTTTTAAATCTTAAAGACTTCAAAATAATTTTCAGCCTAAGTCAACAAAGTCTTATGAGCATCAAATTTTTCTAAAGTAATATAAATTTAGTCAAGATCGAGGCATAACCTTACATTAAAACACAAAAACATCAAAACAAAAGATAATTATGGATTGGCTCCCACAAAGCGCTCGGTTTAACGTCGTCAGCCTGACTTAAGTAAATCTTTAATCAGGTTGACTCAATTCATAAGCCTCTTTATAAATCTTATTAATATCTCCCAAAAAAGGCTTCAATATTAATCCATTTACTTTAATAATTTTTCCTGTTTTGGGATCTTTAATATCCACAGCTCCATAATGGTATACTTTCTCAACTATATAGGGTCCAATCTATTTATATCTTAATTTTCCAGGAAATTATTTTAAACGAGAGTTAAAGAGTAATACTTCTTGTCCAGGTTCAAAAATATTTCCTGAAATTTTCTTATAATGCAATATCTTCATTTTCTCTTTATAAATCATCACATTTTCATATGCTTCATTTCTTATTTCTTCCATCTCATTTAATTGCAATAATCACTTTTCTCCTGCTTTATTCAAATTAAAATTGAACTCCTTTATCGCCCAATAAGCTTTATGTTCAAGTTCTACAGGTAAGTGACAATGTTTACCATAAATTAACCGGTAAGGTGACATTCCGATTGGTGTCTTATAAGCTGTTCTATAAGCCCATAATGCAGAATCAAGTCTATCAACCCAATCAGTTCTTTTAGGATTAACAGTCTTCTCTAAAATTCTTTTAATTTCTCTGTTTGATACTTCAGCCATTCCACTAGTTTGTGGGTGATAAGCAGTTGCAATTCTATGTTTGAATCCAAATTTTTGTAGTAATTATTGAATTCTTATATTCCTTAAATGACTTCCACCATCAGTAATAATTACCTTAGGCATTCCAAATCTTGAAATTATCATTTTCTTTAAAAATTTAGAAACACTTTTGGAATCACAGTTTGGTAAAGCAACAGCTTCAATCCACTTTGAAACATAATCAACTGCTAATAAAATATAAATTTTTCCAGATGATTGAACAAATTGTCCCATAAAGTTTAAACCCCATATATCAAAAATTTCAACTTCCAATATATAGTTTAAAGGCATTTCATTCTTCCTAGATATATTTACCATCCTTTGATATCGATCACATGTTTTCACATAATGTTTCACATCTTTAAATAAGGTAGGCCAATAAAATCTAGAATTTAAAATTTTAAATGCAGTTTTATCTATGCCAAAATGTCCTCCAAAATCAGAATCATGACATTTTTGAATAATAGCAAAAGTTTCCTCATAAGATACACATCTTCGAATCATAGAATCTTTACCAATTTTAAATAAATGAGGTTCTTCCCAAATATAAGATTTAGCATCATATTTAAATTTCTTAATAAATTTGTTATCCAAGTCATAAGGAAAAATATTGCTAACTAAATAATATCAGCATACCAAGGTGTTTTTTATCTTTGAATAACATAAAAAGATTCATCAGGAAATTTCTTATTTATATTTTCTTCTGAAATAATATCATTTTTAATTCTAGACAAATGACAACAATTTGGTTTTCAATTCCTTTTCTATCTACTATTTCAAAATCAAATTCTTGTAGAAGTAAAACCCATCTTATAAGTCTAGGTTTAGAATCCTTCTTAGATAATAGATATTTAATAGCGGAATGATCAGTATGAACTATGCATTTAGTACCAAGAAGATAAGGTCTAAATTAATCAAAGGCATATACTATAGCTAGAATCTCTTTCTCAGTGGTATTGTAATTTCTTTGTGTTTCAGTGAGAGTTTTACTAGCCTAATATACAACTTTGAAAATTTTTTCATATTTTTGTCCTAATACCGCTCCAACTACAAAATCACTTGCATCACACATTAATTCAAAAGATTTATTCCAATTAGGTGCAACAACGATAGGTGCAGTTATTAATTTTTCTTTTAGAATATTAAAAGCATTAATACATTCTTTATTAAATTCAAATTTTACATTTTTTTCCAACAAATGACAAAGAGGTTTAGCAATTTTAGAAAAATCCTTTATGTATCCTCTATAAAATCCAGCATGACCTAGAAAACTTCTTGTCGGAAAATTTTTAGGTTGTGTTTTGTTTTGAAGAGGGGTCGCCTAACAGAAATCTGTCGGCGAATTTTTAATTTAATTAAAATAAATAATTTAAAAAGGAGTATTTGATTTTGAAAATAATTTTAAATTTGAAGGTTTTAAGATATGAGATTAAACCGATCTCACGTCCCAAATAGTTTATATAAACGAGCACCGCACCACAAACCGTGTATCTATCCCTAAGGATAGACACACCGCTTGACGGTGGGGCTCGATTAAATAAACTAGAAGATTTATGACATCCGTTTGGTCCGCGAACCAATTTTATAAGCCGACAAAATTACCTCGCTTAATATGAAAACATTAAACGGGGTTTATATTACCTGGGTTCTTCAAAATTCCCTATAAGGGCAAGCCCCTATAGTTAATTACATCTTAAGTGATGGGAATCACCTAAGAAAACTCTCGATAATAATCAATAATTCTGCTCTCAAGATTTTCAAAGTTTAAGTTTTCAAGGGATTGAATTTTGGAATTTCAATAGGGAATGGATCAAGTTTGGAACATTTTGTTTTATGAATCCAAAGGAAGAAAAGTAGGAGAAATCACAGATTCGAAGTAAACTTCGGTAATTTCCCGACTATCCTATTGTTTGACTTAAATTTAGGAAAGTCCTAATGTTTATTTAAATGTTTTGATTTTGTCAGTTTTAATTAATTAGGACTTATATTTATACGATAGAATCATACAAATAGCCTTAAAGATGTGAGGGTTTATATCGTATCAGACGACTACCTCGGAATCCTAAGTCCGGTTAGGGCTTAATTTGCAAGGCAAGCGCCTAACGAAGAATTGGGGATTTATGTTGCACTAGGTAAACTACCTCGAAGTCCTATGGCTTTGTTATTTAATTCTAGGAAAGTTTTGTCTGAAGTAGGTTCGAGTTTTGTCGATGACGATGGCCGTCTTTGCCCACCATGCTCCGAGCTTCTTGTTGTTGCGGAGGTTTAGTTTTAGAAATCATAAATCAGGAGATGAGAAAAGTGTTTTGGTTTAGAGAAAATCTTAATTTCCAAGTGTTTTTTACGTTTTAAATAAAACAAATCTTAAAGTTGATTATAATGACACCGGTTAAGATCCCACGGTTCCATCCTTCCGGCATCATTATTTTTATCGGATTCACTTAGTCCAGATGAATTTGCTAAACTCAACTGAATGAGTTCCACACTTTTATTTAGACCGTGGGAAATCCCGTTAGCAACACGTAGGTTACATCATCCGAGGTATTCCCGATCATCCAACAGGACGTTTTAATCTAGTTGCAATTGTAGTTTTGTGTTCTATTTGTGATTAAATTTTGAGTTGTTTTATATTTTGAAATGTTGTGGCGGTGAATTTTATCTTGCAATGACTTTTAACTTAGTTTTGGTTTCAGTTTTAGGGGCTATCCTAAAGGTGTGAGTTTTCATGCAACGAGTTGTCTTATCATGCAAGAAAAGTAAAGTGCATTTGCAATAAAGTAAATTGCAATAATGTAAATTGCAAGAAAGTAGATTGCAATAAAATAAAAGCGTACTCGGAGGGTCTTCCCGTCATCCCAAGCTACACTTAAAACACAATTAGAATATTTAAGCAAGTTCCTAGGTAAAGCTAAAGGAAGGGTTATGGTTTTCTACCAAATTCCTAATCCTATAGCTTAGTCATTTCCTATGATGTCTAGGTCTTTGTATTTTAGTTTAAGGATGATTTTCTTCATCAAAGAACAATTAAATTCAATTGTTCTTATAAATATCCTATCATATTGAGGAAGTGCTTAAGAAGAACCTTAAACATCTTTTCAATATTTCTAGGATTGTTTTAAGTCCAAATGGATTTAATTATATAAATGAATTAATCGTCCGAGAATTCAAGTTTTGTTGTTATCTTGCTTAGTGAACTAGGACATTTGAATATCCTATAAGTGAAGTAAAGTTTCATTTAATGTTCTGTTTAGGAGTTATGATAACTAAAACTTTCAAGGGTAAATTAGTATTCAAATGATTTGTGATTTAGTTTAATTTCCATTAATGATTTTAAATTTGGAATAGTGTTCAAGTTATTTTAGATTTATTTTGAATTCTTTATGTCTTTGGTGATGTTATATTTAATTTAATTTAATTTAATTTAATTGAGTTTTAATTTAATTTAATTCAATATAGTTCAATTTAATTTGATTTGATGTTTAATTAATTTGATTTGATTTAATTTTAATTTAATTTGATTTAATTTAATTTAATTTAATTTAATTATTTAATTTAATTTAATTTAATTTGATTTAATTTAATTTAGTTTAATTTAATTTAATTTAATTTAATTCAATTTAATTTAATTTAATTTAATTTAATTTAATTTAATTTAATTTAATTTTAATTTAATTTTATTTATTTAATTTAATTTAATTTTAATTTAATTTTATTTTAATTTTAATTGAAATTTTTAAAAGAGTTTAATAATTTAATTTTAGTTTAATGATTAAGACTTTTAATATATTTTAAGTTTGAGTTATCATTTTAATTAAGAATTGAATATTAATGAGATAATTAATTTAGGGATTTTAAATTAAAGAATAAATCTCTTCCTAATAATATCCCTATTTTAATAATTCCAATTTTATTATTCTTCCAAATTTAATCAATTATTTAATTAAAGTTTAATCATTTTAAAATTGTTTAATGGGTTTCTACCCATTAATTATTTAAATTTCAATCATCCAAATCAGATTAGGATCAAATATTTTACTTGTTAATTTTTTATTAAACCTAAAGTTTTAATTAAGGGTTAAAATTTTAATTACCATTTTACCCTTTAAGCTTAATGATTTCATAACTCACTAAATTGAACTCAAATGAACTTGAAATTTTTATGTGACTTCACTCATATGTCAAAAAAGACATGAGAGGAGAAAATGTGATTTTTCTGTATTTAATTTATTTATATAATTATTTTTGGTGAAAAATAGAGATTTTAAAGAAAAATTTAATAACATGACCAAGGGAAAGTTTCTGTCCTTAAGAAAATTAGGGGACATTTCTAATGACTAGAGGACCACTTGGACCAATTTTGGTGATTTTTTGAATTATATCATTTTTATTATAATTATTTTAGGTTTTGGAGTATTAATTAATTTAAAAATAAAATAAATGTTGAAAAATGAATTTTATAATTTTCAAAAATCTCTCTGATATCAAGGAAACCAGAGAAGCAAATTTTGTAATTTTCTGATTTTTCTATGATTTATTATAATTATTTTAATGAAAATGCTAGAAAATACATTTTTTTTTAATTTTAAAATACCTTAAAGCTTTAAAATTTATTATCTCACTAAATAGACCTAAGAAAAATGTGGGATTTGTTCCTATGTGATTAAAATTCAAAATGTGACATTTTGGTGAATTTCATTATTTTTGTGATTTTTATTATTTTTTAATTATTAAAAATATTAAAATATTATTAAAAATCAACTTTTTTAGAAAATTGAAATTTTAATTTTCGTAGGTTCCCCTGATATCAGAGAGGCTCCAAAACTAATTTGGTGAATTTTTGAAAGCTATTTTGAAAGTTATGAATTTTTAAAGTTTAAAATGGCTAAGTGGCTTAATCAACCCAATTAGTGGGGCTAACCAAGTCCAATTGACCTCAAACTTTTATGGTTGATTCCTCTGATCCTAAAGGTCAGTGGAGAATTGATTTCAAGTCAATTTGATGCATGGTTAACTCTAATTAATTAGAGACCTATTTTGGGTGTTTAAGCCAATTAGGGTTGTTTTAAATGAACTAAGTCAAAACCTATTTTTCCTAGGGTTCTCTGGTCATAAGGAACACCACCAAATTTTCCTAGAATTTATTTCACAACATGCTATTTATTGGAATTAAAATATTCAAAACAGTAACATGAACTTGAAAAATCAATAACTCTTCATAGGGATGACCTCTGACTTTGGAAAATTCAGGGAATGTTCCCAAATTTAGAGGCCTCAAAAGCCCTATGGTCTCATGCCATGGTGAATTGTATACATGCATGGAGAATTAAAATAATGCAGATAGTAAATAAATTATAAAAAATAAAATACTTGATGAAATTAAATGATTTCATTTCCACATTATTCTCCTCTGTTCACTCGAGCAAGAGGGTATTTTTATTTTATTTTTCTGATTTTTCTACACAGAGATATGAATTTTGAAGTTTAGGGAATTAAATAAATAGAAAAATACCCTAATTTTCTATTTATCCACGCGGCGCCGCGTCGACCTCGGCGACTCCGAACGCACACGCGTCGCGCTCCCATTCGACGCCGCCACCCGAGTTAGCGGCCCGGGCCCCGCAGGTTCTCGTACCGTCTCTCGGTCCGACGCCATCCGAGCCGTTCGTCCGCGCGTGTATTGAATGGAAGGCATCCGTTCATCGTCCCCGAGCGTCCTCACCCGAGAGCCGTCCACACTAAACCCCTAAGATCTCACTCGATACCCAATGGATTTTCATGTTCTTATGCTCTATAGATTCGTCTTGAAGAGACGAACACATCTATACGGTTAACATGCATTGAAATTAAGGCATTTGAAATGGAGAATCTCCAGAAGCTCGGGATAAAGAATTAGCTCAAACCTTTGCTCAGAGAAGTGTGGCTTCAATCTGAGAGTTGTTGCACCTTCGATTGGATCCCGACGAAGCTCCGGATGAAGTCTCCTTGTCCGAGTGAATTGTCCGGATGTGATTTCGACCAAGCCCGATCACAAAGCTTGGAGGCTGGAGCAACTCGGGTGGACCTGGAGATGGGGCTTTTGCTGGTGGACACCTTCCCTTGGTCTGGTGAAGGTGTAGAACCAATCAATTTGGGAATTGGCTCACTGTGGAGAAGTGTCCTGGTTTTGGGTGGAATTTCAACACTGAAATTGAGCTCACAGAGGAGAAATGACAGAGGGATCTCACTGGGGATCAAGTGCTCTGTGTATGGGGAGGAGTCTGGAACAATTTTGGCAGAGTTTTGGCAAGGTTTGTGCTTAGCTCTCCTCCATGGCCGAGAGGGGTGGAGTTTAAATAGGAGAGGGTGGAGGGCCTCCCGGGGGAGTTGAGGCATGGGATCGAGCTGCTGCGGTGAGGAGAAGAACAGCCATGGTGACCACTAGGCATGGGGCGGCTCAGCAAGTGAGAATTTCGATGTTGGCTCACATGTGAGTTCTCGGCCATGGTGTTTTCCGGCGGCACGGTGGCCGGCCGGCCGAGCATTGGTCACCATCTTGGTCGGGGAGGTCGAGGCTGGGGCTTAGTGCAATCAATTAGCATTGGCCATGTGTAAAGGGTTTGATTTAGATGGAATGGGGGCATGGCTAAATTTGAACCTAAATGGGTCAACCCACCCATTTGGGCTAGGTGCACCACCCAAGGCCTGGTTTTGGCTGAGGGAAAAGTGATTTGGCTCGGCATAATCAGTAGGGTCAAGTCACCATCCAAGCACAATTAGGCATAAGCATGGTTAAGGGGAATCATGGGAGTGGTTAATCACCTTTAGGAATTAAGGAAAGAGTCTCCTCCTTTTGCCCAAAATGGCATGGTGACATGTAAAGAGGCTCTCATGGCTTGCATATGGCTTTTGCATGGCTCCATGGCTCCATTTGGCTTGGGAAAAGGTTGGGTCAATTTCATAAAAATGGGTTTTAAGAATTTTGGATATTTTGGGGTGATTTGGCATGTGGCTTGATTTGGAATTATTTGATTGATGATTTTGGAACTTAGGGACAATTTTGATCAAATGGATGATGAAAGGAAGTGTCATGTGGGCTTTGGATGAATTTGGGCTTTTGAATTTGAAGGGAGTGGGCTTTTAGGAAAGTTTAAGGGAAATGGGCTTTTAATTTTAGGATGGGCATTTGGATAAAAAATTTTGTGAAGAACTTTGTCAAATAAATGTCATAATTGATTTAGGGATGTTCTATGAAGGGCTTGGAATCAATTTGATGTGATTTGAAGTTGAATTGGTTTGAATTTGGATTTATTTGGTAAGTGGGCCTATGTAGGTCCAAGTGGGCCAAGTTGGGCTAATGTTGGGCTAGGGTTGAAATTGATATAAAATCAATGTTGAGAAATGTTTATGGGAGTGTTTCAAAGAGGTTTTGACTTTGGTTGGGCTTTGATTTTGGTGTTTGGGCTCATTTGGGTTAGGTTTGGGTTTAGGTCAAAATTGGGCCTTTTGGTTTTGGGTTGAATTTGAGTGGGGTTTAGGTCTAAATTTTGGGCAAATCATGTTAGTGTTTTGTTTGTGGGGATGATAAGGAAGATTTAGAAAAGATTTGGGGTTAATTGGAGTTGAATTGAGTGAGTTTGGGTTAGGTTTGGGTCATGGGTCCAAATTGGGCTTTAAGGTCAAAAGTGAAATTGGATCCAAATTTCAATCAAATTGGGCTTGAATTTGGTCTAGATTGGTGTTGGGAATGTTGAATTGAAGTTTAGAACTGAATTGGACCAGAATTTGGGTTAATTGGGTGGGTTTGGTTTGACATTGGGTTCACTTAGGGTTAAAATGGGTCAAATTGGGGGTTTTGACAAAAATAGGGTAAATTGACAAAATTGGCCCATGGTGTAGTTGGACAAAATGAAATTGGGAATATTTGGGATTTTCTGGAATTTTTTGGGAATTTTCTGAATTTTTGGATTTTTGGGTCAAGAGGGGTATTTTGGGTATTTGGAGGGTATTGGGAGGTTTTCTTGGAATTTTTGGTATTTTTGGGTATGGATGATCAGTTTAAGTGATGTGGAAATGTTTGGGATTGATTTTGGAGAATTTTGGGTAATTTGGAAATTTTTTGAGAAATTTGGGTTATTTTAAGGGTTTTGGGTAGAGCTAAGCGGGCGTAGGGTCCCGGGGGTCAAAAATTGAAAATTTGGGAAATTGAAGATTGGGTGAATTTGAGTGGAGAGAAGTCATTTTGGTTGAGCCATGAAGCCATATCAAGCCCATGTGAGCCATGAAGGGACTCATTTGAGGCATTCACTATGTTGTTCCTAACCCTCTTAGCCGAGGGCTTAGGGGTTAAGGACCATCCATGTGAATCACCTACATGAGTCGGGAGGTTAAGCTAGGTATGGTTGTGGTTTTAGGAAGTGTGTGAAAGTGTAGTGTACAAGTGTAGTGTGTGTGTAAGTCGGCCCCTTCACTGGCACTGGGCCACCTGTGGCGATCATAAGGCCAAAGAGTCCTATAGGAACTCATCCTTTAAACTTTCACATTTGATTTCAACCCTCTAGGTGATTAGGGGTCTACAGTCAAGTTTGTGGAGTTTGCAGGGAGTTAAGAAGTGGTTTTAATTTCTAAAAGGTGGGTATCAATTCTAGTCCTCTAAGATAGTCAAAGGAAAAGCCTAAGGCTAGATCCTAAGTACTAAAGAGAAGAAGAGGAGACCTCATCAAAAATGAGGTCAACAAATGGATGTAAAATCCTCGACCCAAAAGGTTTGAATTTGATGTATTTCAGTGCAATAGGAAAGAATCCTAAAGCAGTGCAGTCTTGGATGTAAAATCCTCGACCCAAAAGTTTGAATTTGATGTATTTCAGTGCAATAGGAAAGAATCCTAAAGCAGTACGGTCTTGGATGTAAAATCCTCGACCCAAAAGTTTGAATTCGATGTATTTCGATGCAATAGGAAAAGAATCCTAAAGCGATACGATCTTGGATGTAAAATCCTCGACCCAAAAGTTTGAATTTGATGTATTTCGAGTGCAATAGGAAAGAATCCTAAGCGGTACGGTCTTGGATGTAAAATCCTCGACCCAAAAGTTTGAATTTGATGTATTTCGGTGCAATAGGAAAGAATCCTAAAGCGAGTGCGGTCTTGGATGTAAAATCCTCGACCCAAAAGTTTGAATTTGATGTATTTCGAGTGCAATAGGAAAGAATCCTAAAGCGAGTGCGGTCTTGGATGTAAAATCCTCGACCCAAAAGTTTGAATTTGATGTATTTCGGTGCAATAGGAAAAAATCCTAAAGCGAATGCGGTCTTGGATGTAAAATCCTCGACCCAAAAGTTTGAATTTGATGTATTTCGGTGCAATAGGAAAGAATCCTAAAGCGGTGCGATCTTGGATGTAAAATCCTCGACCCAAAAGTTTGAATTTGATGTATTTCAGTGCAATAGGAAAGAATCCTAAAGCAGTGCGGTCTTGGATGTAAAATCCTCGACCCAAAAGTTTGAATTTGATGTATTTCAGTGCAATAGGAAAGAATCCTAAAGCAGTGCGGTCTTGGATGTAAAATCCTCGACCCAAAAGTTTGAATTTGATGTATTTCGAGTGCAATAGGAAAGAATCCTAAGCGAGTGCGGTCTTGGATGTAAAATCCTCGACCCAAAAGTTTGAATTTGATGTATTTCAGTGCAATAGGAAAGAATCCTAAAGCGATGCGAGTCTTGGATGTAAAATCCTCGACCCAAAAGTTTGAATTTGATGTATATCGAGTGCAATAGGAAAAAATCCTAAAGCGATGCAGGTCTTGGATGTAAAATCCTCGACCCAAAAGTTTGAATTCGATGTACTTCAGTGTAATAGGAAAGAATCCTAAAGCAGTGCAGTCTTGGATGTAAAATCCTCGACCCAAAAGGTTTGAATTTGATTTGATTGATATTTGATTCGAGATCTGGAAGAAATTGAATTTGAATTTGATTGAGACTTGAAATCTGGAAAGATTGAATTTGAGATTTGGAAGGATGAGTTTGAACTCAATTGAAATTTGATTTAAGATTTGATTTGAAATTTGGAAGATCAAATTTGAAACTTGATCGAGATTGGATTTGGAATTCGGTTGAGAATTTGATTTGAGATTTGGGAAGATCAAATTTGAAATTTGATCAAGAGTAGATTTGGAATTTGATTGAGAATTTGATTTGTGATTTGATTTAACATTTATGTTGATTTCGTTTATCTTTTAATGATTCAAATTTTATTTTATCGTTTATTTAATGTTCATGTGAATTTGGTGTTCGTCATTTTTAGATTTTTAAAGAAAGTTTTCTTTTATCCCTTTTTTTTATTTCTTTTCGTTCTTTGTTCGAAGTTCATTTAACTTTAATGGCGTTTCCCAATCAATTTGCACAAAAGAGGTGAAGGCCAAAAATTTGACATGGTCACTTTCATTCCAATCATGTTGAAAATACATCATACAACTCGATCGCGGAATACATTTCATACAATCCATGTAGACTCAAAACGGACTGTGTATGATCTTTGTTGGTCCATCAAAAGAAGCATTTGTCAAAAAATCCTTGTCTGAATAGTGGGGTACATGGTTAATAACATCACCTTCCAAGCCATCCCTGGCAAGGATGCCGGTTGGATGTACATTGGAGGTGTGATATTTCCCATGTAACTCACAGCTCGTAAGGCCGGAGGTTCTCTAGCTCTGGGTCTGGTTGGAAATGGTAAGGTATCTTCGTCGTCGTCCATTCTCCCGAAAGTAACCGAGATCCGCTTCATCGGCACTCCCGGTATGCAATGCTTAGCAATATCTCGCTCCGTTGCCCTTCGGTATCATGACGGAACCTACCGGTAAAGGTATCTTTATCGGCCCTCGGAACTCACCCGGGCCTCGCTATCCGGAGGTCGGATCCGAACATGATGTTACACTCGTTCGGGAAAGAGATCGTGCAGAAGGTCCGACGAAGTCATGGTGATCTATATGTGGGGGTATGCGGTCACCTCGTTTGTAGATGTTGATAATGCAGCTATTGGGTATGCAATCTGCTGGCAGTACCCTCCATGTTATCAATCTTTTCACCATTCTCTTGATGATTAATGGCATCGGATCTACTTGCCCATGACGGAGTATTCCTGGTGGGTTTCCCTTCCTGTCTTCAGCAAAGTTGTAGCAGCATTCGCATTGTATTGTGATTCTTCCCTTCCCTGGCATCCATCTCCGGGGTTCCGAGTATGTGTTTTCTCTCAGGCGGCCTGCTCGGCCCATTCTTTTCAAATCCCGGATACAATCCACGATTTGTTGTTGTTCATATTCGGAGAATACGTCGGTATGTAGCTCGAGGCCCTCTAGTATGTTGATTCTTCTTCCTTTAATTCTCTCGAAGTATTCGAAGGTTTTCTTTTCAACATTCTGCATTCTCTCCAGCTCGTATTCCGGAATGATCTGCAGATGGCGAGGCCTTGTGACATATTGTGGGATATACGGTTCAATCCCTTCACGTTCTCCTGCATACCTTGGCTCCTCAGGGACGATGTCTGTCGGGACATCCCCCGGGGTTGCTTTTGCAACAAGGTCATGCATTATTGGTGGTTCTATCCGGTGGCATGGTAGCCTTCTTTCTTCTGATCTTCTGGAGATTTCCCTGATTCTTTCTGTTATCCTAGGAACTGGCCTCCTTTTTTCAGGTTCCTGGTGAACCGGTGTCCTTGAAGTGTACGTACTGGCATTAGCAACTGTCTCGTCGCGCTGGTCCGCAGCTAGTTTTGTTAACATCTTACGGATACGGCGATTGTTATTTCTTCGTTGCGTTGCTGTGAGAGTAGCTCTTCGAACTTCTTGAATCTCTGTGGGCGCGGCGCCGACAAGCTCGCCCTCGCCGTAGCGACTACGGACTTCATTTTCTTATCTTCTTCGGTGTTTGCTTTTCTTTTCTTGTTGTTGGATTGGTGGCTTGGGCCACCCACTTTCATCACTTGTCCGCTCGGGTAGTTCTTCTCGGTTAAGCTGGGACCCGGTCACTTTCCTCGTACTTGTAGGCTCGTCGGTGCGAAATCCGAGTCAATCTCGATTATCGCTCCATCTTTCACCCTCTTTTCATCGAGTGCAAGGTTTACGCCATTCTTAAAGTTCAGGACCAACCGCCCGTTCGACATTTCCCTGCGAAAAGACAAGGAAAAGGATCAGGGGTTGTACTAAGAACAATAACATTAAGAAAATGTGTATTTAAGATACATTTTTATATATATATATATATATTTTTATTTTCAAATTTAACAGGAATGAAGTGGGAAACAATCAGGAAAGAGATTTTGATTTGGAAGAGAAAATAAGGGAAAACGTGTTATCATGATTTTATTTATCTTAGCACATTTTATTATTTTTTTTGGGTTCGGACCCAATCATAAGTAATTACTTCGCCCGTGTTTCTTAAGGATGAAGAATTCATTCCTTCGAAACATCAGGTAGCGTAATACTTTTTCAAGTATCGTCCGTTGATCGGAAGCATATGTCGTTCTCCTGGCAATTCACTAGCTGGTAGGAACCTCCTGAGTATACTGCTTCAACCACAAATGGTCCTTCCCAAGTGGGTTCGAATTTTCCTCCTATCTTGCGGTGTGCAAGAATAGGTCTCTTGAGAACGAGAACTAAGTCACCAACTTTGAAGGTTCTTGGGCGGACCAATTTGTCATGGGCTTGAACCATCTTAGCTTGGTATAGTTCTAAATTCTGTTGTTGCAAGTCTTTTCCCTTCCAAGCTTTCTAATTCTTTGAGTCGTAATCTGGCGTTTTCTTCGTCGTGATCTTGTTTGCAACTACAATTCCGAGTGAAGGAAGCCGAACCTCTAAAGGTAACATCGCCTCGGACCCATACACTGGAGCGTAAGGTGTAGCTTCGAGTAGGAGTTCTGAAGGTTGTCCGGTAGGCCCATAAGGCTTCTAACAATTTCTCGTGCCAATTTCTCTTATTATCGTCCAAGGTTTTCTTTAAGATTTGAACGAGAGTTTTATTAAAAGCCTCAGCGATACCGTTTGCTCTTGGGTAGTAAATTGTTGAGTATCGCCAGTCGATTCCGTGTCTCCTGACAAAATTGTTGATTTGTGTGCTTCGAATGCCGACCCATTATCCGAGATGATCTGCGCGGCACTCCGAAACGGTAGACAACTTGGTTCTTGAAAAACTGTAGCACGTGGTGTGCCTTCACTTCTCTAAGTGGAACTGCCTCTGCCCACTTGGAAAAGTAATCTGTAGCCGCAAGAATAAAGCGATGTCCTTTTGAAGATGGTGGTTCTATCGGACCCACTATATCTGTGCCCCAACATTCAAATGGCCACGACGCAATTGTCGGATGTAGCACATTTGGAGGTTGGTGTAGAACCACTCCGTGCACTTGGCATTGGTGACAGCTCTCTGGCGATTTTCATGCGATCGGTCATCATCGAGGGCCGATAGTACCCTAGTCTTTTAATTTTCATTTTCATCTTTGGACCCGACTGGTGAGCGCCACAGAGTCCTGAATGCACCTCTTTAACAATTTGACGGGTCTCGGACCCGCTTAGGCACCTTAGCCACATTTGATCAAAAGACCTTTTGTACAATGTGTTGTTTATTAATGCGTAGGACAGAGTTCTTTTCTTGATCTGATGGGCTAGCGACCTATCGTCTGGTAGCTTTCCTGTTTGCGAGTAGTTCATCAATGGCCGTCGCCAATCTTCGTGTTTTCACGTTACTCGCCGCAACCGATTCTTTTTCTTTTTCGATTTGTGTATTGTGTCCATGTCGAGCCGTGATAGGACCCGACGTCCGTGAACCGACACTTCCATCGATTCATCTTGCAAACAAGCGAATTCTTTTGCGAGACGGGCTAAAGCATCTCGTCGAAGCATTTTCTTTTCGGGAATTTTGTAGATTGTCACATTTGGAATCTGTTCCAACAGCTGTATGGCATACCTGGAAGTATTGTTCGAGTCTTGGCTTTAAAATTCTGTATTGTCCGAGTGATTTGTTGAATAATTAACTCGCGAATCCCCGTAGATGTTGATGTCCGTTATCCCCATTTGAATAGTTAATTCCGAGTCTCGTTATGAGGGCTTCGTATTCTGCTTCATTGTTTGTACACGGTTCCGTCAGTGGTAGGAGTATCTTAACATCCCCCGCTCCGGCGTTATAATGATTAGCTCGATTCCCGCCTTACCGGGCACTATCACTTGCGATTCTTCGTCTTTGTGTGCTCGAAGATGCTCCGTCGAAATATAATTCCCAACATCGATCATCAAGGTCTTCTAGGTTCATTATTTGTTCATCCGGCAAATCGTCATCGAGAGGAGATTAGGCCGCAAAGGGTGTGCTCTGCGAGGAAGTCCGCTAAGACTTGTCCCTTTACGGCACGCGAGGCACGAAAGTTATATCGAATTGCAATAATATCATTGACCATCCGGCAAGTCTGCTGGAAAGTGTTGGATGAGTCATCAAGTATTGCAATGGATTAAACTTCGAGATCGAGTTGACCTTATGAGAAAGCATGTAATGCCCGAGCTTTTGAGCGGCGAAGATCGTGGCCAAACAATGCTTTTCAATTGCGGGATACCTTACTTCCGTCGGAAGTAAACGACGGCTTAAGTAGTAAAGAGCACTTTCTTTACCCTCATCATTGACACAGGCTAACGAGGCTCCGAGAGAGTCATCTAAAGCCGCGGTGTAAAGTATCGCTGGTCTACCCGAGACCGGGGCTACTAAGACAGGAGGTGTCATTAAATATTGTTTAATGTCCTCGAAGGCCTTCGGCATTTCCCTTCCCAAACAAATTTGGCGTCCTTTTTAACTAGTGCGAGAAAGGTCGACACCTACTCGACAAGTTCTGAGATAAAGCGTCGAAGATATGCCAACTTCCCTTGAAAAGATCGTAGTTGTTTTAAGGTTTTGGGAGGCGGCATTTCTAAGATAGCTTTAATCTTTTCCGGGTCGATTTCAATTCCACGATGTCGGACAACGAATCCTAAGAATTTCCCGGAGGTAACGCCGAAGGCGCATTTTAAGGGATTCATCTTAAGGTTAAATTGTCTTAATCGTTCGAAAACAATTCTCAAATCATACAAGTGGTTTTCCTTTACTTTGCTTTTGATGACCACATCGTCCACGTAGCATTCGACTTGATTATGGATGAGATCATCAAAAATTCTTGACATTGCTCTACGGTAAGTTGCTCCTGCGGTCTTCGAGTCCGAATGGCATTACCGTGTAGCAAAATACTCCGATCGGCGTTCGAATGCTCGTAAGCTTTTCATCTTCTCGGAGCCATTTTTATCCGGTTGTACCACGAAGATCCATCCATGAATGAAAATATTTCATGTGTTGAAGAAATGTCGATCATTAATTCGGGATCGGTAGAGGGAATTCATCTTTTGGACATGCCTTGTTTAAATCTCTCGAAGTCCACACAAATTCTGATCTGACCATTCTTCTTTCTGACTGGCACCACATTGGCCAACCAAGTCGGGTATTGTTCTTCATGGACAAATTTAGCGTCTATTAGCTTTTTAACTTCGGCTATGACTTGTTGTTCAATTTCTAGACGCATTCTTCTGGGACCTTGTCTGACTGGAACAGAAGTAGGATCCACTCCTAGCTTATGGACTGCAACCTCCGGAGCTAATCCTGGCATTTCATCGTAGTTCCAAGCAAAACAATCTTTAAATTCCATTAATAACTTGATTATTTCTTCGGAGTCTTCTTTGTTGAGTAAGGAGCTAACAAAGGTAGGTCTAGGCTCTTCGTTAGTACCTAAGTTAACTTCCGTTAACTCATCTATCGTGGATTCGATTTCTTCTTCGAATTCGGTGGAGCATCTCCAATTTGTAGATCTTCGAGTTTTTCCGTAGTTTCCATGCAGTTTTCATTGGACTTGCAAGTGACAACCAAGCAAAATTCGGCATCGTCAACCGACCCTATCGTGCCGAATCCGAGTCCATGCTTTGAATTGGGAGGACGACCGGAGTTATTCCATAATTTTTCAAAATGTTGTGATTGGCCTTTTGTCCATTGTCGAGGTAAGAAACCACGTTGAATTAAATTTTGAACACAGGGAGAGTACCACTCAAAAGGTAATTCCATTAATTCTGATGAAGTGACATCTTCGAATTGTACATTATTTTCAGTTTTGGAGGTAGAAGCACCACGGTAGAATTTGATAGGCTTTGCACCGCCGCTATGTACCTCTTTGACCACCATACCCTCGATCTTATTAGAATGGATCGGGGTTAGGGTCATAGTATGTACGTAGTGGTTAATCTTCTCGTACATCGATTTATATTCTTCGTTCTTTTCATCTTTGAGGGAGATCTTGAATTGCGGCTTCTTTCGACTTATTGTTGCTGCTTCTTGCTTGATTTCTTTTTCTTCTTCAAAACTATCTTCCCAGTCAACATTGATGGTTGGTTTCTTCTGTCCAATTGTCCTAGCATCTCTACCACGACCTCGTCCCCGGCCTCGACCTCGGATGCGAGTTGTGGAGAAACCTTCACCATCTCGCCGTAAGGGAGTGGTGAGTGATCGTTGGACTCAGAACTTCAAGTTCTTCGTTGTCCTGAACTTTCTTTGCTTCAGTTGTTACGGTATCTCTGGAGAAGATTGTTTTCTATGGCGGTGCATAATAAGCTGCATCTTCATGGATTCCAATCTCATGTACGGAGAATGGTTGCAAGTCACCTTTGATGCACTGTTCCCCTCCATCGTAGTATTTGATGCACTGGTGTAGAGATGATGGTACCATCCTGTTTTCATGTATCCATGGTCGGCCCAGCAGAGCGTTGAACGATGTTTCTGAATCAATTATGTGAAATTTTGCGGTTGTCTTTGCTAAGTCACCGGTCTTCATCAGTAGCGTTATTGACCCGAGGGCTCTTTCTCCTTTCTGGTTGAATCCTCTTAATAACATTTTGTCCGCTTCGAGCTCGCGAGCATCAATTTCCAAGTATGCTAGTGTTCGAAGACTCATTATATTGATTGATGCTCCCGGATCCACCAATACTCCGGAGAGCATAAACTTCCCAATTGTAACCGAAATGTACAACGGTCGGTTGTGATCCGTCGTCCCAAGTAGTAGGTCATTGTCCGTGAAGGTAACGCCTCGTCGTTCCTTTAACGAGCAAACCTCATCTAAGGAATCTCCGGCCATTTGAGCTAAGCAAATTTCCGGATCAAGTAAGGCCTTGATCAGAGCTTCTCTCATCACCTTTGATAAGATGAGAGCATCGTAAATGCTCAGTTTGGGCGGTAGTTTCCTAAGATGGGCTAGCACGTTGTAGTCCACTTTATTTCCATGTGTCTCGACTTCTTCTCGAATGGGTATTTCTTCTGTCGGGGTTGGTTCTTCTTGAACAACCACCTACTTTCCTTTGTCCTTTGGACCCATTCTTGGAGGTAGAACTCTTCCACTTCTTAAGTTGACTTCTGTAATTTCTTCTGAATCTAGTGTTGAACTTGTCGGTGTCTCCTCCTGAATCGGAATGACAGGCTCTTCCGGGTTATCTTCAAAATCTGAAGGCTCTAACTCTATCGTAACTGGAGCTCCTCGAAATTCACAGATAGATCCGTTGCTTGTTGAACTCTCGTAGCCTCCTTGATGGATGTCTTCTTCGTTATTTTGCTCGTCGAGATCGTGTATGATTCGAGAATTGTTGTTGGTATCGAAGTCGATGTCCGGATTGTTGCTAGTTACGCAATCGTTAGAAACGATCAAAACGTAGCCAACGCCATCACCCTTATCATTATATGATCCCACCGAAGTGAGCGGATAATCATACAAAATCGGAGGTTCGAGGGATTTCTCCCCGAATCGGAAACAACTATCCTAGGATAAGCAGCCCCTAGTCTAGCCTTAGGAGTCTCGGTCCCCTCTTCTTCATCAATTTTCTTCTTTTCTTCGATCGTCTCTCGTCGAGGTGGTTCCTCTATCACAAGTGATAAGTACCGGTCTAACGAGTCTCGAACTCGAATTGAAGCTCGCACCGAAGCGGTTCGGATGTCGTCTAAAATCTTCTTCGAAGACCTCGTCCAGGCGGTAGTCCATCCATCGTCGGCTGCATAGGGATCTATCGGAATGACGGGATCGGCTGAGATAACATTGACGGAACCTCCTTTCCGGGGTTCCTTCATGTACTCCTTCGGGATTGTTATATTTCCTTTCCGAAGGTTGTCGTTGAGCCAACTTTTAAAGGTAATGCAATCTTCTATCTTGTGCCCAAGCATCCGGTGGTAGGGGCAAAAGTTGGGATCACCTTTCTTGTTGATGTCCTCTGGTCTTTTAGGTTCTGGCAGCTGGAAATCTGGAGTTTTCATTAGGCTACGAAACATTTTCGGTACTGCTTCATTTTTGAACGGATATTCTCTGCTCAGAAGCTCCCTCAATGTACGTTGCGGACGAGACGGTTGTTCATACTCGTGGAGATGACCGATAGCTGGGCCGGGGTTGCTTGTAATTCGTTGCGGTTGCTTGCGGCCGTTCCGGTGGTATTTGCATCGGTTGCTTGCCTTTATCAACCGCCGCAATGATCCCGAATTTCTTTTCGAAGGTCTTCACCGGCTTCAGCTTGTCCGTCTTGTCGGCAAAACTTAATTGCTTCGCCTCTTCTTGCAAGCTTCCGGCCTTGCTTAACAACTTCTCAAAAGTCTTAATAGTGAATCCTTTGAGGAGAAGTGCTATCGGGCCGTGAATGCTTTTAAGCAAGATGCCGACTGCATGTTGTTCTTGTAGTTGTGGTTCACACTTCATACTTAAATTTCTCCATCGAAGTATGTAATCCACCAAAGTTTCATTCGGCCTTTGTTTCTCTACCACTAAATCACCTATAGTGATGTGGTGCCGAGCTCCGACAAATCGCTCGATGAAGAGGCTCTCTAGCTGCGAGAATGTCTTCACCGAGCCATCGGGTAATTCCGCATACCGGTCGAAGGCGATTCTCGACGGACCGCCGACGAACCGTCGGAAGAGTAGCGCATCGCTCCCGCCGGCATTGCAACAACTGGCACGAAAGTGTGCAACATGCTGTCGGGGGTTCCCGGTTCCATCGAATGTCTTGAACAGAGGTGGTACGAAGCCTTTCGGGTATTGGACAACGTCGAATTCTTCTGGGTAAGGTCTACATGTCCGAATGGATGTCCCGTTCTTCGATTGTGCTAAGGCTTCTTGCACCTGTCGTTCTACCAAGTTCTTGATATCCTTTTCGGGGATCATACTTCGTGTCGTATCCTTTTCGACTGGTCATCCCCATTGACGGATGTAATCTCCTTTCCTCCGTCTACAATGTGAATGACCTCCGGGGGTGTCTCTCTATGTGGTTGTACTTGACTGCGGAGAGTGGCCGCAGCTACGGCCATCTCTTCCATCCTTTTCGCCATTCGAGTGATCGTGTCGTCCTTTTCCCGAAGCTGTCTTCTCATCGGTTCCGGCTCCTCTCTTTCGCGGCTGCAGGAGCACCTTGCGAAGCCGATGAAGCTCGTGTCTCAACCATATTGATTTCCGCATATTCGTCATCCATGAACTGCGATGAATCGATCTCATCTCCGAACTTTTCTTCTCTTTCTTTTGCCAATCGTCGGATATCGGTTCTCAACTTTTCCATGGCATCTTCCAGCGGGGCTTTCTGTGTGTCTTTGCGGTTGTCATGCGATAGCTGCCGGGTCCCTTTTTCACGAGTTCCCTTTATCGCAGTAACACTTTCTTTAGATTCCAGCCTCCTGGCGAGACTTTCTTTCTCGAGGCCGTCGTTTCAATCTCAATCGCCCAAGTAGTGGGACACCATACCATCCTTCTAGCGACGAGAAGGTCCAGGACCGGATGGTCCGTCGGCCAAATGCTTGGAAGGTGGTATCCTCCCTAATCCGTAATCCCGAGACTACGACAGGCGGGCTAGCCTTCATTCTCTTGCTTGGCTTTTCCGTCATGACGGCGGGCTCTACTCGGGGCCCAAGACGGGATTTGACCGGCACCCGCCCTATCCTTCGTAGAATCTCCGATACGGGCGCGTTTTCCTTCCTTGCTAACTTTTCTACCAAAGTTTGCGGTCGAGCAAACGGCGTAGTTCTAGTTCTTTTCTTGCGGCTATCGTTGTAGTATGCGAGCCGAGGTAATGTGGCGACGAATCTTGTGAACATTCTCCTCATCCTCTCGCGGCGGAGAGGGGATGGAACCCGCTTCCTCCCAAAAGTGGTATGTAGTCGAGCAGCGGTGTATATTCGGTAGCGGTGTATATTCGGCAACTCCGGAATTTCCTCCGGAAAGCAATCTCGGCAGCTACGGCTTCTCCGGCGATCCTTCTACTTCTATTTCTTTTTGGGTCTTTGTCGATGACGGAATCTTTGAACCGGACCCGATTTTGAAAACGAAGGTCTTACGGGAAGATGCCGTACCCTCCACGGTAACGGGTTTACCATAGTTCTTGATTTCTTTCCCCTTTGATTTGGCGTAAGTCGGGGTAGGTGCGAAACAACTAGACCGGTGGGGGTAGTGAGAACGGTCCTCCCGCGGACGGCGAGTACTCCTCCTAGTCGGGACCCTTTGCAGGGAGGAAACTCTTGGGTCGACCTAAGGTTGAACTCGAGCGGTGGCTCCTCGGCTTCGGATACCTTGTTCGTCGACTGCAAAGAGGGAGACGTCGGTGACCTTGACGTTCGTGTTTTCAAATCCTCGTCCAAATCGGATGATCCCATTGTCGGGCGGCTCATCCTTATAGCACGGCGAAGTCCGATCCGTTGGTGAAGGAGAAAATCGGTTTCGGGGCTTCCATTTCGCAAGGTAGATTCTGGTTGTCAGTCTCAGGTTATGCTTCTTTTCTTTAGGACGAAAAGAAAGGAATTGAGAAAGAGTCCGAACTCATTCTTGTTCATGTATTTATAAGAAGGAATCATTTGTTAAAAGGGTTACTTATTAGAGGGTTTGTTTATTTAGAACGGAATGTTCAAAAGTGTAGAGAAGGTAAGGAATCGATTCGTAGTTGGAAAGGAAAAGAAAGTCTTAAGTAAGACTTCTCGACTCGAAGGATCATTCCTAAACTAACACCTATTGGGGTCCACCCCACCTCGAAATGAGGTAAAAGGATCTCGGAACCTCTCTATTTAGGGGTGTCTAAACAGTGGCTCCTAAATCCGAGAGAATGTTGGCTATACTCATTCAAGATCGAAATGAACATAGTATTCCAACGGAAAGAAGGGTAGTTTGATCCACTAAGGACATGAATGCACTACCGATTTTTGAAAGCAGAATTATTTGATTATAATGGAGAGAGGAATTTTCCCCAGCGGAGTCGCCAGAAATCTGTCGTTAAATTTTTAGGTTGTGTTTTATTTTGAAGAGGGGTCGCCTAACAGAAATCTGTCGGCGAATTTTTAATTTAATTAAAATAAATAATTTAAAAAGGAGTATTTGATTTTGAAAATAATTTTAAATTTGAAGGTTTTAAGATATGAGATTAAACCGATCTCACGTCCCAAATAGTTTATATAAACGAGCACCGCACCACAAACCGTGTATCTATCCCTAAGGATAGACACACGCTTGACGGTGGGGCTTGATTAAATAAACTAGAAGATTTGTGACATCCGTTTGGTCCGCGAACCAATTTTATAAGCCGACAAAATTCCCCGCTTAATATGAAAACATTAAACGAGGTTTATATTACTCAGGTTCTTCAAAATTCCCTATAAGGGCAAGCCCGCATAGTTAATTACATCTTAAGTGATGGGAATCACCTAAGAAAACTCTCGATAATAATCAATAATTCTGCTCTCAAGATTTTCAAAGTTTAAGTTTTCAAGGGATGTGAGGGTTTATATCGTATCAGATGACTACCTCGGAATCCTAAGTCCGGTTAGGGCTTAATTTGCAAGGCAAGCGCCTAACGAAGAATTGGGGATTTATGTTGCACTAGGCAAACTACCTCGAAGTCCTATGGCTTTGTTATTTAATTCTAGGAAAGTTTTGTCGAAGTAGGTTCAAGTTTTGCTTGACGACGATGGCCGTGTTCGCCCACCATGCTCCGAGCTTCTTGTTGTTGCGGAGGTTTAGTTTTAGAAATCATAAATCGGGAGATGAGAAAAGTGTTTTGGTTTAGAGAAAATCTTAATTTCCAAGTGTTTTTTACGTTTTAATTAAAACAAATCTTAAAGTTGATTATAACGACACCGGTTAAGATCCCACGGTTCCATTCTTCCGGCATCATTATTTTTATCGGATTCACTTAGTCCAGATGAATTTGCTAAACTCAACTGAATGAGTTCCACACTTTCATTTAGACCGTGGGAAATCCCGTTAGCAACACGTAGGTTACATCATCCGAGGTATTCCCGATCATCCAACAAGACATTTTAATTTAGTTGCAATTGTAGTTTTGTGTTCTGTTTGTGATTAAATTTTGAGTTGTTTTATATTTTGAAATGTTGTGGCGGTGAATTTTATCTTGCAATGACTTTTAACTTAGTTTTGGTTTCAGTTTTAGGGGCTATCCTAAAGGTGTGAGTTTTCATGCAATAGTTGTCTTATCATGCAAGAAAAGTAAAGTGCATTTGCAATAAAGTAAATTGCAATAATGTAAATTGCAAGAAAGTAGATTGCAATAAAATAAAAGCGTACTCGGAGGGTCTTCCCGTCATCCCAAGCTACACTTAAAACACAATTAGAATATTTAAGCAAGTTCCTAGGTAAAGCTAAAGGAAGGGTTATGGTTTTCTACCAAATTCCTAATCCTATAGCTAGTCATTTCCTATGATGTCTAGGTCTTTGTATTTTAGTTTAAGGATGATTTTCTTCATCAAAGAACAATTAAATTCAATTGTTCTTATAAATATCCTATCATATTGAGGAAGTGCTTAAGAAGAATCTTAAACATCTTTTCAATATTTCTAGGATTGTTTTAAGTCCAAATGGATTTAATTATATAAATGAATTAATCGTCCGAGAATTCAAGTTTTGTTGTTATCTTGCTCGAGTGAACTAGGACATTTGAATATCCTATAAGTGAAGTAAAGTTTCATTTAATGTTCTGTTTAGGAGTTATGATAACTAAAACTTTCAAGGGTAAATTAGTATTCAAATGATTTGTGATTTAGTTTAATTTCCATAAATGATTTTAAATTTGGAATAGTGTTCAAGTTATTTTAGATTTATTTTGAATTCTTTATGTCTTTGGTGATGTTATATTTAATTTAATTTAATTTAATTTAATTTAATTTAATTGAGTTTTAATTTAATTTAATTCAATATAGTTCAATTTAATTTGATTTGATGTTTAATTAATTTGATTTGATTTAATTTTAATTTAATTTGATTTAATTTAATTTAATTTAATTTAATTATTTAATTTAATTTAATTTAATTTGATTTAATTTAATTTAGTTTAATTTAATTTAATTTAATTTAATTTAATTTAATTCAATTTAATTTAATTTAATTTAATTTAATTTAATTTAATTTTAATTTAATTTTTTTATTTAATTTAATTTAATTTTAATTTAATTTTATTTTAATTTTAATTGAAATTTTTAAAAGAGTTTAATAATTTAATTTTAGTTTAATGATTAAGTCTTTTAATATATTTTAAGTTTGAGTTATCATTTTAATTAAGAATTGAATATTAATGAGATAATTAATTTAGGGATTTTAAATTAAAGAATAAATCTCTTCCTAATAATATCCCTATTTTAATAATTCCAATTTTATTATTCTTCCAAATTTAATCAATTATTTAATTAAAGTTTAATCATTTTAAAATTGTTTAATGGGTTTCTACCCTTTAATTATTTAAATTTCAATCATCCAAATCAGATTAGGATCAAATATTTTACTTGTTAATTTTTTATTAAACCTAAAGTTTTAATTAAGGGTTAAAATTTTAATTACCATTTTACCCTTTAAGCTTAATGATTTCATAACTCACTAAATTGAACTCAAATGAACTTGAAATTTTTATGTGACTTCACTCATATGTCAAAAAAGACATGAGAGGAGAAAATGTGATTTTTCTGTATTTAATTTATTTATATAATTATTTTTGGTGAAAAATAGAGATTTTCAAGGAAAATTTAATAACATGACCAAGGGAAAGTTTCTGTCCTTAAGAAAATTAGGGGACATTCCTAATGACTAGAGGACCACTTGGACCAATTTTGGTGATTTTTTGAATTATATCATTTTTATTATAATTATTTTAGGTTTTGGAGTATTAATTAATTTAAAAATAAAATAAATGTTGAAAAATGAATTTTATAATTTTCAAAAATATCTCTGATATCAAGGAAACCAGAGAAGCAAATTTTGTAATTTTCTGATTTTTCTATGATTTATTATAATTATTTTAATGAAAATGCTAGAAAATACATTTTTTTTTTAATTTTAAAATACCTTAAAGCTTTAAAATTTAATATCTCACTAAATAGACCTAAGAAAAATGTGGGATTTGTTCCTATGTGATTAAAATTCAAAATGTGACATTTTGGTGAATTTCATTATTTTTGTGATTTTTATTATTTTTTAATTATTAAAAATAATAAAATATTATTAAAAATTAACTTTTTTAGAAAATTGAAATTTTAATTTTCTTAGGTTCCCCTGATATCAGAGAGGCTCTAAAACCAATTTGGTGAATTTTTGAAAGGTATTTTAAAAGTTATGAATTTTTAAAGTTTAAAATGGCTAAGTGGCTTAATCAACCCAATTAGTGGGGCTAACCAAGTCCAATTGACCTCAAACTTTTATGGTTGATTCCTTTGATCCTAAAGGTTAGTGGAGAATTGATTTCAAGTCAATTTGATGCATGGTTAACTCTAATTAATTAGAGACATATTTTGGGTGTTTAAGCCACTTAGGGTTGTTTTAAATGAACTAAGTCAAAACCTATTTTTCCTAGGGTTCTCTAGTCATAAGGAACACCACCAAATTTTCCTAGATTTTATTTCACAACATGCTATTTATTGGAATTAAAATATTCAAAACAGTAACATGAACTTGAAAAATCAATAACTCTTCATAGGGATGACCTCTGACTTTGGAAAATTCAGGGAATGTTCCCAAATTCAGAGGCCTCAAAAGCCCTATGGTCTCATGCCATTGTGAATTGTATACATGCATGGAGAATTAAAATAATGCAGAGAGTAAATTAATTATAAAAAATAAAATACTTGATGAAATTAAATGATTTCTTTTCCACATTATTCTCCTCTGTTCACTGAGCAAGAGGGTATTTTTATTTTATTTTTCTGATTTTTCTACACGGAGATATGAATTTTTGAAGTTTAGGGAATTAAATAAATAGAAAAATACCCTAATTTTCTATTTATCCACGCGGCGCCGCGTCAACCTCGGCAGCTCCGAACGCACATGCGTCGCGCTCCCATTCGACGCCGCCACCTGAGTCAGCAGCCCGGGCCCCGCGGTTCTCGTATCGTCTCCTGGTCCGACGCCATCTGAGCCGCGTCCTCACCCGAGAGCCGTCCACACTAAACCCCTAAGATCTCACTCGATACTCAATGGATTTTCATGTTCTTATGCTCTATAGATTCGTCTTGAAGAGACGAACACATCTATACGGTTAACATGCATTAAAATTAAGGCATTTGAAATGGAGAATCTCCAGAAGCTCGGGATAAAGAATTAGCTCATACCTTTGCTCAGAGAAGTGTGGCTTCAATCTGAGAGTTGTTGCACCTTCGATTGGATCCCGGCAAGCTCCGGATGAAGTCTCCCGGTCTCAGTGAATTGTCCGGATGTGATTTCGACCAAGCCCGATCACAAAGCTTGGAGGCTGGAGCAACTGGGTGGACTGGAGATGGGGCTTTTGCTGGTGGACACCTTCCGTTGGTCTGGTGAAGGTGTAGAACCAATCAATTTGGGAATTGGCTCACTGTGGAGAAGTGTCCTGGTTTTGGGTGGAATTTCAACTCGAAATTGAGCTCGCGGAGGAGAAATGGCAGAGGGATCTCACTTGGGGATCGAGTGCTCGTGTATAGGGAGGAGTCCGGAACAATTTTGGCAGAGTTTTGGCAAGGTTTGTGCTTAGCTCTCCTCCATGGCCGAGAGGGGTGGAGTTTAAATAGGAGAGGGTGGAGGGCCTCCCATGGGGAGTTGAGGCATGGGATCAGCTGCTCTGGTGAGGAGAAGAACAGCCACGGTGACCACTAGGCATGGGGCAGCTCAGCAAGTGAGAATTTCAATGTTGGCTCACATGTGAGTTCTCGGCCATGGTGTTTTCCGGCGGCCTGGTGGCCGGCCGGCCAGGCATTGGTCACCATCTTGGTCAGGGAGGTCAGGGCTGGGGCTTAGTGCAATCAATTAGCATTGGCCATGTGTAAAGGGTTTGATTTAGATGGAATGGGGGCATGGCTAAATTTGAACCTAAATGGGTCAACCCACCCATTTGGGCTAGGTGCACCACCCAAGGCCTGGTTTTGGCTGAGGGAAAAGTGATTTGGCTCAGCATAATCAGTAAGGTCAAGTCACCATCCAAGCACAATTAGGCATAAGCATGGTTAAGGGGAATCATGGGAGTGGTTAATCACCTTTAGGAATTAAGGAAAGAGTCTCCTCCTTTTGCCCAAAATGGCATGGTGACATGTAAAGAGGCTCTCATGGCTTGCATATGGCTTGTGCATGGCTCCATGGCTCCATTTGGCTTGGGAAAAGGTTGGGTCAATTTCATAAAAATGGGTTTTAAGAATTTTGGATATTTTGGGGTGATTTGGCATGTGGCTTGATTTGGAATTATTTGATTGATGATTTTGGAACTTAGGGACAATTTTGATCAAATGGATGATGAAAGGAAGTGTCATGTGGGCTTTGGATGAATTTGGGCTTTTGAATTTGAAGGGAGTGGGCTTTTAGGAAAGTTTAAGGGAAATGGGCTTTTGATTTTAGGATGGGCATTTGGATAAAAAATTTTGTGAATAACTTTGTCAAATAAATGTCATAATTGATTTAGGGATGTTCTATGAAGGGCTTGGAATCAATTTGATGTGATTTGAAGTTGAATTGGTTTGAATTTGGATTTATTTGGTAAGTGGGCCTACGTAGGTCCATGTGGGCCAAGTTGGGCTAATGTTGGGCTAGGGTTGAAATTGATATAAAATCAATGTTGAGAAATGTTTATGGGAGTGTTTCAAAGAGGTTTTGACTTTGGTTGGGCTTTGATTTTGGGGTTTGGGCTCATTTGGGTTAGGTTTGGGTTTAGGTCAAAATTGGGCCTTTTGGTTTTGGGTTGAATTTGAGTGGGGTTTGGGTCTAAATTTTGGGCAAATCATGTTAGTGTTTTGTTTGTGGGGATGCTAAGGAAGATTTAGAAAAGATTTGGGGTTAATTGGAGTTGAATTGAGTGAGTTTGGGTTAGGTTTGGGTCATGGGTCCAAATTGGGCTTTAAGGTCAAAAGTGAAATTGGATCCAAATTTCAATCAAATTGGGCTTGTATTTGGTCTAGATTGGTGTTGGGAATGTTGAATTGAAGTTTAGAACTGAATTGGACCAGAATTTGGGTTAATTGGGTGGGTTTGGTTTGACATTGGGTTCACTTAGGGTTAAAATGGGTCAAATTGGGGGTTTTCACAAAAATAGGGTAAATTGACAAAATTGGCCCATGGTGTAGTTGGACAAAATGACATTGGGAATATTTGAGTTTTTCTGGAATTTTCTGGGAATTTTCTGAATTTTTGGATTTTTGGGTCAAGAGGGGTATTTTTGGTATTTGGAGGGTATTGGGAGGTTTTCTTGGAATTTTTGGTATTTTTGGGTATGGATGATCAGTTTAAGTGATGTGGAAATATTTGGGATTGATTTTGGAGAATTTTGGGTAATTTGGAAATTTTTTGAGAAATTTGGGTAATTTTAAGGGTTTTGGGTAGGCTAAGCGGGCGTAGGGTCTCGTGGGTCAAAAATTGAAAATTTGGGAAATTGAAGATTGGGTGAATTTGAGTGGAGAGAAGTCATTTTGGTTGAGCCATGAAGCCATATCAAGCCCATGTGAGCCATGAAGGGACTCATTTGAGGCATTCACTATGTTGTTCCTAACCCTCTTAGCCAAGGGCTTAGGGGTTAAGGACCATCCATGTGAATCACCTACATGAGTCAGGAGGTTAAGCTAGGTATGGTTGTGGTTTTAGGAAGTGTGTTAAAGTGTAGTGTACAAGTGTAGTGTGTGTGTAAGTCAGCCCCTTCACCAGACCAGGCCACCCAGGGCAGTCATAAGGCCAAAGAGTCCTATTGGAACTCATCCTTTAAACTTCCACATTTGATTTCAACCCTCTAGGTGATTAGGGGTCTACAGTCAAGTTTGTGGAGTTTGCGAGGAGTTAAGAAGTGGTTTGAATTTCTAAAAGGTGGGTCCCAATTCTAGTCCTCTAAGATAGTCAAAGGAAAAGCCTAAGGCTAGATCCTAAGTACTAAAGAGAAGAAGAGGAGACCTCATCAAAAATGAGGTCAACACTTCTCACATCAGTAACAGTAGTAGGTGGTTGCAATTCAGCAATAATTTTCACTTTTGCTTGATCCACTTCCATCCCTTTTTGTGACACTTTGTGACCAAGTACAATGCCTTTTGTGACCATAAATTAACATTTTTCCCAGTTAAGAACTAAATTTATTTCTACACATCTTTTTAGAACTTTGGCTATGTTTTCCAAACAAGATTCAAAAGAAGTTCCAAAAACTGAAAAATCATCCATGAATATTTCAATTCCTTTGTCAATCAAATCACTAAATATTGACATCATACATCTTTGAAAAGTTGCAGGTGCATTACATAAACCAAAAGGCATTCTTCTAAAAGCAAATGTTCCATAAGGAGATGTAAATGTTGCCTTTTCTTGGTCCTCAGGAGAAATAAGTAATTAATGATAACCAGAATATCCATCCAGAAAACAGAAATATGGGTGTCCAACGAATTTATCGAGCATTTGATCCAAGAAAGGTAAAGGAAAATGATCATTTCTAGTGGCTTTATTTAATTTCCTACAGTTAATACAAATTCGTCATCCAGTAACTTGTCTTGTAGGAATTAGTTCATTTTTATCATTAACAATGACAGTTACACCTCCTTTCTTCGGAACACAATGAATAGGACATACCCATTGACTATCCGAAATAGGATAAATAATATCAGCATCAAACGACTTAATAATTTCTTTTTTAACAACCTCTTTCATGATAGGATTTAATCTTCTTTGCAATTCTATTGTAGGTTTAAAATTTTCTTCCATTAAGATTCTATGCATGCAAATGGAAGGGCTTATTCCTCTTATATCAGCAATCGTCCAACCAAAAGCTTTCTTATAATTCTTTAACACACCTAGTAGTTTTTCTTCTTGATCTTTAATCAGTTCAGAAGAAATAATAACAGATAAAGTTAACGAATTTCCAAGAAACGCATATTTTAAATGTGAAGGTAACATTTTTAATTCCAGTTCAGGGGCTCTTTTAATTGATGGTAAAAGTATATTATTTTGAGTTATGTCTAAAGTTTCCCAATTATCTTTAATAAAATGGGTCGCTTCTTCTTCTACTTCTTCATTTTCATCAGTTAAAAATTCAAATTTTTCTTCAGAAATGACTTTACATTTTTGTTGATAATGTTTTTTAATTAAATAATCAATTATATTCATTCTATAACATTTCTCTTTATCAGGGTACTTCATTGATTTAAGAACATTGAATTTAATTTCTTGATCATTAACTCTCATGGTTTGTTCTCCCTTTTGCACATCAATCATAGCTCGTCCGGTAGCTAAAAAAGGTCTCCCTAAAATAATAGGTATCTCTTTATTTTCTTCCATATCAAGTACTATGAAATCTACATGGAAGATAAATTTATCCACTTTAACAAGGACATCCTCTATAACTCCTTTATGATAAGTGATAGATCTATCAGCTAACTGAAGGGTTACAGTGGTGGGAGTAATATCTCCTAAATCCAATCTTCGAAAGATAGAAAATGGCATGAGATTAATACTTGCTTCTAAATCACATAAAGCTTTTCCACAAAATTTTTCTCCAATAGCACAAGGTATAGTGAAAATTCCAGGATCCTTAAGCTTTTCAGGTAATTTCTTTTGAATTATTGCACTGCATTCTTCACTTAATGCAACAGTTTCAAAAGCTTCAAATTTTTGTTTTTTTCTTAAAATATCCTTCATAAAGTTCGCGTAAGTTGGCATTTGTTCCAAAGTTTCAGCAAAAGGTATGTTAATAGTAAGTTTCTTAAAAATTTCAAAGATCTTAGGAAATTGATGATCAAGTTTCTGCTGCTTAAGTCTTTGAGGAAAAGGTGGTGGTGGTCTTTCAACTTCCACATTAACAGGTATAACAGTCTGATCTTGACTAGGAGAGAGAGTTTTTTTAGGTTTTTCAATCTCTTCAACCTCAATCTCTTTTTCAATTTCATTCTGCATTCTTTCTTTTAATTCCTTTCCACTTCTAAGTTGTACAGCTTTAACTTGTTCATGTTCTTTTCTAGTTTCCTTTGGATTAATTTCAACATTACTAGGAAGTGTTCCTACATGTCTGTTATTAATTAAAGTAGCAATTTGTCCCAATTGATTTTCAATATTACGAATAGCAGTATTTTGATTTTGTAATTGATTATTCATTTGTAAAATTAATTCTTCTATTGATAACCTTTTCTGTTGATTATTAAATCTAGGAGGTTTATAATTTGGATTAACTTGATTATTCCAATTTCTAGTGGGATGAGATTGATTATTACCCCATTGTTGTTGTGAATTTTTCCAGTTAAAATTAGGATGGTTTTTCCACCCAAGATTATAATAATTTGAGTAAGGATTATTTTTACTTGCAATAGCTTGTAAAGTTTCAATAGTTTGAGAATCTTCAATATTAACAGAGTTATTATGTAAAATATTAATTGCAAAATTATCTAATTTTTTAGACATTACTGCTACTTGTGAAGCTAAGATAGAAAAGGCTTCATTATCGTGAATACTTGCCATCTTTTTAGGATTAATCCTTTCGGAAGGCCATTTAAAATTGTTATTAGTCATTTCTTCAATTAAAGTGTAAGCTTCTTCAAATGATTTAGACATTAAAGAACCTCCAAGCAGCAGCATCAATAATTGATTTTAAAGATCCAATTAATCCATTATAAAATGTTTGAATAATTAACCAATCCGGTAAAGCATGATGAGGACATTTTCTTAATAGTTCTTTAAATCTTTCCCAAGTTTCATATATTGTCTCCCCGTCAAATTGACTAAATGAAGTAATATCATTTCTTAATTTAGCAGTTTTAGAAGGAGGAAAATATTTAGCAAGGAATTTTTGTGCCATTTCAGCCCATGTTTTAATAGAACCAGTTGTTAATGAGTTTAACCACATCTTCGCTTTATCTCTTAAAGAAAAAGGAAAGAGTCTAAGTCTAATAACATCATCAGAAACATTGTTATATTTAAAGGTAGCACAAAGTTCTAAAAAACTAACAAGGTGTAAATTTCGATCCTTATTTGGTGTTCCACCAAATTGATTGTTTTGCACCATTTGAATAATAGACGGTTTAAGTTCAAAAGAATTAGCATCTATAGTGGGTATTTGAATACTACTATGAAGTTCATCAACTGTAGGATTAGCATAATCCCTTAATGGTTTATAAACATTTTGATCATTAAGTTCAATTAGATTTTGTAAAGTAGCCATTTCTTGAAATTTTTGAATTTATTTTCCCTTTTTAATTTTTCTAATTGTTCTTTCTAATTCAGAATCTAAAGATATTAATCCTTCAGAACCAAATCTTTGCATAAAACAAGGAATAAAATTTATATATATATATATATATATATATATATCTTTTTTTATATATATTTTTGGAAATATAATATTTATAACTATTCTATTTCTTCCCTCCCAGGCAACGATGCTAAAAACTTGACCGGACTTTTGTACTTCCAGATACAAGAATTTGTTACCAATGCTAGAAAATTTAATTTCTGGCGAAGGAGTGAAACACTTGACCTGGAATAACTTGCTATATAGATGTGTACCAAATAAAACTTTTTAAATATATAGCAAAACGTAATTTTAAAAAGAAAATATTTTATATACTTTTTGGGTACTACTCAAGTATACGTATCTTTTCAAGTAATATAGGGCTTTGAAACAAAGACCCCAATATCGATCCAATGGGGAAAAATTATAGTAATAAATTTCTAAATGATATATTTCAAAAATCTTTTTGTGTTTAATCTAACTATAAATTACTATTAATTTACTATATACAAATTAAGAAAACAATAATAAGATAACTATTTTGTGAAAACTATATAAATAAACAACTTTCTTCCCTTCAATTAATCTAAGATTTTTAAGATAATTTAATATTCGTTGGAGAATTTGATTTGTGGTATTGTGCCAAATAGAAGCATTCTTGTTCTTTACCCTTTGATCCAGGCGCAAAGAACATTGGCTAATTTACTGATTAGGTCCGGATGTATTGTTAGTAGAATGGGTTAATCTAGAATCACACTACTTGATGTCCAACGGTGGCTATGGTCGGCCCTACTAGTGACCCTTTCCTAATCTATAAATCAAATTATAAGGATTTAGTATGTCACTCTAAAAACTTATCAATTCTACGCCCTTTAAATCTTATCTTCCTATTTATTTGCACTTCACCTTGAATAGCCTGCACATGGCCTTCGACTACCCAAGGATTCATCTGACACTTACTAGTTAAGAGTTTTTCTCCTTCTAGGTCTCAAAAATCTTCAAGATGTTTTAACAATTTAAATGGCCAATTTAAAAAGTAAAGTAAGATCAGGTATTAATGTCATCACAATGTTTTGAAAATATTTTTAATTTCAATTCTCCATCGAATCTTTTATTATCTTATTTATCTTTTCATAATTAAAGGAAGAAATTAACTAACTACTCAGAACACATTGAATATAAACAACAAAATATAATAAATAAACTTTGAATCAAATATAAAATACTTATCTCAAATAAATAACTAACTATTCTGATTCCTACTGACTCCACAGTGTAATGAACTCCAGATACAACAACTTGAAAATAAACTCACTAAACTAAACAAAAGTTGGCCCTAAATTTCTCTCTCTATTTCTCTCTCTAAGGATGAGAGGTCCTAAAGTGGATAAGAGAAAGGGGTTACAATGGGGGACATATTTTTCTGAAGAAATGGACTCCTATTTATAGGCTTCAAGGGTTGCCTTGAGGCTCCTCTTCGAAACATGTCCACATTCAATGAATCCTCTAGAAGGTCTGTTTAGCGCCTAGGCGCCAGAATCTGGCGCCTAGGAGCCGGAATCTGGCACCCAGGCGCCGGACACTGCGTCCAGTTCTTCGCACCTCTTCACTTTGGCTCGCACCTCTTCGCGATTAAAACCATTTTAGAGCGTCCAAATGAAATGTATCACATGTCCTATTATCAAGGAACAACTGCTAGTTTTCTAGAATGTCCAATAACCGCTCACTCTGTCAAAATAACCGTTCAAACGTTGTCAAAAACTTGACAGTTTCTGTATCGAGTCTGGCGCTTAGGCGCCAATTTCTGGCGCCTAGGCGACAGGCCATATTTTTTTATACTTTTTTGTATTTTGCTCCATTTTTGCTCCTTTTTGCTCCTTTTTCCTTTTTGGACCTTTTTGCATCACCTACATCCAAAAACAAAGAAAAAATATCTTTCATTAAAGCATAATATCCTTAATTGCTGGTCAAAGAGTTCGGCGCCTAGGCACCAGATTTTGGCACCTAGGCACGACAGTTACCTTCTAGGAGATACATTGTATTTGGACAAATTTTAAAGAGGTGCCTTAAGCAACCCCTGATCAAATTCAGAGCTCTATAAATAGGAGCCCATTCTACAGAGAAAATCGCACCCTTTAGTCTCTTTCACCCCTTCTTGCATCTCTAGTCCCCAAGCACTATATTCCATCAAATTATTTTTGGGAGCCACCTTCTTTACTATTTAGTGATTTTATTTTGAGTTAAGTGCGAGATTATTAGTGTTGTTGCTGTTGAAGTCTTTCATCATTGCGTTGGAGTCAGTAGAAGTCAGCGGATCACTTCAAGGAACATTCCAGATAAGTATTTGTAACTTGGTTCAGAGTATTATAAATATTTTTTGTTGTGTGAATTCAATGTGCTCTGAGTTGTTAGATTTCTTTCTCCTTTCAACTATGAAAAGATAATAAAAACATTAAACTTTGGTGGAGAATTTAACTTAAAATATTTATAAAAATTGTGAAGGTATTAATACCTTCTCTTAGTTTACTTTTTAAACTGGCCATTCAAATTGTTAAAACCTGTTGAAGAATTCTAAGACCTATCCGGAGATGAGTTCTTAAATAGTAGATATCACATGAATCCTTAGGTAATTGTAGGCTATACGCGGGTTATTTAAGGTGAAGTGTAAAATAAATAGGAAGATATGATTTATTGGGCATAGAATTCATTAGTTTTTAGAGTGAGAGACTAAATTCTAATAAATTGGTTTATAGATAGGGAACGGGTTACTGGTAGGGCCGACCATAGCTACTCTTGGACATCTAGTACAATGAGCCTAGATTAACCCATTCTATTAATAAAACATCTTGAACCGATCTATAAATTAGTCAATGTTCTTTATGCCTGGACCAAAGGGTAAAGAATAAGATTGCTTCTATTTGAAACAATACCATAATCTAAATTCTCCACAAATGGTAATTATACTAAAAAACTTGGATTAGTTGAAAATGAGAAAGTTGTTTTATTTATACCTGCATTAATATTTATTTTAGTATTGCTTACTTATATTTAGTATAAATTTCATTAAATCTAAAATCTAAACTTTAAAAAGAAATAAAAATAAGAAAAATTATTTTTAATTTGAAAAATCTAAAAATATTAATATTCTAAAAATCTTCCCTGTGGGATCGACAACCAGGACTCCACTAGAGCCCTATATTACTTGATACGATACGTATACTTGCGTTTGTAATTGTGACTTTTACAAATTATAATCTAAATATAAATTCATAAACTCTTTCATAAATAAAATCGCATCAAGTGTTTGGCGCCGCTGTCTGTGATTAAATCTTTTATCAATAGTATTAAATTCTTGCATTTGAAAGTACATATATAGCCCCTTTAGGCTAAGTTACGCATCAATAACCAATGTGAGAGATTTCCATGGTGAAAATCTAAAAATTTTAACTTAAAGTGAAGCTCTTACCAAGAGAAGTGCAAATCCGGTGTTGAAAAGCCTTGAAATCTCCATAAATCCAAGATCTTGCAAGCCCTAGATCTTCAAAATCGCTAAAATGAAGGAGGAAGACGAAGGAAATGGAAAAATTTATGGGTCCCAGGGAAAAAATTGTGAAATCGAGGGTTTCAGACCTTTTTCTGGGTTTGGGCGTCGACGGTGCTCAATAGGGTGTCGGCGACGCTCTATTTAAAAATATTAGCCAACACTCTGGATTTGGGCGCCAGCATCGCCAGTCCAAAATATTTCCTGGGTCTGAAAATTTTTTCATAATTTCGATCGTTTCGACGTCCACAATGATGTTTAACACTTCAATAGGCATTTACATCATCCCAAAAGCAATAATTAATGCAATTTTTCACACAAACAATACACAACAATCTTATATATATAAAATCCAAGTGTCATCATAGACACTAAATATGTTCATTCAAACCAACTATTCTTAGATGTTTAGTGCAGCAAGTACTCTACGGTAGGCAAGCACTATGATTTAAGCACATAATGAAAGTAAACACATCGAAATCCAAGTTCAAATCTCAAAGAAAATACTACACAGAGCAAACGTCACTAAGCAAACCAAACTAAACACGCAAAAAACATAAGTAGAATCCATCAATTACTCCACATCTGTTTCAGAACTATCCTCTCCTCTAATGTCTCCAATTGATTGCTGATGCACAAAAAAGTTATAAAATGGATGAAATGAAAATTTGTCAGATGATTCTTCAGCATTAACCACGTTCTTCTCCATAAGATTGATCAAGCCCATCTCAATTCGACCAATGAGATCGAATTGCTCTTTCATTCTTCAATATATATGATCGAATAAATCAGAAATTTTATTGATCGCATTCATAACATTCCGTACCTCTTTCTCCAATTGCTTGATCCACTTCAATTTCATTGTGGAACCTTCAGAAAAATAGGGTTGAACCGACTTTGAAGTCTGTGTTGGTTGATCTGCAAGCAAATTCATGTCATCTTCATCTCCAACTGTATGGTAGTCGTAGGGATTAGTTGGATCATGAGGCCTCCATGGAAGAAGAACCTTTTCCTAACTTTCATAAGGAACCTGTGACTGACTACATAACAGAAATATGGTGGACGGGTGTCCAAGCCCATATTTAGAGCCATGCATAATTAATCCAAATATTGATTTCACAATAATATTACCAATATCAATCGACCTCCCAGTTTGAATATAGAAATTCAAAATAGCGCTTTCCTTGGTTACCTTACTAGATGTCGGAAATAACTTTGACGGAAATAACTTTGTCGAAATTAAGTAATGCCACTTCTTCGATACTAGATTGAAAGATGCAGATGGGAAACTTATATATCCTTTTTCTCTAACTTCCCATTCTTCATTATCATTCGTCAGATATCGATACACATCATTCATATTATCCCTCGTGGCATTGAAATTAGAATAAAGGAAAATAGGTACGTTCTCGATCATAAAGAGATCGTTGATTCGTGCAGGAGTGAATTGAATAAATCTACCACGCACAAATACGAACCCTTGGTTGATCCCGTGAAGATTTGCTTAAAACTCTTTCACGACGAGAACAACAACGACAGTGGTAGTGTAGCAAAGCACTTCTCAACGTCTATCTTTAAAAATTTCTTTAATTCTAGTAGTAGGATTACCCATACCTCGATTTTTTAGGCCTCTTTCCTTGATAATCATTCTTTTCATCATCACTTTGTTGAACAAACGCTGCTCTTCAAAACTTATGAACTTCCTTCAGTTGAAAACATGAAATCGAGGGGTTTCAATGGGAAAGGAATCCATAGGATACGAATTGGGATAGGTTGTTTACATTTTTATGGAGTTAAGAAGTCAAAAATGGAGTTTAGGGAGTTATAAAAATGAAGATCATGCCAAAAACCGCCAAAACTAGCATTTTAAAACCTAAAAACCTTCAAGCAAATTTTGGGCACCGCCGATGCTCGATAGTGCACCGACGGCACTCAAACAGTCAAGTTCAGTTGTAGGAAAACGATTGTGAGCCGGCGGGGCCCATTCTGGCGCCGGCGGCGCCAGTGGTCAAAAAGTCTCACTGAACTTCATTTGATCCAAAATATTCTAATATCTCTATTCAATCCATCATTTATCAAATTTTAAAGTATTTAGGAGTAATTAGAATTCATAAACAACTATTTAAAAAGCACAACTACAACAAACAAGCAAACACACCACAAAGATTCATATGGGTTGCCTCCCATAAAGCGCTTGGTTTAACGTCGTCAGCCCGACAAACCATTCAGTTAATCGACATGACTCAACATTAAAAATTCTTTGAAATCAGGTTGAAACCCATCAAAGTAAGGCTTTAATCGATGCCCATTAACTTTTAAAATCTTTCTAGTATCAGGAACTTTAATATCAACAGCTCCAAAAGAATGAACTTTTACAACTGTAAAAGGTCCTAACCATCTAGGCTTGAGCTTTCCAGAAAAAAACTTAAATCTCGCGTTGTATAATAAAACTTTTTGTTCATTTTCCAAGTTCTTTTTCAGTATCTTCCAATCATGCCATAATTTCCTTTTCTCCTTATAGATCCTATCATTTTGAAAAGATGCATTTCTAATCTCTTCCAATTCATTCAATTGCATAAGTCTTTTCTCTCCAACATTTTTCAAATTAAAATTTAACTGTTTTAACGCTCAATATGTGTCGGCATATTTTTAGGTTGAGTGTTTTATTTTGAAAAGGGGGTTGCCTAACAGAAATTGTCGGCGAATTTTTAATTTAATTTAAATAAATAATTTGAAAAGTAGTATTTGATTTTGAAAGTAATTTTAAGTTTGAAAATTTTAAGATATGAAATCAAACTGATTTCACATCCCAAATAGTTTATATAAATGAGCACCACATCACAAACCGTGTATCTACCCCGAAGAATAGACATACTGCTTGATAATAGGGCTCGATCAAATAAACTAAAAAATTGGTGACATCCGTTTGGTCTGCGAACCAATTTTATAAGCCGACAAATTCCTCTGCTTAATATGAAAGTATTAAACAGGGTTTATATTACCTGGGTTCTTTAAAATTCCCTATAAGGGTAAGCCCCTATAGTTAATTACATCTTAAGTGACAGGAATCACCTAAGAAAACTCTCGATAATAATCAGTGGTTCTGCTCTCAAGAATTTCAAAGTTTAAGTTTTCAAGGGATTGAATTTTGGAATTTCAATAGGGAATGGATCAAATTTGGAACATTTTGTTTTGGGAATTCAATGGAAGAAAAGTAGGAGAAATTACAGATTCGAAGCGAACTTCGGTAATTTCCCGACTATCCTATTGTTTTGCTTGGATTTAGGAAAGTCCTAATGTTTATTTAGAATTTTGATCTTGCCAATTTTAATTAATTAGGACTTATATTCGTATGACATGATCATACAAATAGCCTCGATGATGTGAGGGTTTATGTCGTATCGGACGACTACCTCAGAGTCCTAAGACCGGTTAGGGCTTAATTTGCTATGCAAATGCTTAACGAAGAGTTGAGGATTTATGTTGCACTAGGCAAACTACCTCGAAATCCTATGGCTTGGTTATTTAATTCTAAGAAAGTTTTGCTGAAGTAGACTCGAGTTTTCATTGTTGACGATGGTCGTGCTCGCCCACCATGCTCCGAGCTCCTTGTTGTTGCAGGGGTTTAGTTTTAGAAATCATAAATCAAAAGATGAGAGAAGTGTTTTGGTTTAGAGAAAATCTTAAAATCCAAGTGTTATTAATATTTTAATTAAAACAAATCTTAAAGTTGATTATAACGACACCGGTTAAGAACTCACGGTTCCATCCTTCCGGCATCGTTATTTTTATCGGATTCACTTAGTCCAGATGAATTTGCTAAACTCAACTGAATGAGTTCCACACTTTCATTTAGACCATGGGAAATCCCGTTAGCAACACGTAGGTTACATCATTCGAGGTATTCCCGATCATCCAACAAGATGTTTTAATTTAGTTGTAATTGCAGTTTTGTGTTCTGTTTGTGATTAAATTTTGAGTTGTTTTATATTTTAAAATGTTGTGGCGGTGAATTTTATCTTGCAATGACTTTTAATTTAGTTTTGGTTTCAGTTTTAGGGGCTACCCTAGAGGTGTGGGTTTTCATGCAACAGTTGTTTATCATGCAAGAAAAGTAAGTGTGATGCGATTAAATAAATTGCAATAAGGTAAATTGCAATAAAATAAAGGCGTACCTGGAGGGTCATCCCGTCGTCCCAAGCTGTACTTAAACACAATTAGAATATTTAAGCAAGTTCCTAGGTAAAGCTAAAGGAAGGGTTATGGTTTTCTACCAAATTCCTAATCCTATAGCTAGTCATTTCCTATGACGTCTAGGTTCTTGTGTTTTAGTTTGAGGACGATTTTCTTCATCAAAGAATAATTAAGTTCAATTGTTCCTATAAGTATCCTATCATATTGAGGAAGTGCTTAAGAAGAATCTTAAACATCTTTTCAATATTGCTAGAATTGTTTTAAGTCCAAATGGATTTAATTAATCAAGTGAAGTAATCGTCCGAGGTTTAATTAAGTTTTGTTGCTATCTTACTCAGTTAACTAGGACAATTGAATATCTTATAAGTGAAGTAACATTTCATTTAATATTCTGTTTAGGAGTTATAATAACCAAAGCTTTCAAGGGCAAATTGGTGTTCAAATGGTTCGTGATTTAGTTTAATTTCAGTTATCGAATTTAAATTTGGAATAGTGTTCAAGTTGCTTTGTATTTAATTTCTTTATGTCTTAGGTGATGTTATTTTTAATTCAATTTAATTTAACTTTAATTTAATTTGATTTGGTTTAGCTTCAATTTTAATTTAATTTATTTAATTTAAATTGATTTTAATTTTAACTTGATTTAATTTAATTTAATTCAATTTAATTTGATTTGATATGATTTAATTTAATTTAATTTAATTTAATTTAATTTAATTTGATTTAACTTACTTTAATTTAATTTAATTTAATTTAATTTAATTTAAATTTTAATTTAATTTGATTTAATTTGATTTAATTTAATTTGTTTTAATTTAATTTTATTTAATTCAATTTAATTTAAATTTTAATTTAATTTTATTTTTAATTTTATTTTTAATTTTAATTTAATTGAAATTTTAAAGGGTTTAATTTAAATAATTTAACTTTAATTTAATTTAATGATTAAGTCTTTTAAAATTATAAATCTTAAATTTGGATTATCATTTTAATTAGGAATTAAACATTATTGAGATGATTAATTTAGGGATTCTTAAATTATAGAACAAATCTCTTCCTATTAATATCCCTATTTTAATAATTCAAATTTTATTATTCTTCCAAATTTAATCAATTATTTAATTAAGATTTATTTTAATTATCTTTAAATTGTTTAGTAGGTTTCTACCCTTTAATTATTTAAATTTCAATCATCCAAATCAGATTAAGATCAAATATTTTATTTGTTAATTTTATTTAAACCTAAAGTTTTAATTAAAGGTTAAAATTTTTAATTACCATTTTTGCCCTTCAAGCTTAATAACTTCATAACTCACTAAATTGAGCTTAAATGAACTTGAAATTTTTATGTGACTTCACTCATATGCCAATAAAGGCATGAGAGGAGAAAATGTGATTTTTCTATATTTAATTTATTTATGTAATTATTTTTGGTGGAAAATAGGAATTTCCAAGGAAAATTTAATAATATGACCAAGGGAAAGTTTCTGTCCTTAAGAAAATTATGGGACATTCCTAATGACCAGATGACCACTTGGACAAATTTTGGTGATTTTTAAAATTATATTATTTTTATTATAATTATTTTAAATTTTGGAGTATTAATTAATTTAAAAATAAAATAAAGGTTGAAAAATGAAATTTATATTTTTCAAAAATCTCTCTGATATCAAGGAAATCAGAGAATTAATTTTTGCAATTTTCTGATTTTTCTTTGATTTATTATAATTATTTTAGTGAAAATGCTAGAAAATACATTTTTTTTTAATTTTAAAATTACCCTAGGGCTTTAAAATTTAATATCTCATCAAATAGACCTAAGAAAAATATGGGATTTATTCCTAAGTGATTAAAATTCAAAATTTGACATTTTGGTGAATTTTATTATTTTTATGATTTTTATTATTTTTTAATTATTAAAATATTAAAATAATACAAAAAATTAAATTTTTTAGAAAATTGAAATTTTAATTTCCTTAAATTCCCCTGATATCAGAGAGGCTTCAAAAACAATTTGGTGAATTTTTGAAAGGTATTTTGAAAGTTATGAATTTTTAAAGTTTAAAATGGCTAAATGGCTTAATCAACCCATTTAGTAGGGCTAACCAAGTCCAATTGACTTCAAATTTTTATGGTGGGTTCCTCTGATCGTAAAAGTCAATGGAGAATTGATTTCAAGTCAATTTGATATATGGTTAGCTTTAATTAATTAAGGAGCTATTTTGGGTGTTTAAGCCAATTAGGGTTTGTTTAAGCCAATTAGGGTTATTTTAAATAAACTAATCCAAAATCTATTTTTCCTAGGGTCCTCTGGTCATAAGAGATTTCACCAAAATTTTCTAGAATTTATTTCACAACATGCTAATTATTGGATTTAAATTACTCAAAACAGTAACATGAATTTGAAAAATCAATAACTTCTCATAGGGATGGCCTCTGACTTTGGAAAATTCAGGGAATGTTCCCAAATTCATAGGCTTCAAAAGCCCTATGGTCTCATGCCATGGTGAATTTCCTATATGCATGGAGAATTAAAACAATGCAGAAGGGAAATAAATCATTAAAAATAAAATACTTGATGAAATTAAATGATTTCTTTTCCACATTATTCTCCTCTGTTCACTGAGCAAGAGGGTATTTTTATTTTATTTTTTTGATTTTCCTACACAAAGTTATGGATTTTTGAAGTTTAGGGGATTAAATAAATCAGAAAATACCCTAATTTTCTATTTATCCACGCGGTGCCGCGTCAACCTCGGCAGCTCCGAAAAGCCGCGTAGCGCTCTCCGATTCGACGCTGCCATCTGACTCAGTGCTTTGGGGGCCCGCTGTGTCGTTCCATCTCCTGATCCGGCGCGATCCTGGCCGTCCGTCCGCGCGTGTATTAAATGAACGGCATCCGTTCATCATCCCCAGGCGTCCTTACCCGAGAGCCGTCCGTCTTCTAGGCCTAAGATCTCACTCGATACTTGACCAAATTTAACGTTCTTATGCTCTATGGATTCATCTCGAGAAGACGAACACATCCATATAGTTTATGTGGCATGAAATTGACTCAATGAAAATGGAGAATGTTCAGAAGCTCAAGAAGAAGAGTGAGGCCATACCTTTGCTCAGAGAAGTGTGGCTTCGATCTGAGGGTTGTTTCACCTTCGATTGGATCCCAGCAAGCTCCAGATGAAGTCTCCCGATCCGGTGAATTGCCTAGCTATGAAAGTGACCACGGCCGATCACAAAGCTTGGAGGCTGGAGCAACTGGGTGGCCTGGAGATGGGGCTTTCAGTGGGAAACTTCTCCTCTTGGTCCAGTGAAGGTGTAGGACCAGTCAATTTGAGGATTGGCTCACTGTGGCAAAGTGTCCTGGTTTTGGGTGAAATTTCAGTTGAGAAATTGGATTCTGTTGGTGGGGATTAGGGCAAATTGACATGGGGGATCAACTGCTCTAAGGATGGAGAAGGGTTTGGAACAATTTTGGCAGAGTTTCGGCAAGGTTTGTGCAACTCTCCTCTCATGGCAGTGAGGGGGTCGGGTTTAAATAGAGGTGGCTGGAGAGCCTCACAGGGATGGCCAAGGGCTGGGATCAGCTGCTCTGGTCATGGGACGAACAGCCATGGTGGCCAATTGGCATGGAGCAGCTCAGCAAGGTGGAATTCCAAAGTTGGCTCACATGTGAGCTCTCGGGTGTGGTGTTTTCCGGCGACCCAGGCGGCTGGCCGGCACGCATGAGTCACCATCTTGACCAGGGAGGTCAGGGTTTGGTAATGGTGAAGTCAATTGGGTTTGGACATGTGTAAAGGAGTTGGATCAAAGTGGCAAGGGGGTGTGGCTATTTTGGCTCTAAATGGGTTAACCCATCCTTTTGGGCTTGGTTCACCCTCCAAGGTGGCTTTAGGTGTTGTGGGGAGTCAAAGGAATCAGCTGGTTTGGCATGGAGAAGTCTCTATCCAAATATATTTGGATTAAATTTGGGTTAAGGTGAAACATGTTTAAGGTTAATGACTTTTAGGAGGTGCTTAAAGGACCTCCTCCTTTTGCCATTTAAGAAGGGTTGACAAATTAGAGATTCTCATTGCTTGCCAATGGCTTACATGTGACTTCATGGCTTCATATGGCTTGGGAAAAGATTTGGTCAATTTCATGAAAAAAGGATTTTGTGAATTTTGGCATTTTGATGGGAATTGTTATGAGGCTTGATTTGGAATCATTTAATGATAAATTAGGACTTTAGGAATGATTTTAAATTGAATGTGTGATGAGGGAAAGTGTCATGTGGGCTTTGTCATGAACTTTGTGCTTTTGAATTTGTCTTGGATGGGCTTTTAGGAAGGTTTAAGGGAAGTGGGCTTTAGGCTTGAAAATAAATTGGTGGATGGGAAATTTGTAAAAGTTTGGACCAAATAATTGTTGGGTTTGGTTTAGGAATGTGCCATGAGTAATTTGAAACAAGTTTGGGCTAGGTGCACCACCCAAGGCCTGGTTTTGGGCTGAAAAGGATCATTTGGGTCAGCCAAGAGAAAATGGTGTCGTCTCCATCCATGATGAGGTGGCTAAGCATGGTTTAGTGTGTGACATGCTTAAGGTAAAAAGGGTTTAAGAAGGATTAGGAAAGGGGGCCCTCCTTTTGCCATTAATGACTTGATCACATGTCAAACCTTCCATGGCTCCATGTGGCTTGCCCATGGCTTGCATGGCTTGTCTTTGGCTTGGGGAAAGTTGTGTCAATTTCATGGAAATGGATTTAAGAAAAATTTTGGTATTTAGGGGTGATTTGGCATGAGGCTTGATTTGGAATTATTTGATGATGGGATTATAACTTAGGGAATGGCTTTGATTAAATGGATGGCAAATGGAAATGTCATGTGGGCTTTAGGGCCAATTTTGGGCTTTTGTATTTGGTGGAAATAGGCTTTTAAAATGGTTTAGGGAAGTGGGTTTTTGGATTTTAAAATGGATTTTAGGATGGAATTTTGGCAAAGGCTTGGGTCAAATAATTGTTGGGTTTATCTCATAGATGTGTCATGAGCGACTTGAAGCAAATTGGGAGTGATTTGGGTTTGAATTGGGTTGAATTTGGGCTCTTTTGGTGAATGGGCCAATATACGTCAAATTGGGCTAGCTTGGGCCAATGTTGGGCTAGGGTTGAAATTGATGTAAAATTAACGTTAAGAAATGTCTATGGGAGAGTTTGAAAGAGGTTTTGACTTTGGTTGGGCTTTGATTTTGGGGTTTGGGCTCATTTGGGTTAGGTTTGGGTTTAGGTCAAAATTGGGCTTATTGGTTTTGGGTTGAATTTAAGTGGGGTTTGGGTCTAAATGTTGGGCAAATCATGTTAGTGTTTTGTTTCTAGGGATTTTAAGGAAGGTTTAGAAAAGATTTGGGGTCAATTGGAGTTGAATTAGGTGAGTTTGGGTTAGGTTTGGGTCATGGGTCCAAATTGGGCTTTAAGGCCAAAAGTGGAATTGGATCCAAATGTCAATCAAATTGAACTTGGATTTGGTCTAGATTGGTGTTGGGAATGTTGAATTGAAGTTTAGAATTGAATTTGACCAGAATTTGGGTCAATTGGGTAGGTTTGGTTTGACATTAGGTTCACTTTGGGTTAAAATGGGTCAAATTGGGGGTTTTGACAAATGTAGGGTAAATTGACAAAATTGGCCCATGGTGTAGTTGAACAAAATGAAATTGGGAATATTTGGAATATTCTGAATTTTTGGATTTTTGGGTCAAGAGGGGTATTTTGGGTATTTAGAGGGTATTGGGAGGTATTTTGGAATTTTTGGTATTTTTGGCTATGGATGATCAACTTGATTGGTGAGGAAATGTTCAAGGTTAATTTTGGGGAATTTTTGGGTAATTTAGGTGATTTTGCAAATTTTGGGCAGTTTCAAGAGTTTTGAGTAGGCTAGGCGGGTGTAGGGTCCCGGGGGTCAAAAATTGAAAATTTGGGAAACTGAAGATTGGGTTAATGTAATTGGAATAAAATTATTTTGGTTGAGACATGAAGCCATATCAAGCCCACATGAGCCATGAAGGGACTCATTTGAGGCATCCACTAAGTTGTTCCTAACTCTCTTAGCCAATGGCTGAGGGGTTAAGGACCATCCATGTGAATCACCTACATGAGTCAGGAGGTCAAGTTGGGTATGGGTGTGTGAAAGTGTAGTGTATGTGTAAGTCAGCCCCTTCACCAGACCAGGCCACCCAGGGCAGTCCTAAGGCCAAAGAGTCCTATAGGAACTCATCCTTTAAACTTCCACATTTTATTTCAACCCTCTAGGTGATTAGGGGTCTATAGTCAAGTTTGTAGAGTTTGCAAGGAGTTAAGAAGTGGTTTGAATTTCTAAAAGGTGGGTCCCAATTCTAATCCTCTAAGATAGTCAAAGGAAAAGCCTTAGGCTAGATCCTAAGTACTAAAGGGAAGAAGAGAAGACCTCATCAAAAATGAGGTCAACAAATGGACCCCCAATAGGTGTGGTGTGCTAACCAAGCACACCGCGCGTATTGGCGTTAACCGAAAAGATCAACAAAACCAACACATATGTCCAAGTGACAAACTTAGGACAAAGTAGAGGAATTTCTGCTGGGGAGTGTCAAGTATATCTCTGAGACTGGAGATTCCTGAACTCTCGCTGGGGAAAGGAAAAGGAGGTGAATCCCAAATCACATGACCTGGGGGAATTTCGATTTAGATTTTATTTTGTTTTAGTTTAAGTTTTGATGTGTGAGCTTAGATTTCAATTTGAAGTTTTAATTTAGATTGAAGTTTTGTCAAAATTAATTTGAAGGGATTTGAACTTGAAATGAAAATTGGAATTTTGTGGTTTTAGATGTAACATCTTCAACCTCAAAAGAAAATTGAATTGATTGGATTGAATCATTACAATGAGGAGAGATCTCAGAGCAATGCGGTATTGGATGTAAAATCCTTAACCTCAAGAGTTTGATTTTTTGATGTACTTCATCGCAATAGGGAAAGAATCCTAAAGCAATGCAGTCTTGGATGTAAAATCCTCAACCCCAAGAATTTGAATTTGATGTATTTCATTGCGATAAGGAAAGGATCCAAAAGCAATGCAGTCTCGGATGTAAAATCCTCAACCCAAAAAGTTTGATTTTGATGTATTTCATTGCTATAGGGAAAGAATCCTAAAGCAGTGCAGTCTCGGATGTAAAATCCTCAACCTCAAGAGTTTGATTTTGATGTATTTCATTGCGATAGGGAAAGAATCCTAAAGCAGTACAGTCTCGGATGTAAAATCCTCAACCCCAAGAATTTGAGTTTGATGTATTTCATTGCGATAGGAAAAAAATCCTAAAGCAATGCAGTCTCGGATGTAAAATCCCCAACCCCAAAAGTTTGATTTTGATGTATTTCATTGCGATAGGGAAAGAATCCTAAAGCAATGCAGTCTCGGATGTAAAATCCTCAACCCCAAAAGTTTGATTTTGATGTATTTCATTGCTATAGGGAAAGAATCCTAAAGCAGTGCAGTCTCGGATGTAAAATCTTCAACCCCAAGAATTTGAGTTTGATGTATTTCATTGCGATAGGGAAAGAATCCTAAAGCAATGTAGTCTCGGATGTAAAATCCTCAACCCCAAAAATTTGAATTTGATGTATTTCATTGCGATAGGGAAAGAATCCTAAAGCAATGCAGTCTCGGATGTAAAATCCTCAACCCCAAGAGTTTGAATTTGATGTGAATAGTCATTGACTTTGCAAAGATTTGTAGTGTTGATTTGAAAAGTGTGGAATTTTGGTGTTTCGAGAATTTCATGAAAGTCGTAAAAGACTTTCATGGAAGGAAATAGATTAGGAGGGAATATGTAGATGTTACATACCCCGTTCAAAAGAGTTAATCGAAAGTCACTGATTTGGATTGGATATAATTCCTCACCATCATATTAGATCGGTGTCAATGGAATCAACCGCTTCCATCCCAGACAAAGGGAAAGAGTAGAACGGATTGGATTTCAGATTTGGGAGATTGAATTTGAATTTTCGATTGAGATTTGATTTGAGATCTGGAAGATCGAATTTGAGATTTGATTGAGATTTGGAATCTGGAAAGATTGAATTTGAATTTGATTTAGATTTGATTTGAAATTTATGTTCATTTTGTTTGTCTTTTAACGATTCGAATTTATTTTATCGTTTATTTAATGTTCATGTGAATTTGGTGTTCATCATTTTTAGATGTTTACAGAAAGTTTTTCTTTTATTCTCTTTTTTTAAATTTCTTTTCTGTTCTTTGTTCGAAGTTCATTTAACTTTAATGGCTTTTCCCAGTCAATTTGCACAAAAGAGGTGAAGGCCAAAAATGTGACATGGTCACTTTCATTCCAATCATGTTGAAGATACATCATACAACTCGATCTGGAATACATCTCATACAATCCATGTAGATTCAAAACGGACTATGTATGATCTTTGTCAATCCATCCAAAAAGGTATCTGTCAAAAATCCATGTCTAAATAACGAGGTACATGGTCAATAACATCACCTTCCAAGCCATCCTTGGCAAGGATGCTGTATGGATGTACGTTGGAGGTGTGATATTTTCCATGCAACTCACAGCTCGTAAGGCCGGAGGCTCTCTAGCTCGGGTCCGGTCGGAAGTGGTAAGGTGTCTTCCCGTCGTCCATCCTTCCGAAAGTAACCGAGATTCGCTTCACCGGTACTCCCGGTATGCAATGTTTAGCGACATCCGCTCCGTTGCCCTTCGGTATCATGACGGAACCTACCGGTAATGGTATCTTCACCGGCCCTCGGAACTCACCTTGGCTCGCTTATCCGGAGGTCAAATCCGAACATGATGTTACACTCGTTCGAGAAAGAAACCGTGCGAAAGGTCCGACAAAGTCGTGGTGATCTATGTGCGGGGGTATGCGATCACCCCGCTTGTAAATATTAATGATGCAACCGTTGGGTATGCGATCCGCCGACGAGTACCCTCCATGTTATCAATCTTTTTACCATTGTTTTGATGACCAATGGCATTGGATCCACCCGGCCATGACGGAGTATTCCCGGTGGGTTTCCCTTCCTGTCTTCTGCGAAGTTGTAGCAGCATCCACATTGTATTGTAATTCTTCCTTTCCCTGGCATCCATCTCCGGGGTTCTGAGTAGGTGTTTTCTCTTAGGCGGCCCGCTCGACCCATTCTTTTCAAATCCCGGATGCAATCCACGATTTGTTGTTGTTCATATTCTGAGAATACGTCTGTATGTAGCTCGAGGCCTTCTAGTATATTGATCCTCCTGCCTCTAATTCCCTCGAAGTATTCAAAAGTTTTCTTTTCGACATTTTACATTCTTTCCAGCTCGTATTCCGGAATAATCTGTAAATGGCGGGGCCTGGTGACGTATTGTGGGATATAAGGCTCAATCCCTTCACGTTCTCCTGCATACCTCGGCTCCTCGGGGATGATGTCCGTCAGGACATCCTCCGAGGTTGCTTCCGCAACAAGGTTATGCATTACCGGTGGTTCTATCCGGTGGCGTGGTAGCCTTCTTTCTTCTGCTCTTCTTGAGATTTCCCTGGTTTCTTCTGTTATCCTAGGAGCTGGCCTCCTTTCTTCAGGTACCTGGTGAACCGGTGTCCTTGAAGTGTGTGTACTGGCAGTAGCAACAGCCTCGTCGCGCTGGTCCGCTGCTAGTTTGGTTAACATCTTACGGATACGGCGATTCTTATTTCTTCGTTGAGTTGCTGTGAGGGTAGCTCTTCGTACTTCCTGAATCTCTGTGGGCGCGGCAACGACAAGTCCGCCCTCCGCCGTAGCGACTACGGACTTGATTTTCTTATCTTCTTCGGTGTTTGTTTTCATTTTCTTGTCGTCTGGATTGGTGGCTTGGGCCACCCACTTTCATTATCGTCCGATCGGGCAGTTCCTCTCGGTCAACTGGGACCCAGTCACTTTCCTCATATTGCAGGCCTGCTGGTGCGAAGTCTGAGTCAATCTCGATTATCGCTCCATCTTTCACCCTCTTTTCGTCGAGTGCAAGGCTTACGCCATTTCTAAAGTTCAGGACCAACCGCCCGTTCGACATTTCCCTGCGAAAAGACAAGGAAAAGAATCAGGGGCTGTACTAAGAACAAGAACATTAAGAAAATGTTTATTAAAGACACATTTTTTTATATTATTATTTTTTTTTTGTATTTTTAAATTTAACAGGAATGAAGTGGGATAAGATCAGGAAAGAGATTTTGATGTGGAAGAGAAAACAAGGAAAGCTTTATTATCATGATTTTATTATTTTAGCACATTTTTTTATTATTTTTGGGTTCGGACCCAGTCATAAGTAATTACTTCGCCCGTGCTTCTAAGGATGAAGAATTCATTATTTCGAAACATCAGGTAGCGTAATACTTTTTCAAGTATCGTCCATTGATCGGAAGCATATGTCGTTCTCCTTGGCAATTCACTAGCTGGTAGGAGCCTCCTGAGTATACTGCTTCGACCACAAACGGTCCTTCCCAAGTGGGTTCAAATTTTCCTCCTATCTTGCGGTGTGCAAGGATAGGTCTCTTGAGAACGAGAACTAGGTCACCAACTTTGAAGGTTCTTAGGCGGACCGATCGTCATGGGCTTGAACCATCTTAGCTTGGTATAGTTCTAAATTCTGTTGTGCTGCAAGTCTTTTCCCTTCCAGGCTTTCCAATTCTTCTAGTCGTAATTTGGCATTCTCTTCCGTCGTGATTTTGTTTGCAACTGCAATTCTGAGTGAAGGAAGCTGGACCTCTAAGGGTAACACTGCCTCGGACCCATACACCGGAGCGTAAGGTGTAGCTTCGAGTAGGAGTTCCGAAGGTTGTCCGGTAGGCCCATAAGGCTTCTAATAACTTCTCATGCCAATTTCTCTTATTATCGTCCAACGTTTTCTTTAAGATTTGAACGAGAGTTTTATTAAAAGCCTCGACCAGTGCCGTTTGCTCTTGGGTAGTAAATTATTGAATATCTCCGATCGATTCGGTGTCTCCCGACAAAATTGTTGATTTGTGTGCTTCGAATGCTGACCCAATATCCGAGATGATCATGCGCGGCACTCCGAAACGGTAGACAACTTGGTTCTTGAAAACCGTAGCACGTGGTGTGCTTTAACTTCTCCGAGTGGAACTCGCCTCGCCCACTTGGAAAAGTAATCCGTAGCCGCAAGAATGAAGCGATGTCCTTTTGAAGATGGTGGTTCTATTGGACCCACTATATCCGTACCCCAACATTCAAATGGCCACGACGCAATTGTCGGATGTAGCACATTTGGAGGTTGGTGTAGAACCACTCCGTGCACTTGGCATTGGTGACAGCTCTTGGCGATTTTCATGCAGTCGGTCATCATCGAGGGCCAGTAGTACCCTAGTCTTTTAATTTTCATTTTCATCTTCGGACCCAACTGGTGAGCGCCACAGAGTCCTGAATGCACCTCTTTAACAATTCCACGGGCCTCGAACCCGCTTAGGCACCTTAGCCACATTTGATCGAAAGACCTTCTGTATAACGTGTTGTTTATTAATGCGTAAGACAGAGTTCTTTTCTTGATCTGATGGGCTAGCGACCTATCATCTGGTAGTTTTCCTGTTTACAGGTAGTCTGTTAATGGCTATCGCCAATCTTCTGTGTTTTCTGTCACTGTTGCAACTGATCCTTTTTCTTTTTCTGATTTGTGTATTATGTCTATGTCGAGCTGTGATAGGACCTGACGTCCGTGAACTGACACTTCCACTGATTCATCTTGCAAACAGGCAAATTCTTTTGTGAGGTGAGCTAACGCATCTGCTAAGGCATTTTCTTTTCTAGGAATTTTGTAGATCGTCACATTCGGAATCTGTTCCAACAACTGTATGGCATACTGGAAGTATTGCTCGAGTCTTGGCTTTAAAATTCTGTATTGTCCGGTGATCTGTTGAATGATTAACTGCGAATCCCCGTAGATGTTGATGTCTATTATCCCCATTTGAATAGTTAATTCCAGTCCTGTTATGAGGGCTTCGTATTCTGCTTCGTTGTTTGTACACGGCTCTGTCAAGTGGTAGGAGTATCTTAACATCCCCCGCTCCGGTGTTATAAAGATTAATCCGATTCATGCCTTACCGGGCACTATCACTTGTGATTCTTCGTCTTTGTGTACTGAAGATGCTCCGTCGAAATATAATTCCCAACGTCGATCATCAGGGTCTTCTAGGCTCATTATTTGTTCGTCTGGCAAATCGTCATTGAGAGGAGATTCGCCGCAAAGGTTGTCTCTGCGAGGAAGTCTGCTAGGACTTGTCCCTTTACGGCACGAAGAGGCACGAAAGTTATATCGAATTGCAATAATATCATCGACCATCCGGCAAGTCCGCCGGAAAGCGTTGGACGGGTCATCAAGTATTGCAATGGATTAAATTTTGAGATCGAGTTGACCTTATGGGAAAGCATGTAGTGCCCGAGCTTTTGAGCGGCGAAGATCGGGGCCAAACAATGCTTTTCAATTGCGGGATACCTTATTTCGTCGGAAGTAAACGACGACTTAAGTAGTAAAGAGCATTTTCTTTACCCTCATCATTGACACAGGCTAACGTGGCTCCGAGAGAGTCGTCTAAAGCCGCGGTATAAAGTATTAGCGGTCTACCCGAGACTCGGGGCTGCTAAGACAGGAGGTGTCATTAAATATTGTTTAATGTCCTCGAAGGCCTTCCGGGATTTCTCTTCCCAAATAAATTTGGCGTCCTTTTTAACTAGTGCCGAGAAAGGCCGACACCTACCCGACAAGTTTGAGATAAAGCGTCGAAGATATGTCGGCTTCCCTTGAAAAGATCGTAGTTGTTTTAAGGTTTTGGGAGGCGGCATTTCTAAGATAGCTTTAATCTTTTCCGGGTCGATTTCAATTCCACGATGTCGGACAACGAATCTTAAGAATTTCTCGGAGGTGACGCCGAAGGCGCATTTTAAGGGATTCATCTTAAGGTTAAATTGCCTTAATTGTTCGAAAACAATTCTCAAATCATACAAGTGATTGTCCTTTACTTTGCTTTTGATGACCACATCATCCACGTAGCATTCGACTTGATTGTGGATGAGATCATCAAAAATTCTTGTCATTGCTCTCTGGTAGGTTGCTCCTGCGTTCTTCGATCCGAACGGCATCACCGTGTAGCAATATACTCCGATCGGCGTTCGAATGCCGTATGTTTTTCATCTTCCGGAGCCATTTTTATCCGGTTGTATCCCGAAGATCCATCCATGAATGAGAATATTACATGTGTCGAAGCAATGTCGATCATTAATTCCGGGATCGGTAGAGGGAATTCATCTTTTGGACATGCCTTGTTTAAATCTCCGAAATCCACACAAATTCCGATCCGACCATTCTTCTTTCGATCGGCACTACATTGGCTAGCCAAGTTGGGTATTGTTCTTCACGGACAAATTTGGCGTCTATTAGCTTTTTAACTTCAATTATGACTTGTTGTTCGATTTCTAGACGCATTCTTCCGGGACCTTATCCGACCGGGACGAAGTAGGATCCACTCCTAGCTTATGGATCGCGACCTCCGGAGCTAATCCCGGCATCTCATCGTAGCTCCAAGCAAAATAGTCTTTAAATTCCATTAATAACTTGATTATTTCTTCGGAGTCTTCTTTATTGAGTAAGGAGCTAACAAAGGTAGGTCTAGGCTCTTCGCTAGTACCTAAGTTAACTTCTGTTAACTCATCTATTGTAGATTTAATCTCTTCTTCGAATTCTGGTGGAGCGTCTCCAATTTGTAAATCTTCAAATTCTTCTGTAGTTTCCATGCAGTTTTCATTAGATTCGTAAGTGACAACCAAGCAAAATTAAGTATCGTCAACTGATCCTGCTGTGCCGAATCCGAGACCATGCTTTGAATTGGGTGGACGACCCGAGTTATTCCATAATTTTTCAAAATGTTGTGATTGACCTTTTGTCCATTGTCGAGGTAAGAAACCATGCTGAATTAAATTTTGAACACAGGGAGAGTACCACTCAAAAGGTAATTCCATTAATTCGATGAAGTGACATCTTCAAATTGTACATTATTTTCGGCTTTGGAGGAAGGAGCACCACGGTAGAATTTGATTGGCTTTGCACCGCCATTACGTACCTCTTTGACCACCATACCCTCGATCTTATTAGAATGGATCGGGGTTAGGGTCATAGTATGTACATAGTGATTAATCTTCTCGTACATCGATTTATATTCTTCGTTCTTCTCATCTTCGAGAGAGATCTTGAATTGCGGCTTCTTCCGACTTATTGTCGCTGCTTCTCGTTTGATTTCTTTTTCTTCTTCAGAACTGTCTTCCCAATCAACATTGATGGCTGGTTTCCTCTGTCCAACTGTCCTAACGTCTCTGCCACGACCTCGTCCCCGGCCTCGACCTCGGATGCGAGTTGTGGAGAAACCTTCACCATCTCGCCGTAAGGGAGTGGTGAGTGACTGTTAGACTAGAACATCAGGTTCTTCGTTGTCCCGAACTTTCTTCGCTTCATTCGTTATGGTATCTCTGGAGAAGATTGTTTTCTTTGGAGGTGCATAATAAGCTGCATCTTCATGGATTCTAATTTCATGTACGGAGAATGGTTGTAAGTCACCTTTGATGCACTGTTCCCCTCCATCGTAGTATTTGATGCACTGATGTAGAGATGATGGTATCATCCTCGTTTTCATGTATCCATGGTCGGCCCGATAAAGCGTTGAACGACGTTTCGAATCAATTATGTGAAATTTTGCGGTTGTCTTTGCTAAGTCACCGGTCTTCATTAGTAGTGTTATTGATCCGAGGGCTCTTTCTCCTTTCTGGTTGAATACACTTAATAACATTTTGTCTGCTTCGAGCTCGCGAGCATCAATTTCCAAATACGCTAGTGTTCGAACACTCATTATATTGATTGATGCTCCCGGATCCACCAATACTGCGGAGAGTGTAAACTTCACAATTATAGCCGAAATGTACAACGATCGGTTGTGGTCTGCTGTCCCAAGTAGTAGATCATTGTCCATGAAGGTAACACCTCGCTGTTCCTTTAATGAGCAAACCTCATCTAAGGAATCTCCGGCTATTTGAGCCAAGCAAATTTCTGGATCAAGTAAGGCCTTGATCAGAGCTTCTCTCATCTCCTTTGATAAGATGAGAGCGTCGTAGATGCTCAATTTGGCCGGTAGTTTCCTAAGATGGGCTAGCACGTTTTAGTCTACTTTATTTTCATGTGTCTCGGCTTCTTCCCGAATGGGTATTTCTTCTGCCGGGGTTGGTTCTTCCTGAACAACCACCTGCTTTCCTTTATCCTTTGGACCCATTCTCGGAGGTAGGACTCTTCCACTTCTTAAGTTGACTTCTGTAATTTCTTCTGAATCTAGTGTTGAGTTTGCTAGTGTCTCCTCTTGAATCGGAATGACAGGTTGTTCTGGATTAGCCTCGGAGTCTGAAGGCTCTAACTCTATTGTGACTGGAGCTCCTCGAAACTCGCAGATAGATTCGTTGCTTGTTGAACTCTCGTAGCCTCCTTGATGGATGTCTTCTTCGTCATTGCGATCATCGAGATTGTGTATGATTTGATAATTGTCATTGGTATCGAATTCGATGTACGGATTGTCGCTAGTTAAGTAATCGTTAGAAACAGTCAAAACGTAGCCAACGCCATAACCCTTATCATTATAAGATCCCATCGGAGTGAGCAAATAATAATACAGAGTCAGAGGTTCGAGGGATTTCTCCCCCGAATCGGAAACAACTATCCTAGGATAAGCAGCCCCTAGTCTAGCCTTAAGAGTCTTAGTCTTCTCTTCTTCATCAATTTTCTTCTTTTCTTCAATCGTCTCCTATTGAGGTGGTTCTTCTATCGCAAGTGATAGTGCCGACTTGACAGGTTTCGAACTCTGAATTGAAGCTCGCACCGAAGCGGTTTGGATGCTGTCTAAAATCTTTTTTGAAGACCTCATCCAAGCGGTAGTCCATCCATCATCAGTTGTATAGGGATCTATCGGAACGATGAGATCAGTCGAGACAACATTGACGGAACCTCCTTTCTGGGGTTCTTTCATGTACTCCTTTGGGATTGTTATATTCCCTTTCCGAAGGTTGTCGTTGAGCCAACTTTTGAAGATAATGCAATCTTCTATTTTGTGCCCAAGCATCCGGTGGTAAGGGCAAAAGTTGGGATCACCTTTCTTGTTGACTTCTTCCGGTCTCTTAGGCTCCGGTAGCCGGAAATCTGGAGTCTTCATCAGACTACGGAACATTTTCGGCACTGCCTCATTCTTGAATGGGTACTCCCTGCTCAGAAGCTCCCTTAATGTACGTTGAGGACGAGGCGGTTGTTCATACTATTGAGATGACTGATAGCTGGGTCGGGGTTGCTGGTAATTCTGTTGAGGTTGCTATGGCCGTTCGGACGATATTGTATCGGTTGTTCGCCTTTATCGACTGCTGCAACAATCCCAGATTTCTTTTCAAAAGTCTTCACAGGCTTTTGCTTGTCTGTCTTGTCAGCGAAACTTAATTGCTTCGCCTCCTCTTGTAAGCTTTCGGCCTTACTTAACAACTTCTCAAAAGTCTTAATAGTAAATCCCTTGAGGAGAAGTGCTATCGGGCCGTGAATGCTCTTAAGTAAGATACCGACTGCATGTTGTTCTTGTAGTTGTGGTTCACACTTCATACTTAGATTTCTCCATCGAAGTATGTAATCCACCAAAGTTTCGTTCGGCTTCTGCTTCTCTACCACTAAGTCACCTATAGTGATGTGGTGCTGAGCTCCGGCAAATCGCTTGATGAAGAGGTTTTCTAGTTCCGAGAATGTCTTCACCGAACCATTGGGTAATTCCGCATACCAATCAAAGGCGATCCCACGACGAGCCGCCGACGAATTGTCGGAAGAGTAATGCATCGCTCCCGCCGGCATTGCAACAACCGGCACGAAAGTGTGCAACATGCTTGTCGGGGTTCCCGGTTCCATCAAAGGTCTTGAACGGAGGTGGTACGAAGCCTTTTGGGTATTGGACGGCGTCGAATTCTTCGGGGTAAGGTCTACCCATCCGAATGGATGCCCCGCTCTTCGATTGTGCTAAGGCTTCTCGCACTCGCTCGTTGCACCAAGCTCTTGATATCCTTTTCAGGAATCATGCTTTGTGTTGTATCCTTCTTTAGCTGATCATCCCCGTTGACGGACGTAATTTCCTTTCCTCCGTCTACAATGTGAATGACCTCTGGGGGTGTCTCTCTTTGGGGTTGCACTTGACTTTGGAGAGTGGCTAGGGCTACAGCCATCTCTTCCATCCTCTTCGCCATTTGGGAGATCGTATCGTCTTTCTCTTGAAGCTTCCTCCTCATCACTTCCGGCTCCTCTCTTTCTGTGGCAGCAGGAGCACCTTGTGAAGCTGACGAAGCTCGTGTTTCGACCATGTTGATTTCTGCATACTCATCATCCATGAATTCTGATGAATCAATCTCATCTCCAAATTTCTCTTCTCTTTCTTTTGCTAATCGTCGAATATCAGTTCTCAACTTTTCCATAGCATCGTCTAGAGGTCCTTTCTGTGCATCCTCGCAGTTATCGTGTGATAGCTGTTGGGTTCCCTTCTCACGAGTCCCCTTTACTGCAGTAGCACTTTCTTCGGATTCAAGTCTCCTGACGAGACTTTCCTTCTCGGGCTGTTGTTTCAATCTTAATTGCCCAGTAGTGGAACGCCATACCATCCTTCTAGCAGCAGAAGGTCTAGGACCAGATGGTACGTCGGCCAAATGCTGAAAGGTGGTATCCTCCCTAATCTGCAATCCTGAAACAACGACAGGCGGACTAGCCTTCATCCTTTTATTTGGCTTTTCTGTAACGATGGTAGGTTCTACTCGCGGCCCAAGACGGGATTTGACTGGCACCCGCCCTATCCTTCTTAGAATTTCTGATACGGGGCACTTTTCCTTCTTTGCTAACTTCTCAATCACAGTCTGTAGTCTGGCAAATGGTGTAACCCTAGCCCTTTTCTTTCTGCTGTCGTTGTAGTATGCTAGTTGAGGTAATGTAGAAACAATTTTGAGGACATTTTCCTCGTCAGCTGCGGCTGAAAGGGGGTGGAATCTACTTCCTTCCAAAAAGGGCGTATCTTCAAGCAATGGTATGTATTCAGGTAGTGGTGTGTACTCAGGGATTTCTGGGATTTCCTCCAGGAAAGAAACTTCGGCAGCTCTGGCCTTCCTGGCAATCTTCCTACTTCTGTTCCTTCTTTGGGTCCATGTTAGTGATGGAATTCTTGAGCTGGACCCGATTTCAAAAACGAAGGTCTCACAAGAAGGTCCGTACCCTCCACGGTAACGAGTTCACCATAGTTCGGATTTCCTTCCCCTTTAATTTGGCGAAGCCGGGGTAGGTGCGGAGACGAACTGGACCGGTGGGGGTAGCAACAACAGTCCTTCTGTGGACAGCAGTACTCCTCTTAGTTGGAATCTTTTGTAGGGGAGGAAACTCTTGAGTTGACCTAAGGTTGAACTCGATCAACGGCTTCTCAGTTTCAGATACTTTGTTTGTCAGTGCGAAAAGGGCAACGTCGGTGATCTTGACATTTGTGTTCTCGAATCCTTGTCCAAACCGGATGATCCGATTGTCGGGCAGCTCATCCTTGTAAACAGCTAAGTCCAGTCCATTGGTGAAGGAGAAAATCAGCTTCGGGGCTTCCATTCTTGCAGGGTAGATTCTGATTGTCAGTCCCAAGTTATGCTTCTTCTCATCAGGACGAAAAGAAAGGAATCGAAAAGAGTCCGAACACATTCTTGTTCATGTATTTATAAGAAGGATTTGTTTGTTAAAAGAGTCATTCATTAGAGGGTTTGTTTATTAGGAACGGAATGTTCAAAGGTGTAAAGAAGGTAATGAATCCGATTCAGAGTTGGAAAGGAAAAGAAAGTCTGATGCAAGACTTCTCGACTCGAAGGATCACTCCTAAACTAACACCTATCGGGGTCCACCCCACCTCAGAAATGAGGTAAAGGATCTCGGAACCTCTCTGTTTAGGGGTGTCTAAACAGTGGCTTCTAAATCCGAGAGAATGTTGGCTATACTCATTCAACGTAGAAATGAACATAGTATTCCAACAGAAAGAAGGGTAGCTTGATCCATTAGGGACATGGATACGCTACCGATTTTTGGAAGCAGAATTATCTGATTAAAATGGAGAGAGGAATTATCCCCAGCGGAGTCGCCAGAAATTGTCGGCATATTTTTAGATTGTGTGTTTTATTTTGAAAAGGGGGTCGCCTAACAGAAATTGTCGGTGAATTTTTAATTTAATTTAAATAAATAATTTGAAAAGTAGTATTTGATTTTGAAAGTAATTTTAAGTTTGAAAATTTTAAGATATGAAATCAAACTGATTTCACATCCCAAATTGTTTATATAAACGAGCACCACAGCACAAACTGTGTATCTACCCCGAAGAATAGACATACTGCTTTATAATAGGGCTCGATCAAATAAACTAAAAGATTTGTGACATCCGTTTGGTCTGCGAACCAATTTTATAAGCCTACAAATTCCCCTGCTTAATATGAAAGTATTAAACAGGGTTTATATTACCTGGGTTCTTTAAAATTCCCTATAAGGGCAAGCCCCTATAGTTAATTACATCTTAAGTGACAGGAATCACCTAAGAAAACTCTCGATAATAATCAGTGGTTCTGCTCTCAAGAATTTCAAAGTTTAAGTTTTCAAGAGATTAAATTTTGGAATTTCAATAGGGAATGGATCAAATTTGGAACATTTTGTTTTGGGAATTCAAAGGAAGAAAAGTAGGAGAAATTACAGATTCGAAGCGAACTTCGGTAATTTCCCGACTATCCTATTGTTTGGCATGGATTTAGGAAAGTCCTAATGTTTATTTAGTATTTTGATCTTGTCAATTTTAATTAATTAGGACTTATATTCGTATGACATGATCATACAAATAGCCTCGAAGATGTGAGGGTTTATGTCGTATCGGACGACTACCTCGGAGTCCTAAGACCGGTTAGGGCTTAATTTGCTATGCAAATGCCTAACGAAGAGTTGAGGATTTATGTTGCACTAGGCAAACTACCTCGAAATCCTATGGCTTGGTTATTTAATTCTAAGAAAGTTTCTTGAAGTAGACTCGGGTTTTGTTGATGACGATGGTCGTCGTTCGCCCACCATGCTCCGAGCTCCTTGTTGTTGCGAGGGGTTTAGGTTTAGAAATCATAAATCAAAGGATGAGAGAAGTGTTTTGGTTTAGAGAAAATCTTAAAATCCAAGTGTTTTTTAATATTTTAATTAAAACAAATCTTAAAGTTGATTATAACGACACCGGTTAAGATCCCACGGTTCCATCCTTCTGGCATCGTTATTTTTATCAAATTCACTTAGTCCAGATGAATTTGCTAAACTCAACTGAATGAGTTCCACACTTTCATTTAGACCGTGGGAAATCCCGTTAGCAACACGTAGTTACATCATCCGAGGTATTCCCGATCATCCAACAAGATGTTTTAATTTAGTTGTAATTGCAGCTTTGTGTTCGTTTGTGATTAAATTTTGAGTTGTTTTATATTTTGAAATGTTGTGGCGGTGAATTTTATCTTGCAATGACTTTTAATTTAGTTTGGGTTTCAGTTTTAGGGGCTACCCTAGAGGTGTGGGTTTTCATGCAACAGTTGTTTATCATGCAAGAAAAGTAAGTGCGATGCGATTAAATAAATTGCAATAAGGTAAATTGCAATAAAATTAAGGCGTACCTGGAGGGTCTTCCCGTCGTCCCAAGCTGCACTTAAACACAATTAGAATATTTAAGCAAGTTCCTAGGAAAAGCTAAAGGAAGGGTTATGGCTTTCTACCAAATTCCTAATCCTATAGCTAATCATTTCCTATGATGTCTAGGTTCTTGTGTTTTGGTTTGAGGACGATTTTCTTCATCAAAGAAGAATTAAGTTCAATTATTCCTATAAGTATCCTATCATATTGAGGAAGTGCTTAAGAAGAATCTTAAACATCTCTTCAATATTGCTAGAATTGTTTTAAGTCCAAATGGATTTAATTAATCAAGTGAAGTAATCGTCCGAGGTTTGGTTAAGTTTTGTTGTTATCTTACTCAGTGAACTAGGACATTTGAATATCCTATAAGTGAAGTAACATTTCATTTAATATTATGTTTAGGAGTTATAATAACCAAAGCTTTCGAGGGCAAATTGGTGTTCAAATGGTTCGTGATTTAGTTTAATTTCAGTTATCGAATTTAAATTTGGAATAGTGTTCAAGTTGCTTTGTATTTAATTTCTTTATATCTTAGGTGATGTTATTTTTAATTCAAATTTATTTAAATTTAATTTAATTTGATTTGGTTTAGCTTCAATTTTAATTTAATTTATTTAATTTAAATTGATTTTCATTTTAACTTGATTTAATTTAATTTAATTCAATTTAATTTGATTTGATATTATTTAATTTAATTTAATTTAATTTGATTTAATTTAATTTGATTTAACTTACTTTAATTTAATTTAATTTAATTTAATTTAATTTAAATTTTAATTTAATTTGATTTAATTTGATTTAATTTAATTTGTTTTAATTTAATTTTATTTAATTCAATTTAATTTAAATTTTAATTTAATTTTATTTTTAATTTTAATTTAATTGAAATTTTAAAGGGGTTTAATTTAAATAATTTAACTTTAATTTAATTTAATGATTAAGTCTTATAACATTTTAAATCTTAAATTTGGATTATCATTTTAATTAGGAATTAAACATTATTGAGATGATTAATTTAGGGATTCTTAAATTAAAGAACAAATCTCTTCCTAATAATATCCCTATTTTAATAATTCCAATTTTATTATTCTTCCAAATTTAATCAATTATTTAATTAAGGTTTATTTTAATTATCTTTAAATTGTTTAGTAGGTTTCTACCCTTTAATTATTTAAATTTCTATCATCCAAATTAGATTAAGATCAAATATTTTATTTGTTAATTTTATTTAAACCTAAAGTTTTAATTAAAGGTTAAAATTTTTAATTACCATTTTTGCCCTTCAAGCTTAATAACTTCATAACTCACTAAATTGAGCTTAAATGAACTTGAAATTTTTATGTGACTTCACTCATATGCCAATAAAGGCATGAGAGGAGAAAATGTGATTTTTCTGTATTTAATTTATTTATGTAATTATTTTTGGTGGAAAATAGGAATTTCCAAGGAAAATTTAATAATATGACCAAGGGAAAATTTCTGTCCTTAAGAAAATTATGGGACATTCCTAATGACCAGAGGAATACTTGGACCAATTTTGGTGATTTTTTAAATTATATTATTTTTATTATAATTATTTTAAGTTTTGGAGTATTAATTAATTTAAAAATAAAATAATGGTTGAAAAATGAAATTTAATTTTTTCAAAAATCTCTCTGATACCAAGGAAATCAGTGAATCAATTTTTGCAATTTTCTGATTTTTCTTTGATTTATTATAATTATTTTAGTGAAAATACTAGAAAATACATTTTTTTTATTTTAAAATTACCCTAGGGCTTTAAAATTTAATATCTCATCAAATAGACCTAATAAAAATATGGGATTTGTTCCTAAGTGATTAAAATTCAAAATTTGACATTTTGGTGAATTTTATTATTTTTATGATTTTTATTATTTTTTAATTATTAAAATATTAAAATAATGCAAAAAATTAAATTTTTTAGAAAATTGAAATTTTAATTTCCTTAAATTCCCCTGATATCAAGGAGGCTCCAAAACCAATTTGGTGAATTTTTGAAAGGTATTTTGAAAGTTATGAATTTTTAAAGTTTCAAATGGCTAAATGGCTTAATCAACCCATTTAGTAGGGCTAACCAAGTCCAATTGACTTCAAATTTTTATGGTGGGTTCCTCTGATCCTAAAGGTCAATGTAGAATTGATTTCAAGTCAATTTGATATATGGTTAGCTCTAATTAATTAAGGAGCTATTTTGGGTGTTTAAGCCAATTAGGGTTATTTTAAATAAACTAATCCAAAATCTATTTTTCCTAGGATCCTCTGGTCATAAGAGACATCACCAAATTTTCCTAGAATTTATTTTACAACATGCTAATTATTGAATTTAAAATACTCAAAACAGTAACATGAATTTGAAAAATCAATAACTTTTCATAGGGATGGCCTCTGACTTTGGAAAATTCAGGGAATGTTCCCAAATTCAGAGGATTCAGAAGCCCTATGGTCTCATGCCATGGTGAATTTCCTATATGCATGGAGAATTAAAACAATGCAGAAGGAAATAAATCATTAAAAATAAAATACTTGATGAAATTAAATGATTTCTTTTCCACATTATTCTCCTCTCGTTCACTCGAGCAAAAGGGTATTTTTATTTTATTTTTCTGATTTTCCTACACAAAGTTATGAATTTTTGAAGTTTAGGGAATTAAATAAATCAGAAAATACCCTAATTTTCTATTTATCCACGCGGCGCCGCGTCAACCTCGGTAGCTCCAAAACGCCGATCACAAAGCTTGGAGGCTGGAGCAACTGTGTGGCCTGGAGATGGGGCTTTCAGTGGGAAACTTCTCCTCTTGGTCCAGTGAAGGTGTAGGACCGATCGATTTGAGGATTGGCTCACCGTGGCAAAGTGTCCCGATTTTGGGTGAAATTTCGGTTGAGAAATTGGATTCCGTTGGTGGGGATTAGGGCAAATTGACACCGGGATCAACCGCTCTAAGGATGGAGAAGGGTTTGGAATAATTTTGGCGCAGTTTCGGCAAGGTTTGTGCAACTCTCCTCTCATGGCCGTGACGGGGTCGGGTTTAAATAGAGGTGGCTGGAGAGCCTCACAGGGATGACCAAGGGCTGGGATCAGCTGCTCTGGTTATGGGAAGAACAGCCATGGTGGCCATTGGGCATGGAGCAGCTCAGCAAGGTGGAATTCCAAAGTTGGCTCACATGTGAGCTCTCGGGTGTGGTGTTTTCCGGCGACCCAGGCGGCTGGCCGGCAGGCATGAGTCACCATCTTGACCAGGGAGGTCAGGGCTTGGCAATGGTGAAGTCAATTGGGTTTGGACATGTGTAAAGGAGTTGGATCAAAGTGGCATGGGGGTGTGGCTATTTTGGCTCAAAATGGGTCAACCCATCCTTTTGGGCTTGGTTCACCCTCCAAGCTTGCTTTAGGTGTTGAGGGGAGTCAAAGGAATCAGCTGGTTTGGCATGGAGAAGTCCCTATCCAAATATATTTGGATTAAATTTTGGTTAAGGTGAAACATGTTTAAGGTTAATGAATTTTAGGAGGTGCTTAAAGGACCTCCTCCATTTGCCATTTAATATGGGTTGACAAATTAGAGATTCTCATGACTTGCCAATAGCTTACATGTGGCTTCATGGCTTCATATGGCTTGGGAAAAGATTTGGTCAATTTCATGAAAAAAGGATTTTGTGAATTTTGGCATTTTGATGGGAATTGTTGTGAGGCTTGATTTGGAATCATTTAATGATAAATTAGGACTTTAGGAATGATTTTAAATTGAATGTGTGATGACGGAAAGTGTCATGTGGGCTTTGTCATGAACTTTGGGCTTTTGAATTTGTCTTGGATGGGCTTTTAGGAAGGTTTAAGGGAGGAAGTGGGCTTTAGGCTTGAAAATAAATTGGTGGATGGGAAATTTGTAAAAGTTTGGACCAAATAATTGTTGGGTTTGGTTTAGGAATGTGCCATGAGTAATTTGAAACAAGTTTGGAGTGATTTGGGTTTGAATTGGGTTGAATTTGGGCTTTTTGGTAAAGTGGCCAATGTAGGTCAAATTGGGCTAATTTGGGCCAATCTTGAGCTAATGTTGAAATTGGTGTAAAATTAATGTTGGGAAATGTTTATAGGGCTGTTTCAAAGAGGTTTTGGCTTTGGTTGGGCTTTGATTTTGGGGTTTGGGCTTATTTGGGTTAGGTTTGGGTTTAGGTCAAAATTGGGCTTATTGGTTTTGGGTTAAATTTAAGTGGGGTTTGGGTCTAAATGTTGGGAAAATCATGTTAGTGTTTTGTTTTTAGGGATGTTAAGGAAGGTTTAGAAAAGATTTGGGGTCAATTGGAGTTGAATTGGGTGAGTTTGGGTTAGGTTTGGGTCATGGGTCCAAATTGGGCTTTAAGGCCAAAAGTGGAATTGGATCCAAATGTCAATCAAATTGAACTTGGATTTTCTCTAGATTAGTGTTGTGAATGTTGAATTAAAGTTTAGAATTGAATTGGACCAGAATTTGGGTCAATTGGGTAGGTTTGGTTTGACATTGGGTTCACTTTGGGTTAAAATGGGTCAAATTGGGGGTTTTGACAAAAGTAGGGTAAATTGACAAAATTGGCCCATGGTGTAGTTGAACAAAATGATATTGGGAATATTTGGGATTTTCTGGAATTTTCTGGGAATTTTCTGAATTTTTGGATTTTTGGGTCAAGAGGGGTATTTTGGGTATTTGGAGGGTATTGGGAGGTATTTTGGAATTTTTAGTATTTTTGGCAATGGATGATTAACTTGATTGGTGAGAAAATGTTCAAGGTTAATTTTGGGTAATTTTTGGGTAATTTAGTTGATTTTGCAAATTTTGGGCAGTTTCAAGGGTTTCGGGTAGGCTAGGCGGGTGTAGGGTCCCGGGGGTCAAAAATTGAAAATTTGGGCAACTGAAGATTGGGTGAATGTAAGTGTAATAAAATCATTTTGTTTGAGCCATGAAGTCATATCAAGCCCACATGAGCCATGAAGGGACTCATTTGAGGCATCCACTATGTTGTTCCTAACCCTCTTAGCCAAGGGCTTAGGGGTTAAGGGTCATCCATGTGAATCACCTACATGAGTCAGGAGGTCAAGTTGGGTATGGGTGTGTGAAAGTGTAGTGTATGTGTAAGTCAGCCCCTTCACCAGACCAGGCCACCCAGGGCAATCCTAAGGCCAAAGAGTCCTATAGGAACTCATCCTTTAAACTTCCACATTTGATTTCAACCACCGTAGGTGATTAGGGGTCTATAGTCAAGTTTGTGGAGTTTGCATGGAGTTAAGAAGTGGTTTGAATTTCTAAAAGGTGGGTCCCAATTCTAATCCTCTAAGATAGTCAAAGGAAAAGCCTAAGGCTAGATCCTAAGTACTAAAGGGAAGAAGAGAAGACCTCATCAAAAATGAGGTCAACAATATGTTTTATGTTCCAATTCAACTGGTAAATGGCAAGTCTTACTAAACACTAGTGTATAAGGAGACATTCCGGTAGGAGTTTTAGAAGCCGTCCTATAAGCCCATAAAGCAGTATCTAATCGAGTAGACCAATCTAATTTATGATTATCCACAGTTTTCTCCAAAATTCTTTTAATTTCACGATTAGACACTTCTGCTAAACCACGAGTCTGAGGATGATAAGTAGTAGAGATTCTATGAATGATATTATATTTCTCAATTAATCTCTTAATTTGATTATTCATAAAATGGGATTAAGCATCAGTTATGATTACTCTCGGCATTCCATATCTTGTAAATATGTTTTTCTATAAAAATTTTGAAACACTTTGAGCATCACATCTGGGTAAAGCAACAACTTCAATCCATTTCAAGACATAATCAACAATAACCAAAATATATGGATTTCCAAATGAAGTAGTAAATAGTCCCATAAAATCAAATCACCATAATTCAAAAATTTCAACTTCCAAATTATAATTTTGAGGCATTTCATTTCTTCTAGAGATGTTACCTACTCTTTAACACCGATCACATGATTTAATATATATATATATAAACATTTCTAAAAAGAGGGGGCCAATAAAATCCAGATTATAAAATCTTAAAAGCAGTTTTATCAACACCAAAATGACCTCCAAATTCAGAATCGTGACATCGTTGAATAATGAAATTTGTTTCTTCTTGTGGCACACATTTCCTAATATTCAGATCCTTACACTATTTATATAGATAGGGCTCATCCCAAAAATCTAATTTTGCATCATATTTAAACTTCTTTTGTTGTTTCCTTATTAAATCAGGTGGTACAATATCACTTACAATATAACTCACACTATTAGCATACCAAGGAAAATTAATTTCCATATAGTATAGAGTTGTTCATTAGGGAAAATTTCAGTAATTTCTTTTTTAAATTCAAATAATTTTTCATAGTCTATTCTGGATAGATGATCAGCTATTTGATTATCAGCTCCTTTCCTATCAACTATCATAAAATCAAATCTTGCAGATGAAGTATCCATCTAATGAGTCTAGGTTTCGCATCCTTCTTTTGCATTAGATATTTGATAGCCAAATGGTCTGTATGCACAATACTTTTAGTTCCAATTAAATAAGGTCAAAATTTTTCAAAAGCAAACACTATAGCTAATAAATCTCTATCAGTTGTGGTATAATTAGTTTGAGCCTCATTAAGAGTTTTACTAGCATAGTAAATGACTTTGAATACTTTATCATGCCTTTGCCCCAATGCTACACTGATTACATAATCACTACCATCACACGTAAATTTAAAAGGTTTCTCGCAATCGGATGAAACAATTATAAATGCAGTGATTAATTTTTCTTTTAATAATTCAAAAGCTCTTAAATATTCATCATTAAAATCAAACTTTCTATCATTTTCTAAAAGTTGGCACAAAGGTTTGGTAATTTTAGAAAAATCTTTAATATATCGCCTGTAAAATCCAGCGTGTCCTAAGAAACTCCTCACCTCTCTCACAGTAGTGGGTAGCGATAATCTCTCAATCACTCTAATTTTAGCAGGGTCGACCTCCATACCATGTTTAGAAATTTTATGCACAAGCACAATTCCTTCTGCAACCATAAATTGACATTTCTCCTAGTTCAGAACTAGATTTGTTTTCTCACAAAGCACCAAAACTTTTGCTAAGTTCTCTAGGAAAATTTCAAATGAAGTCCCGAACACAGAGAAATCATCTATAAAAACTTCTATTCCATTATCTATCATACTACTGAAGATAGACATCATACATCCTGAAATGTTGCAGGTGCATTACACAGTCCCAAAGGCATTCTTCGAAAAGTAAAGGTTCCATAAGTGCTATTAAATGGTTTCTTTTCTTTATCCTCAGTAGCAATAGGTATTTGATGGTAACCAGTATATCCATCCAGAAAATAGTATTACTTGTGTCTAGCAAGTCTATCTATCATTTGATTAAGAAAAGGAAGAGGAAAGTGATCTTTTCTGGTGGCGGCATTTAATTTCCTTTAGTCAATACAAATTTGTCATCCATTAATTTGTCTCATGGGTATAATTTTGTTACATTCATTCACTTCAACAGTCACTCCTCCCTTTTTTGGTACACAATGTATTGGACTTACCCAAGCACTATCAAAAATAGGATAAATAATTTCAGCATCCAGCCATTTTAAAATCTTTTTCTTCACTACTTCTTTCATTATAGGATTTAGTCTCCTTTGCGAATCAACTCTTGGTTTATGTTCTTCATTTAATAAAATTCTATGCATACAAATCAAATGACTAATTCCTTTAATATCTGCCAAAGTCCATCCAAAAGCTTTCTTATATCTTTTTAAAGTTTCCAACAACTTTTGTTCTTCATATTCGTTTAGCTCTGAAGATACAATAACATGCAAAGTAGATGATTCTCCTAAAAACATATACTTTAAATGATTAGGGACAATTTTCATTTCAAGTTCAGGAGGTTTTAAGATAGATGGAATTAGGCTTTTATCTCCACCTTCCATAGTGTCTAATATTTCGAATCTCTCCTGAACATACTTCAAATCTTCTTTCTTCTCATTATCTAAATTTTCTTCATCTTCACTTTCTTCTTCAAACATATTTTTATATTCTTCTTCTTTTTCAAACATATTTTCAAAATGATTGTTTCTCAAGTAATCACAGACCTCCATTCTAAAACATTCATTACCTTTCCATTGAGGGATACTTCATAGATTTTAAAATATTAAAGTTCACCTCTTGATCATTAACTCTCATAGTTAATTCTCCTTTTTGAACATCAATTACCACTATTCCAGTATCAAGAAATGGTCTTCCCAAAATGATTGGAATTTTTTTATCTTCCTCTATATCAAGTATAATAAAATCCACATGAAAGATAAATTTTTCCACTTTCACTAAAACATCTTCCACCAATCCTTTAGGGTAAGTAATGGAACGATCGGCCAACAGAAGAGTCACATATGTAGGAGAAATTTCTCTTATTCCTAACCTTTTGAAATTTGTCAAAGGCATTAGATTAATACTCACTCCCAGATCATGATACACCTAAAATATTTTTATGCACATTTTTCTACCAATTTTTAATGATATTGCACCTTAATGGAAGGTATTTTGTGTTTTTCTTGCAGGAATGATCAAAATGGATGGTCATGGTGAAAGGAGCAAAATTGGATAAAATTTGGAGCAAAAAAAGATGAAAAATGAAAATTTGGGCACTGGCGGCTAAGCGCCACTGGGCCGGCGCTTAGCCGCCACAGTTAAAAATCAAATTCTAAAGGAATTTGGTGCCAATTTCAAAGGGGATGGGATGCAACTCTTGGTGGTAACTTCCATAACTTCCTTTGGGCGGCAAGTTTGAATGAAGGGGTGCATTCTTTGGTGGATACATTGAATCTCGACACATTTGAAGAGACACCAAGGAACCTTTTGGATTACTATTTAAAGAGAGTCTTAGGAAAGATTAAGGAGCTCTTCCTTTGCCTTTTGAAGGGCTCTTCCACTTACATTTTGGAGAGAGTTTTATAGTATTTTACTTTTATGTTGCGAGAGTTTTTATTAAGAGTAGGAGTAGAAAGTAGAAAGGAAAAAAGGGTCAGAGAGAAGTCTTCTTCTTCCCACTTCTTTTCTTTCTTTTGGTTTAGTTTTTATTGAAGTCTAAAGTTTATTTTGGGTCAACGGAGTTGGGAGATCCGCTCAAAGGAGTAGTTTAGTGAAGAGTTAAAGTTTCAGAGGAACTTCTTGAGTCTTGTGGAGAGAATTTTCAGATAAGTGTTTACTTTTGTTCTTACATTTAGTTTTTGTTATTAATACTTGTTTTTGTTTGTTGTTTTTCTTATGGTTTTTAATTTTAAATCAATGTGTTTTTATATTTTGTCAATGCATTATGAGTAGTTTACTTTATATTTTTCATTCTTAAATGGAGAAGTAATTAATTTAGGGAGAATTTTTGTGGAAAGTATCAGTGTTTAAAGTTGGAAGAAGTTCTGAAGATTGATTCTGAAAACTTTGTTTACTTCTTAATTTGGCCTGCTGAGTTGTAGAATTTCTTGAGATTATGTAAGATCCAATGCGGTATTGTCTCATAAAAGTTATTAAGAATCACATGCAATTATATGGTTAAGAATTGTAGTCCATATAATTGAATGTAATATGAGAAGATATTTTTATGGAAGGGAGTAAAGTTAGAAGATTTTAGAGTGACAGGATAAAACCCCCTAATTTGGTTTGAAGTTTTGAGTTTTTTTATGAGAAGTTAGCCTCCAGTTGGTGGGAATCGAGGGAACTCTAGAGTGGGAGACTAGTATCTTCCCTGCATAACCATGTTCAAAATGATAAAAATTTCAAATTAATCTATGTTCTTTATAGAACCAAGTAAGGGTGAAGAACACATTTGCTTCTATCTGTTACAACAAATTTAAATACTTCCACAGCAATACTTTAATAATTATTACTACTTCATAAAAGTAAAGAAAAAGATATTCTAGTTAATAGTGTTTTACATACAGTGTTATTAATTATTATAATTTTAATTTCTTGGTTAACATTTTTTAAGGAAATTTCAAAAGACAAATCAACTTTCAAAACTTTTAAAAATCAAGACATACTTTCAAAGCCATAAAAAAGTAAAAAAGTTAAATTTCTGATTCCTTTAAAGATTTTAAAATTTTCTTATGGGTTTGATATCTCGGGGCTTAATCAGAAAGTCCCATATTACTTGATAAACGATACGTATACTTGTATAGTATCCCATATTATAAAATCATAATTTTCATATCTAAATCATCAGCACATATATATTTGGTGTGGAGTCAAGTTTTTGGCGCACATATATTTATCGGGAATCAAGTTTTTCACATTATTGCTAGGGAAAAATAATTAAATTGCATTTTAAAGAGAATTAAGAAATTTTAAATTTTTACTTTTCTTTATTTTTGTTAGTGTATTGTGTTTGTTTTGTTTTATTGTTGTATGCGTAGTTCAGGTTCTGAGGGACTTGTGCCTTACGATTCTAAATTATAAAGAACTATCAGAAAAATAAAAAAATTAAAAATATAGAAAAAGATAAAAATATTCAAGAAATGACAAATCATCAAAATCAAAATGTAGGCATCCATCAAGAATTAAGACCTTTAAGAGATTATGTTAACCCTACAGTAGATGAATTTCGTGGTAGTATTCAAAATCCTGCTATAGCTGCTAATTCTTTTGAGCTTAAACCTGTTATTATCCAAATGGTGTCTAATAATCAGTTTGGGGAGCAACTAATCGAAGATCCAAATTTGCATCTTGCTAATTTTCTAGAGTTGTGTGCTACTTTTAAATATGATGGTGTTTTGGATGATGTTATTAGACTTAGACTTTTTCCTTTCCCACTAAGGGATAAAGCTAAAATATGGTTAAATTCGTTACCATCTGGATCAATAAGAACTTGGGGTGAACTGTCACAAAAATTCCTTGCTAAATATTTTCCACTGTTTATGACTGCTAAGTTAAGAAATAATATAACATCTTTTTGTCAGTTTGAAGGGGAATCAATATATGAAGCCTGGGAAAGATTTAAAGATCTCCTCAGGAAATGTTCATATCATGCGATTCGAGATTGATAAATAATTCAAACTTTTTATAATGGATTAGTTGTATCTCTTAGATCAATCATCGATGCTGCTACTGGTGGATCATTAATGTCTAAACAATTTTCTGATGCTTATGCTTTAATTGAAGAAATGGCTACTAATAATTTTCAATGGCCTTCTAAAAGGTTAAATCCTAAAAAGGTAGCCAGTGTTTATAAAAATGATGCTTTTACAATGTTAGCAAATCAACTTGCTGCTGTATCAAGGAAGGTAGACCAATTTGGGATGAATTTTTCTCAGCCAAATCTCATGATTAAAGAAAATTCATTAGGCCAAATGGTTGATTCTTATTCTTCACCAGAAACTGTGAATGTTATAATCAAACATAACAACACATACTCCAATTATTATAACCCAGATTGGAAGATTCATCCAAATTTTAACTGGAATAACAATAATCAGGGTGGTGTTAATCAACAATGGGGGAACAACCAAGTAAACCCATTGGGGAATTGGAACAACCAAGGTAATAATAATAATAGATTAACTTATCCTTCTAAATATAACAATGCTTTACAAAATAAAGAGAAGAAGTTGTCTATGGAAGAAGTTGTATCACATATGGGAAATCAATTGCAAATTCAAGGAGCAACCATCAGAAATATTGAAAATCAATTGGGAAAAATTGTAAATGCTTTAAGTAATAGATACCAAGGAATGCTTCCAAGTAATACTGAAGTGAATCCAAGAGAAAAGAATAAAGAACAAGTAAAAGCAATTCAACTGAGAAGTGGAAAAGAATTGGAAGGTAGAGTTAAAAAAGAAACTGAAGTAGAGAAAGAAGAGATTGAAAGACCTAAAGAGGATGCTCCAAAAGGTTTTAAAAGATCTATTTCTCCACCTAAGGTTGATTTAGAAAAACCACCACCTCCATTTCCTCGGAGACTTCATCAACAAAGCTTGGATAAGCAATTTTCAAAATTCTTGGAGATATTAATGAAGCTTACCATTAATATTCCATTTGCTGAAGCCCTAGAACAAATGCCAAGCTAAGCAAATTTTATGAAGGATATTCAAAATAAAAAGAGGAAGTTTGAAGAAAATGAGACTGTTGCACTTAGTGAGGAGTGCAGTCCGATAATTCAGAAAAAGCTTCTTAAAAAATCGAAAGATCTTGGTACTTTCACATTTCCATGTGCAATCGAAGAAAGATTATGTGAAAAAGCATTATGTAATTTGGGTGCAAGCATTAACCTTATGCCTCTATCAATATTCAAAAGACTGGGACTAGGAGAAATAAACTCAACTACTGTAATTCTAAAATTAGCAGATCGTTCGATCACATATCCTAAAGGAGTTATAGAAGATGTTTTGGTAAAAGTGGATCAATATATTTTTCCTGTGGATTTCATTGTATTATATATGGAGGAAGATAAAGAGATACCCATAATTTTGGGGAGACCTTTTTTAACTACAGGCAGAGCCATGATAGATGTGCAAAAAGGGGAATTAACGATGAGGGTTAATGATCGATCGTTACATTTAATAATTCAAAATCGATGAAATATCCTGCTAGAGGTAAAGAAGATGAGTGTTATAGGATGGATGTTATTGAATATTTACCTGAATGTCATTTCAAATCAACTTATGAAGAGAAAGCTGAAAGAGAAGAATGGGAATATAAGCAAGAAGAGGAGTAACTTGATTCTGAAGATTTTCAAGAGGAAGATTTAAAGTATTTTAATGAAAGTTTTGAATTGTTGGATATGACTGAAAAAGATGAATCTTATGGTCCATCAATTGAAAAACCTCCTAAACCTGAGTAAAAAATGATTCCTGATCATTTGAAGTATGTTTTCCTAGGTGAATCCTCAACCTTGCCTGTTATAATTTCCTCTCAATTAACTGAAAAAGAAGACGAGATTTTGCTTGAAATTTTGAAGAAGCACAAGAAAGCCTTTGGATGGATAATTGTTGATATTAAAGGAATTTGTACTTCAATTTGTATTCATTGAATTCTTAAAGAAGATAATTGCAAACCGCGGGCTGATCCCCAAAGGAGATTAAATCATATAATGAAAGACGTTGTTAAGAAAGAAATTTTAAAATGGTTTGATGCTGGAATTATCTAACCTATTTCAGATAGTGCATGGGTTAGTCCTATTCACTGTGTTCCAAAGAAAGGAGGAGTAATTGTGACTATTAATGAAAATAATGAAATGATACCAACAAGAGAAGTTACACGGTGGCGAATATGCCTTGATTATAGAAAATTAAACCTTGCCACAAGGAAAGATCATTTTCCAGTCCCTTTTCTAAATCAAATGTTGGATAGACTGGCTGGAAATAAATACTTTTGTTTTCTGGATGGATATACTGGTTACCACCAAATTCAAATTGCTCCTAAGGATCAAGTGAAAACTACATTTACCAGTTCTTATGGTACGTTTGCTTTTAAAAGAATGCCCTTTGGTTTATGTAATGCCCATGCAACATTCAGAGATGTATGATGGCTATTTTTTGTGATTTGATTGAAAAATGGATTAAAGTTTTTATGGATGACTTTTCAGTGTTTGGAATTTCATTTGAATCATGTTTAGAACATCTTGTCGGTATATTTTTAGGTTTTAAATTTAATTTAAGTATATATATATAATTTAGAAAGTAGCATTTGATTTTTGAAAATAATTTTAAGTTTGAAAATTTTTTGATATGAAATCAAACTGATCTCACATCCCAAATAGTTTATATAAACGAGCACCGCACCACAAACTGTGTATCTATCCCGAGGCATAGTCACACTGCTTGACAATGGGGCTCGATTAAATAAACAAAAAGATTTGTGACATCTGTTTGGTCTGTGAACCAATTTTATAAGCCGACAGGTTCCCCTGCTTAATATAAAGGAATTAAACAGGTTTTATATTACCTGGGTTCTTAAAGTTCCCTATAAGGGCAAGCCCCTATAGTTAATTACATCCTAAATGATGAGAATCATTTAAGAAAAATCTTGATAATGATCAGCGGTTTTGCTCTCAAGAATTTCAAAGTTTAAGGTTTTCAAAGGATTGAATTTTGGAATTTCAATAGGAAATGGATCGAATTTGGAACAATTTATTTTAAGAGTCCAAAGGAAGAGAAGCAGGAGAAGCTGATGATCCATGAAGAATCTTGGCAACTTCCCAAACTATCCTATTATTTGGATTCAATTTGGGAGTTCATTTAATATTTCATCTTGCCTTTTTTAATTAATTAGGACTTATATTTGTATGACACAATCATACAAACAGCCTTGAAGATGTGAGGGTTTATGTCATGCCGAACGACTACCTTGTAGTTCTAAGACCGATTAGGGCTTAATTTACATGACTTGATCATGCAAATGCCTAACGAAGAGTTGAGGATTTATGTTGCACTAGGAAAACTACCTCGAAATCCTATGGCTTGGTTATTTAATTTCTAAGAAAGGTTTAGCTGATGTAGATCCGAGTTTTGCTGACGACGATGGCTGTGTTGCTCACTATGCTCTAAGCTGTTTAGTTTTATAAGTCATAAATCAAGAGATGAGAGAAGCGTTTTGGTTTAGAAAAGTCTTAAAGTCCAAGTATTTTTAATGTTTTAATTAAAACAAATCTTAAAGTTGATTATAACAACACCGGTTAAGATCTCACAGTTCGATGCTTTCGGCATCATTATTTTTATCGGATTCACTTAGTCCAGATGAATTAGCTAAACTCAATTGAATGAGTTCCACACTTTCATTTAGACTGTGGTAAATCCCATTAGCAACACGTAGGTTACAACATCCGAGGTATTCCCGATCATCCAACAAGACGTTTTAATTTAGTTAAAATTATAATTTTTGTTGTATTGTTTGTGATTAAGTTTTGAGTTGTCTTATATTTTGAAATGTTGTGGCGGTGAATTTTATCTTGTATGACTTTTAATTTAGTTTTGGTTTCAGTTTTGTGGCTATCCTAAAGGTTTCAGTTTTCATGCAGGGTGACATTCTTGTTTAACATGCAAGATAAGTAAAGTACAATACAGGTAAGTAAAATGCATCAAAATATAAATGTACCTGGTAGGGTCTTCTCGTCATTTCCAGCTGAAACTTTAGTATTGCATTGCATGTATGTGTTTATAGTTTTGCAGAAATTAAAGCATTCCAGAAAATAGGAAAAAGTATGACTAACAAGAAGTAACTACTTAATCCTATGATGTCTATGTTTAGATCCTAGTTGTCTACCAAGTCCTATGATGTCTGTGCGATTTTTTATGTTGTGTTTCAATGAACATTGTTAATTTAATTGAGGATGGTTCGTTAAGCAGACATATTAAGTTTAATAGACCTCAGAGGTATCCAAACAGTCAAAGAAGGATGTAGGTCCATGCTTCCCTCTCATATCCTGATGAAAAGTCTCGGGCTCATTTAGACTTATTATGTTGCTTAACAATTCACCCTACCTATACCCTTATGCTTAATAAACACATTTGTTTGAGGTAAGTTGGGGCAGATGGGTTTAGGTGTGGTTTGAATTTGGATTTGGTGACAACTGGTAGTTTGGTTTAGACTTATGGGAGTGCTATGAAGAGTTTGTGGTTTTTTAATTGAGTTTGATTTTAGTTTAGGGATTGGAGGATTTAAATTTGGTTTGGTTTGTATTTGGTTTGGGTTTGAACTAGGTTTGGTTTTGGTTTTGGGTTTGGTTTTGGTTTTGGTTTGAATTTGGTTTTGTTTTTGGTTTGTTTTTTTGGTTTGTTTTTTTGGAGCTAGGAACTTTGGGTTTGGAATGTGAATTGGGAAGGTTGTGTGGACATTGGGTAAAATTTGGGTTACTTCATGCATTCACTAAGCATAAGGGTATTCTTATTATGTTTTTTACACCAAGTTGTGATTTCCTAGGGGTCTTTATAATGGGGAAAATAGGTCATGCTTCAGGGGGCCTATCCTAGGTTTGATTGTTATCGTGTTAGTATCGTATTGTGATTAGGACTGTTGTTGTGTGTGGTGATTATTGTTTATGTTGGGATTGTAATTATGATTATATGTGATTGTTATTTATATGTTATTATTGTATTATATTGTTATTGTTTATGTTGTTATGTGTTATTATTCTTTGTTATTGTTTATTATTTATGTGTTGTTTTATTATTTAAAAAATTATTATCTTCTATGTGTAATTAAAATTATTATTATCTTTATGGTTTATTTAATTTATTATTTATTATCTTATGTAATTTATTATTTTTATTTTTATTATTTATTTAATTTATTATCTTTATTTAATTCACTATTATTTATTTACTTTATTATCATTTATTTATTAATTAATTGTTATTAATTATATTTAATTAATTGATTGTTATTTATTTGTTTTATTTAATTAATTGATTTTTATTTATTCATTTTATTTTACTTTAATTCATTTAAATTATTATTTTTTATTTTATTTTAATTTATTTTTTTATTTAATTTAATTTTAATTTAATTTAATTAATTATTATTTACAATTTTTATTAATTTAATTTAATTTAATTTATTTATTTATTTTAATGTAAAGTATTATTGTTTAATTTAACAAAATTTAATTTAATTTGTTTTATTTAATTTAATTTAGTTTATTTAATTTGTTTAGTTTAATTTAATTTATTATTTAATTACATTATTTTATAATTTAATTTAATTTAAATTATTTAATTTATTTTGTTTAATTTAACTTATTATTTATTTACATTATCAATTTAATTTATTTAATTTCTTTATTTAATTTAATTTATTTTATTTTCTTTATATTATTATTTAATTTAATTTAATTTAATATGATTTGATTAATTTAATTTATTTAATTTAATTTATTATTTACATTATCATTTCATATTAATTTAATATTCGATTTTCATTTATTTATCTAACTTAATTTAATTTATTTAATTTATTTAATTTATTTAATTTATTTAATTTATTTAATTTAATTTAATTTATTATTTTCATTATAATTTAATTTAGTTTATTATATTATTTATATTATTTATATTATTTAAATTATTTTTAATATATATATATATATATATATATATGTGTATTATTTATTTTATTATTCTTTATATTCTTATCTTTTAATATATATATATATATATGTTATAAGGCATTTTTATTTTAATTTATTATAGTTATTAATTATATGTATATTTAAGTTTATCATTTATATTATTTATCTTTTATTTATATTATTATTTATTTAATTATAAATCTTTTCATTTTCTCTCTCCTCAATTATCTTTTTCTTTATTTAAAGTTATGATCATTTATATTAAGTTATTATTTATTAAAAAATTTTATTTACACGTATATTTACATTTAGATTATTTTAAAGAGGCATGACATTTTTATTTGATTATTTTTATTATTTATCTTGAATTTACAACTATTTTCAATTATTATTATTATTATTCTTTCTCATATTTTCATTATCTATTAAGTTTATGGTTATTTATTTTATTCTTATCACATTATTTTTATTATTTACACATTTTTATTATCAATTTACATATATATATTATTATTCTTTATTTATTTATATTTTAGTAGTATTTTTTTTTAATTTAATATAGTATAGTTATATTATTTATTTTTAGTGTAGTTAGTTTTTTTTTTATAGTTTTAAATTTAATATAGTTATTTTAAATTTAGTATGGTCATTTTATTTAAAATTTAGTAAAGTTATTATTTAATTTATTTAAATTTACAATTATTATATCACTTATTTGTTATTTATCATTTTATTTACAATGTTATTTATTTTAGATTTTTTCTTTCATTTTCTTTTGTTTTATTTTTATTTTATCCTTATGTTTATTTCTCTCTTCTCTTTTATTTTTATTTCCTTTATGTTAAATTATTTCTTTTAGATTTTAAATCTTATTTTTCAATTTAGTAGAAATAGGTGGTAGATTTGTAAATATTTAAAACTAGATATATAACTTTGCATAAAAAAAGAATTCCTAAGCCTATGCATGAATAAAATTTAAATAGCATGAAGATAACCTACACATGAAGATATACATGGAGATAGCTTGCATGAAAAAGAAAGTAAATCCCTAAGGCTAAACATGGGAAAGCATACATGGTGTGAAGATTTCTAATAATTAACACATAATAATTTTTTATTTATTTATTTTTTTTAAAACCTATGTAGAGGAAGAAGAATTTTTTAAAGAAAATACATGTATGTGCTAAACATAAACAAGATAATGACACATTTATTTTCCTTTTTTTTTTCTTTTAAATAAATTTTGAAACAAAAACAAAAGTAAAAGGATGGGGAGGAGATTACCTTAGCTTGGAGAAGCACTTGTTGGAGACCTTGAAGAGTCCCTTGTTGGAGATGAAGTGAGTGAGTGTGGCTAGCTTGGAAGGAGGAGAAGAAGAGTAGAGGGAGGCTCACGGTTTTGGAGAGGAAGTGAGTGAGTGGGATGGTAAAGTGAAGTGTGTAAGGGAGTGTGTAAGAGTGTGTAAGTAGGATTATGGGGGGGTTTAATGGGGAGGCTCACGGCTAAGAATTAAGGAGGGAGTGAGTATGAGGTGAGGGAGAAATATGGTGGAGGCATGGTGAAGGTAAGGAGAGTAGGGTGAGGTGGCGGGTAGGGTGAGGGAGAAGTGAGGGAGAGGCATGGAAGTAAGGTGAAGGGAAGATTTTTTCTTTCTTTTTTTTTTAAAAAAAATGTATTTTATTTATTTTTTCTTTTGGGGCTGCCGTGAGGTGTTAAAAAAAAAAGGGGAGTATGTGGGTGTGTGTGAGTGGGTGTATTTTAATTTGGTGAGTTTTGGATTTTGGGTCCATTTTAAGAAAATTGGGCTAATTTGAGTTTAAATTAGGCTAGAGCTTAAATGAAGCCCAAGTGCCTTGATCAATATTGTCCACATGATTGTAATGAAGATATTTCATGAAGACACGAAGTGGTTTTGAGCTCATTTGGAGGTTCAATTTTGGCATGGATTGAATTTTTGATTATTTTGGACCATGTTGGGTTCGAGTCAAGTTATCTTGAGTTTGAGTGGGAATGAGGATCAGAGGGCTTGAAAAATAATGTAGATATGGTTGTCTAGAAGAATTTTTATGAAGATATAAAATGGTTTTGACAATGTTTAGAGGGTCAATTTGGTGGATTTAAAACATGTGTTCAGCTTGGATCAAAATTGCGGTTTCTTTGGTACAAAATGGATTTGGGTAAGGCTTGAGCTCAAATTATGGGAAATTAATGATCCAATTCAGTTTAAGGAGGTATTATAAAGAGTTTGGCATTGAAACTTGGGAGGAGTTGATTGACATTGGGTCACTTTAGGAGTTTTGGGTTATTTAGGTAGAATTGGGGATTTTGAATTTCAAGTGGAATTAGATTCAAATGTGGGTCACATTGGAATTCAATTTGGTCTAAGTTGATATTTGGGATGTTTAATTTTGGTTTAGAATTGAATTTGATGAATATTGGGGTCAATTGGGTCAAGATTGGGTTTGGTTTAGGTACCTTTAGGTTAAATGGGCCAAGTTGGCATTTTGGATTGAAAGTGTATTAATTTGGCAAACTTGGCCCATAGTGTAGTTGAGCAAAATGAAACTGGTTATTTTTAAGATTTTCTGGAATTTTTTGAGAATTCTTTGTATTTTTTGGATTTTTGGGAAAAAAGGGTATTTTAGGGTATTGGGGGGGTATTTTTGGAAATTTTGAAATTTTTTGTCATGAATGGTCAATTTGAGTGGCAAAGAATATCTTCGAAAGCTTTTTGGGGGATTTTGGTGAATTTGAAGAATTTTGGGTTATTTAGGGGATTTTGGGGAGGTCGGGGGCCAAAAAATTGAAATTTTGAAAATTTGAAGGTGGCTTCAAGGTGAGCAGGATGTAATGACCAAGGGTCACTTACATTTGGTCCTCTATGTGTTGGTCCCTAACACTTAGTCATAGACTTAGGGCTAGGCTATCCACATGAGTTTCCAAAGAGTTTAGGGTTGAAATTAGGATGTGCATTGTGTGCATGTTGTGAATGTGAAGTGTATGAGTGGTGATCTCCAGACCTCTCTCAGGGCAAATCCTAAGGTCTGACCACCTATAGGAGACTTCCCCTAGGTTTCCTTATGCTTGCCTTTTTTCCTACCAAAAGGTGGAGGTTAGGAATTAAGCATATGAAAACCCCTTAGTGAACTAAGAAGTGTTTTGAATTTCTATGGGGATGGTTCCATGACTAGTCCTCTAAGAAAGTCACCAGGAGAATCTTATGGCTAGACCCTAGGCTATTTTAAAGAGAAACTAGACCTCAACCAAAAGTGAGGTTAACAAATGGACCCCCAATAGGTGTGGTGCACTGGATAGGCACACCTCGCATATTGGTGTTGACCGAAGAAGATCAACAAACCAACACAAAGTCGCCTAAGTAAAATACCTAGGGCAAAATGCAGAATTGAGAGAGAGTTGTTTCCGCTGGGGAAACAAGAGGAAGAATTTTCAATTTAAGAGTTGCAACTTTAATTTTCAATTTTCAAATTTCAAATTTGGATTTGATTTCAATTTTGGATTTAATTTAAATTTTGATTTTATGTAGAGAAAAGAGTAGGGCAAAGGCCCACCCAAATGCATTTGTATCTTTGAGAAGGAAGCATGACTGAGCCTATTCCGAAATGAAGAGTGCTTTAATTTCAATTGCAATTTCAATTTTAATTTTGGTCTTTGATTTGGTAAAACTTTCAAATTTAGAAAAATGACAAGACCGGTTGAGATGGAAAGCACAAAGACTCACATCCAACTCAAAGACTGATTGAGAAAAATTAAAACATTGGGAAGGAAAGCGCAAGGACTCACGTCCAACCCAAGTGGTGGTGAAAAAGAACGCAATAGGGGGCGGCCCCTAAAGCGATGGACAATGAACGCAATAGGGGGAGGCACATAAAGCGACGGCAAAGAGCGCGATAGGGGGCGGCCCCTAAAGCGACGACAAAGAACGCAATAGGTGGCGGCCCCTAAAGTGACGGACAATGAACGCAATAGGGGGCAGCCCCTAAAGCAACGACAAAGAGCGCAATAGGGGACGGCCCCTAAAGTGACGGACAATGAAAGCAATAGGGGGTGGCCCCTAAAGCGACCATTAAGAGTGCAATAGGTGGCGGCCCCTAAAGCGACAGCAAAGAGCGCAATAGGGGCCGGCGTCTAAAGCGACGGCAAAGAGTACAGTAGAGGGCAGCCTCTAAAGCACCGACAAAGAGAGCAATAGGAGGCAGCCCCTAAAGCGACGGACAATGAACGCAATAGGGGACGGTCCCTAAAGCGACGGTAAAGAGTACAGTAGAGGGCGGCCTCTAAAGCACCGAAAAGGTATGTAAGAGGGGGACGACCCCTAAAGTGACGACAAGAGTGCAGTAGAGGGCGACCTCTAAAGCACCAAAAAGGTATGTAAGAGGGGGAAAGCTGACCAAATTTTTTTTGTATTTCCAAATACAAGGATTTGTTACTACTGCTAGATAATTTAATTTCTGGCAAAGGCACAAAACACTTGACCCGGAATAACTTGCTATATAGATGTGTACCAAATTTAAATTACGACAATAACATTAAATAAAACTTGATTGCTACTGAATGCTAGGACGTTAATGTTTAATACTTTTTTAAATATATGTTTATATAGCAGAATATAATTTAAAAAGAAAATATTTTATATACTTTTTGAGTACTACGCAAGTATACGTATCATTTCAAGTAATATAGGGCTTTGAAACAAAGACCCCAGTATCGATCCCACGGGGAAAAAAATATGGTAACATATTTTTAAATATTGTATTTCAAAAAATTTTTTGTATTTTAATCTAACTCTAAATTACTTTTAATTTACTAGATGCAGTTAAAGAAAACAATAATAAGAAAATAATTTTGTGAAAACTATATAAAACAAACAACTTTTTTCCTTTCATATAATCTAACACTTTTAAGATAATTTAATATTCGTTGGAGAATTTGATTTGTGGTATTGTGCCAAATAGAAGGATTCCTATTCTATACCCTTTGATCCAGGTGCAAAGAACATTGGCTAATTTACAGATCAGTTCCGGATGTATTGTTAGTAGAATGGGTTAATCTAGACTCACACTATTAGATGTCCAAGGGTGGCTATGGTCGGCCCTACTAGTGACCCTTTCCTTATCTATAAATCAAATTATAAGAATTTAGTCTATCACTCTAAAAACTTATCAATTCTACGCCATTTAAATTTTATCTTCCTATTTAAATTTTATCTTCCTATTTATTTGCACTTCACCTTGAATAGCCCGCACATGGCCTTCGACTACCCAAGGATTCATGTGACATTTATAAGTTTAGAGTTCTTCTCCTTCTAGGTCTCAAAACTCTTCAACGGGTTTTAACAATTTAAATGACCAATTTAAAAAGTAAAGTAAGATCAGGTATTAATATCATCACAATATTTTGAAAATATTTTGAATTTAAATTCTCCATCGAATCTTATATTATCTTATTTATCTTTTCATAATTGAAGGAAGAAAGTAAACTAACTACTTAGAACACATTGAATATAAACAGCAAAACATAATAAATAAAGTTTAAATCAAAAATAAAGTACTTATCTCAAATATTCCTTCTACAGATCTTCCGATTCCTACTGACTCCACAGTGTAATGAACTCCAGATGCAACAACTTGAAAATAAACTCACTAAACTAAAATAAAAGTGGCCCTAAATTTGTCTCTCTATTTCTCTCTCTAAGGATGAGAGATCCTAAAGTGGCTAAGAGAAAGGGGTTACAATTGGGGCACGTTTTTCCGAAGAAATGGACTCCTATTTATAGGCTTCAAGGGTTGCCTTGAGGCGCCTCTTCAAAACATGTCCACATTCAATGAATCTTCTAGAAGGTCTGTCTGGCACCACGCAGGAATCTGGCGCCTAGGTGCCGGACACCGCGTACAGTTCTTCGCACCTCTTCACTTTGGCTCGCACCTCTTCGCGATTAAAACGATTTTGGAGTGTCCAAATGCAATGTATCACATGACCTATTATCAAGGAAAAACTGTCAGTCTTCTAGAATGTCCAATAACAGCTCACTCCGTCAAAATAACCGTTTAAACGTTGTCAAAAACTTGACAGTTCTGTATTGAATCTGGCGCTTAGGCGCCAACTTCTGGCGCCTAGGCGCCAGGCCATATTTTTTATAATTTTTGTATTTTGCTCCATTTTTGCTCCTTTTTGTTCCTTTTTCCTTTTTTGGACCTTTTTACATCATCTACATCCAAAAATACAAAAATACCTTTCATTAAAGTGTAATATCCTTAGAAATTGATAAGAATTAAGGCATAAAAATAGTTTTATTTTTTATGGATCAAAATCCCCCAAACCTAAATGTTACTTGTCCTCAAGTAACTCTTTTTATTATATAAAATGTATAACCTTTGGAATAAAAGATAAATATTTAAGATTCTTTATAATTTTTGATTTTATAAAGTCTTTAGTAAATTATTAACCCAATTTCACTAACTAGGTTTAATTTTAAGAATTTAAAGAATATTCAACTACCAAATCATAAAATTTCAAACTTTTCATCCATTTTCAAAATAATAGAAGTTTATTATATTAAGATCTCATAAATTATTTACAATAAAAAGATCTTCTTGAAAAATCTTTCCTCAATAAATATTCATGCAAGAAAAAAATTAAGTAAAATATGTAACTAGTTTTCTTTCCATAAGATAATTCAAGTGAAGCCAATTTTTGATTAGGCATTTCCTCAAGCTTCTCATCTCTTTCCCTTTTTCTTTTTCTTTTCTTCTTCTTCTTTTTTTTATTTTTTATTTTTTTATATATAGAGTGAGGATTACTATATCTGGATAGCCTGTTAATGGTCTTGAACTTCACTATCCTTAACTTATATTTTCAAAACTTATACATTTCCACTTAATTATTATAACATGAATAAGAATTAAAAAAGATTTTCAATCTTTTCTTTTTCAAGTTATAATTTTTTATTACTTAATATTTCTAAAATTCCATTATTTCTACCATGAATAGAAAAATTACTTAATCTTATTCTTCTTTAAGTTAAATAGTTCTATTCTTAAAATCAATCAAAGCTATTAAAATTTTGGTTAATTTTATTAAATTATTTATAATTTCAAAAATAAAAGTGATCTCAAATAAATTCTTCATTGCTTAAGTTATGTTAAAAAGTTTTTATTTTTAAGAAAATATTAGCTCTTTAAGGAAAAATAAAATTTAAATTTGAATGTATTTTACCTTCTCCCAAACTTAAGTTTTGGTATATTATGACAGTTTGAAAGTATGAGAGAAAGAAAATCATAATTTTAAAAAGGAAATTTTTATAAGTATGTAAAAACGATCTTAAAAAGAAAAATTAACTTCTACTCATGCTTTTTTGAATAATAAAGATAAAATTGAAGCAGGAATAAAAAATAAGCAGGCTAATTTTTATGATTATACTAAATTTGAAACAAAATAAAAGTAGAGCAAAATTATTAATTACTAAACAGTAGACTGAAACAAACATATCATAAATTAACTCTAAACTTAGTCACAAACACAATATACTAAGAATATTCTAACAACAGAATCTTAACACTAACCAATCCACACAGGTATTTAAATAAATCAACATATATCAAATATAAAACTAAATAAGCAAACCAAACAAAACAAATCAACAATGTAGCACAACATAGAGATCTATAAACTACTAGTCACTGGCTGTAGCCTCATCATCATCATCGTCACCAAAGGAAAATTCTACATCCTTTAAGGGCAAATCAGTTTATTAAAGATTTTAATGATTTAAAATTGGAATTGATGATTTAAAATTGTTTAATTTAGTTAAGAAATTTTAATAATTTTATGTTTGGAAAAGTGTTCAAGTTATTTTAATTTAATTAAATCTTTACATTTTAAATGATCTCAATGTATTAGATTAATTTGGGTTGAAAGAGGTGTTAAGATTATTCAATTTAGATTTTAATGATTTAATTTTAATTTAATTGAAATATTTTAAGTTAATTTTTAATTGGTTTGATTTTTTTTTATGTTTTTAATTATGAATTGTCTTAAGGTTGATTTTCTTTAATATTTCAAATTTGTTTTAGATTTGTTTTCAAGTAATCATTGAGATTAATTTTTAATGTTTTAAATTTATTTTAATTTGATTATCAAATCACTTAATGTTTTAAGTTTTTAATTTAATTAAGGTTTATTTTCTTTTTTAATTATTTAATTATTAATTTCAATTATCATTTTTGAGTTTGATTAAGAGTTGAATATTATTAAAGTGATTCATTTATGGATTTTAAATTAAAGAATTGATATCTTCTTAAATCATATCCCTAATCTTAACAATCCAAATTTTAACCTATTCTTCCAAAATTTAAATTATTTAATTACTTAAAATTTTCTTTAAATATTTTCAAGATGATTAATGGGTTTCTACCCCTTAATTCCCTAAGTTTCAATCATCTAAGAGAAAATTAAGACCAAATATTTTACCCTCCATTTGATTAAACCTAAAGTTTTAATTAGAGGTTAAAACTCTTAATTACTATTATGCCCTTTTAAGCCTAATTATTTTATAACCCATTAAATTAAGCTCAAATGAACATAAAATTTTTATGTCACTTCACTCACATGTCAATTAAGACATTAGAGCAAAAAATGTGATTTTTCTGAATTTAATTTAATTTATATAATTATCTTAATGAAAAATAAGGATTTTCAATGGAAATTCAACAACATGACCAAGGCATGGATTCTGTCCTTAAAAAAAATTATGGGATTTCCTTATTGACCAGAGGACCACTTGGACCAATTTTGGAGATTTTTCAAAATATATTTTATTTATTTTGATTATTTTGAGTTTTGGAGTGTTAATTAATTATAAAATAAAATTAGAGTTGAAAAATGGATTTTATATTTTTCATAAATCTCTCTGACCTCAAGAAGTTCACAAAAATAAATTTTATATTTTTCTAATTTTTCTTTGATTTACTAGAATTAATTTAGTGAAAATGTAGGAAAATTCATTTTTTAATATTAAAATTTGTTTTAAGCCTTTAATATTCAATATCTTTACCTAGAGAGATTTTTAATTTTTATGGCATTTTTATGATTTTTAATTTTTTTGTGATTTTTATTATTTTTTTAATTATTAAAATATTAAAATATGATTAAAAATGAAGATTTTTAGAAAATTTTAATTTTAATTTTTATAGACTCCTCTAACATCAGAGAAGCGCCAAAACCATTTTGGTGAATTTTTAAAATGTACTTTTGGAGTTATGAATTTTTAAAGTTTAAATTTAGTCATATAACTTAATTAGTCTATTTAGTGGGGCTAATCACCTCCAATTGTTTTCAAGTTATTTTGATGTGTGGCTACTTTTAATTAATTAGGGTTCAGTTTTGAGTATTTAGGCTAATTAGGGTTATTCTTAATGAATTAACTCAAACCATAATTTTCCTAGGGTCCTCTGGTCCTAAGATACTTCCCCAAATTTTCCTAGAATTTTCTAAGTAACATGCTAATTACTGGAATTAAAATATCAAAACAGGCACAAAAATTTGGAAAATCGATAACTTGCCATAGAGATGGCCTCCGACCTTGGAAAATTCAGGGAATGTTCCAGAGATCAGAGGCTACAAAAGCTCTATGGTCTCATGCAATGGTGAATTGTCTATACAAATGCAGAATTAAAACATTGAAATGAGTAAATAAATAATTAAAAATAAACTACTCATTAAATTAACTCAATTCTTTTTCCACATTATTCTACTCTATTCACTGAGCAAGAGGGTATTTTTAGTTTATTTTTATGATTTTTCTATGTAAAGTTATGGATTTTTCAATTTCTAGGTATTTAAATAAGTAGAAAATAGCCTATTTATCTAATTATCCAGCGCGGCGCTGACTCAACCTCGGCGGATTCGAAAGCCCACGCGGTGAGCTCCCATTCGACATCTCCATCTTACTCAGATTCCAAGCGGCTCGCGGTCTCGTCCCATCCTTCGATCCGGCGCAATCTGGACCGTCCACTCGATACACGCGCGATCAGACGGCGCCTGGTCATCGTCTATGACTGGTGTGTCCCGTGAGCCGTCCACACTAAAACCCTAAGATCTCTCTCATTTCTCAACAGATTTTTGTGTTCTTAGGCTCTATGGATTCGTCTTGAGGACATGAACACTTCCATATGGTTTATATGCTTTGAAATTAAGTCAAGAAAAATAGAGAATCGCTTGAAGCTCGGGAGGAAGAAGGGGTTCAAACCTTGGCTCTGAGAAGTGAAGCTTCAATCAGAGAGTTGAGGCACCTTCAATTGCACCCAAGGATGCTCCAGATGAAGTCTCTAGTTCTGGGGAATTTCCTAGGTATGAAAGTTAAGAAGGCCGATTTCAAAGCTTGGCCGATAGAGAGGATGGCTGGCCTGGTGAGTGGGCTTTCACTGGGGAACTCTTTCTCTAAGTCTTGTGAAGGTGTGGGTGAGTTTAATTTGATTTTATTGGAGGTTTCAGAGTTGTCCTGGTTTTTGGGTGAACTTTTGACTGAGAAATTGAGCTATGTTAAAGGGAATTAGGGCAAAGGGACACTAGGAATCAATTGCTCTGGGTTAGGAGAAGGTCCTGGAGCAATTTTATCAGAGTTTTGTTAAGCTCTGGTTCATCACCTTATTTGGCCGAGAGGTGGTGGAGTTTAAATAGAGTTGGCTGAAGGGCTTCCTAGCGGGAGTTAGGGCTTGGGATCAGCTGCCTTGGTCAAGGGAAGAACAACCACAGTGGCCATTGGGCATGGGGCAGCTAAGCCAGGGAGAATTTGGGAGTTTGGCTCACATGGAGCTCTTGGCCATGGCGTTTTCCAGCGACCCAGGCGGCTGGCTGGCAGGGTCAGGTAACCATCTTGTCTCAGTGAGTCCAGGGATTGAGTTGGTGCAAGCAATTGGCTTTGGCCATGTGTAAAGGATTTGATTTAAGTGGAAAGAGGGGAAGTCTTATTTTGGCTTGATTTGGTCCAAGGCATGGTTTAGGCTAGGTGCACCTCCCCAAGGATTGACTTTGGGCTGAGGGAGAATCATTTGGGTTAGCTAGGAAGGGGTGGTTAAGTCCCATCCAAGGTGATGTGGCTAAACTTGGTTTAGAGTGTAGCATAACTGGGGTTAAAAGGGCTTAATGAAGCTTTAGGAAAGGCTCCTCTCTTCTTTCCATAAATTACTAGGTGAGGTGTCAAAACTCTCATGGCTTCATATGGCTTGTAAATGGCTCACATTTGGCTTGGAAAAGGTTGGCTTGTTTCATGAAAAAGAGTTTTGGCATTTTTGATGAATTTAAGGGAAATTGGCATGAGGCTTGATTTAGAATGATTTAACCATTGTTTTAAAACTTAGGGATGGCTTCAAGTGAAATGGATGATGGAAAGAGATGCTATGTGGGCTTTAGGGTCAATTTTGGGCTTTTGGAATTATTTAGGAATGGGCTTTTAAAGGCTTTAGGCAAGTGGGCTTTTAGATTTTAAATCAAGTTGATGGATGAAAATTTTGGTAAAGATTAGGCCTTACAAATGTTGGGTTTAGTTTAGGGATGTGTCATGAGTGATTTGGAATCGATTTAAAATAATGTGGAGTTGAATTGAGTTTAATTTGAGCTTCCTTAGTGATAGGGTCAATGTGGGGAAAATTGCGCTAACTTGGGAAAATGTTGGGCTAATGTTGGATTTGATGTACGATTAATGTTGAGAAATGTTTATGGGTGTGTAACAAAGAGCTTTCAACTTTGGATGGGCTTTGGTTTTGGGATTTGGGCCTATTTGGATTTATGGTGGGCTTTAGGCTAAATTGGGGATTTTTTATTTGGGTTAGATTTGAGTGGAGTTTGGATACAAATTTGGGGCAGATAAAGTTAGTGTTCTGTTTGTGGGGATGTTAGGAAGGCTTAGGTAAAGATTTTGGGCTAATTGGAGTTAAGTTGGGTTGGTTTGGGCTAAGTTCAGGTAATGGGCCAGAATTAGGCTTTAAGCTTCAAATTGAAATTGGACCCACATGTTGATAAAATTGGGTTTGGATTTGGTCTAAATTGATATTGGAGATATTTAATTGAAGTTTAGAATTAAATTGGATCAAAATTGAGGTCAAAGGGTTAGTTTGGTGGGACATTGGGTCCACTTAGGTTAAAAATAGGACAAATTGGGGGTTTTTGTAAAAGTGGGCTAAATTTACAAAATTGGCTTATAGTGTAGTTGAACAAAATGAAATTAGGAATTTGGGATTTTCTGGAATTTTCTAGGAATTTTCGGATTTTTTGGATTTTTTGGGTTAAAAGGGTATTTTGGGTATTTTGAGGGTATTGGGAGGTATTTTTGGTATTTTTGGTATATTTGGCCATGGATGATCAATTTTAGTGGGGGGGAAGTGTTTAGGACTGATTTTGAAGAATTTTGGGTAATTTAGGAAATTTTGCAAATTTTGGGCAATTTTAGGGGTATTTGGTAGGTTTGGTGGGTCTAGGGTTCCCGGGGTCAAAAATTAAAATTTTTTAAAAGTGAAGATTGATCTAGTTTTAGTGAAATGAAATCATTTTGGTTGAGCCATGAAGCCATATTAAGCTCACAAAAGCCATGAGAGGACTCATTTTAGGCACTCAATATGTTTTTCCTAACCCTCTTAGCCAAGGGCCTAAGGGTTGAGGTCCATCCATATGAGTTGCCTACATGAGTGAGGGAGTCAAATTAATTAAAGGTAGTTTTAGGGTTTGGAATGTGTGTGTGGGAGTGAGGTGTGTGCAAGCTTACCCTCACCAAACCAGGCCACCCAGGGTAATTCTAAGGCCAAAGAGTCTTATAGGAAACTCATCCTTTAAACCTCCACATATTGGTCTTAACCCTCCAAGTGGCCTGGGGGTTTATAATCAAACTTGTAGGGTTTGAAGGGAGCCAAGACGTGTTTGAATTTCTAAGTGGTGGGTCCCATTTCTAGTCCTCTAGGATAGTCAAAGGGAAAACATATGGCTAGATCCGAAGCACTAAGGAGAGAGAGAGAGAGATTAGACCTCACCAAAAATGAGGTCAACAATCCAATGCAGTATTGTCTCATAAAAGTTAGTAAGAATAACATGCAATTATATAGGTGAGAATTGTAGTCCATATAATTGAATGTAATATTAGAAGATATTTTTATGGAAGGGAGTAAAATTAGATGATTTTAGAGTGACCGGCTAAAACCCCCTAATTTGGTTTGAAGTTTTGAGTTTTGTTATGAGAAGTTAGCCCCCAGTTGGTGAGAATCGAGGGAAATCTAGAGTGAGAGACTGGTATCTTCCCTGCCTAACCATTTTCAAAAAGATAAAAAATTCAAATTAACCTATGTTCTTTATAGAAACAAGTAAGGATAAAGAACACATTTGCTTCTATCTGTCACAACAAAATTATATACTTCCACAACAATACTATAATAATTATTACTACTTCATAAAAGGAAAGAAAAAGATATTCTAGTTAATAGTGTTTTACATACAGATTTATTAATTATTATAATTTTAATTTCTTGCTTAACATTTTATTAAGGAAATTTCAAAAGACAAATGAACTTTCAAAACTTTTCAAAATCAAGACATACTTTCAAAAGCCATAAAAAGTAAAAAGATAATTTTTTGATTCCTTTAAAGATTTTCAAATTTTCCCTGTGGGTTCGATATCTCGGGGCTTAATCAGAAAATCATTTATTACTTGATAAACGATAAGTATACTTGCGTAGTATCCCATATTATAAAATCATAATTTTCATATCTAAATCATCAACACATATATATTTGGTGTGGAGTCAAGTTTTTGGTGCACATATATTTATCTGGGATCAGATCACATAAAGCTTTTCCAAAAAAATTTTCACTTATAGCACACAGAATAGTGAAACTACCAGGATCTTTAAGTTTTTCTAGAAGCTTCTTCTAAATAATTGCATTACACTCTCCGCTAAGTACAACATTTTCATGATTTGTAAACTTTCTTTTCTTTGTCAAAATATCCTTCATAATCTTAGCATAGTCAGGCATCTATTTTAATGCTTCAACAAAAAGAATGTTAATTGTTAATTTCTTAATGATCTCCAAAAATTTACAAAATATGTTATCCTTGTTTTGTTTCTTTAATCATTGAGGAAGTAGTGGTGGTGGTTTTTCAACATTTATCTTCATTGGCTCAAGAGGATAATCTAGGTCTGGATAAATCTTGTTTGAACCTTTTTCAATTTCCACCTTCTCCTTTTCTATTTCAACTTCTTTTTGCACTCTAGTTTCCAATTCTTTTCCACTCCTTAATTGAATAGCCTTAAGTTGTTTCTTGTTTTGAACTTTTGGATTGATCTCCACATTACTTGGATGTGTTCCCGAAGGTCTATTATTAAGTGTACTGAAAATATGTCCTAATTGATTTTCAAAATTATTCATAGCAACACCATGAGCTTGTAATTGATTTCTCATATTCAGAATCATTTCTTCAGTAGATAACTTCTTATCCTTAAATTGTGAGTTACTATTAAATTCAGGGGGATAAGATGGTCTAAAATTAGAATTTCCTTGATTGTTTGAATTTCTGATTGGATTCATAGACTTGTTAGCCCAATGCGGGTTAACATTAGCATTATTATTATTCCAATTAAAGTTTAGGTGATTCTTCCAATCAGGATTATAATAATTCAAATGAGGATTGTTAGGTCTATTAATAGCACTTAAGGTCTTGTAAGGTGTTTGAGATTATGTTATCTGCCTAAATAAATTTTCCTCTAACACAGGGGGTGGTTGAGAATAATTCATTCCATATTGATCTATTTTCTTTGAAAGGGCTGCAATTTGAGAAACTACCATAGTCATCATATCTGAATCATGAACACTAGCTACTCTCTTAGGATTTACCCATTCAGAGGGCCACTGAAAATTATTAGTAGCCATTTCTTCAATTAATGCGTATGCTTCATCAAAAGGTTTTGACATTAATGATCCACCAGCAGCAGCATCTATAAAAGATCTTAATGATCCCACTAATCCATTATAAAATTTTTGAATTATTAACCAATCTGGAAAAGCATGATGTGGGCACTTTCTAAGAAGATCTTTAAATCTCTCCCAAGCTTCATATATTGACTCTCCTTCAAACCGACAAAAAGATGTAATATCATTTCTTAGTTTAGCGATCTTTGATGGAGGGAAATATTTTGATAGAAACTTTTGAGATAATTCTCCCCAAGTTCTAATAGATCCAGGTGCTAACGAATTTAACCACGCCTTAGCCTTATCCCTTAATGAAAAAGGAAAAAGACTAAGTCTGACAGCATCACTAGACACACCATCATATTTAAAAGTAGCATACAGTTCTAAAAAACTAACAAGATGTAAATTTGGATCCTCATTAGGTGTTCCAACAAATTGAATTTTTTTGTACCATTTGGATAATAGTAGGTTAAATTCAAATGAATTAGCAGCAACATCAGGATTTTGAATAGTTATATGAATTTCATCTGTTGTTGGGTTAGCATAATCTCTTAAAGGTCTTGGTAAATTTCTAATTTCATTTCTTTGATTATCTTGAATATTCACCATTTTGCTAGGATTCTCAATTTATTTTTGTTGTTTTCTAATTTTTCTGACAGTACGCTCTAACTTCGAATCGTAAGACACTAAACCTATAGATCCGCTACTACTCATATACAAACACAAATACTATAATAAAAATAAACAAACACCATTACACACTACAAAATAAACTTACTTCGTTACTTAACTTTGGCTTTCTTAACTCTGTTACTTTCCCTTGTAACGACGCCAAAAACTTGATGCTCAACCTTATAATTTGTATGAATTTATGAACTCAGATTTTTAGATTTATAATAATTCTGTTAAGTCCAAGCATTCAACGCAAGTATACATATCGTAACAAGTAATACAGGGCTCTAATGGGGTCTTGTTATCGATCCCACAGGGAAATACGAAATTTTAAGAAAGCGTTTACACAATGTGTAATAAGCACTGAAGTTAAAGTTTACTACTTACTACTACTATGCAAGAAAAATTAAGATCAACGAAACAATTACCATTAACTAACTATGATTACTTTTAACAACTTTAAGAACAAGATTAACTAACAGACACACTAAATTAAGTATTTAAAAGGTTTTTGATATATGAGAAAAGTATCTTTCCTCTTGCAATGAAAACATCATGTGTGGATTGATATGGAATAATTATCTATTTTATTGTGCTAAATAGGAGCATAGATTATTCTTTTCCCTAAGTAAGAAAAGAACATTGATATATTCTAAGTTTGCTTACTAACTCTAAGGCTTAGGCTAAAGAGGAGCATCGCGGCTCTCACTTCAGAGCTCCCACTCACCCTCCACCCGAAAGCTAACCTGGGATATTAATCCACGAACTGAATGGACTTCAGTCGTCACCCCGAAATCTCAAATTGAAGTCCATCAAAACACATCCCTATATATTCGCACTCAATTCTACGAACTACAAAATTCATCCATGTAAATTGAATGGATCTTTCATTATTGTCAGAAAGACATTAAATCATTTCAAACTTTAAGGTTTAACAACATATTTTAACATTTCAGTTGGCTAAATCGAAAGTAAATTAAGTCTTAAATGAAAAAACCGCTCACAATTTCTTCATTAAATTAAAAGCACATCAAATCCATATCAATCCATCATCACATCTCTATGCAAGAAGAAAGACAAGGGGAGACTACTCAGAATTCATGGAGAAGATACAATAAAACATGGATTTTATATATAAAAGAAAAGTCATACAAATCACAAAAGAAAATACAACTTACCTTTTCTCTTCCCCAATGAAATTCCTCAAATTCCTTTTCAATTCTCTTCTTCTTTACAACACTTCGATTCTCTCTTTAGAATGGAAAGCGAAGAAGTAATCTCTCACTTACTCCTTCTCCTCCCCTCCTTAAAGAAGAATCCCTCTCAAATCTTCACTTTACACTCTCTACTCCTAAACCCTAACACTTAGAATACACAAGACACTCTCTATACACTTTTTTCCAGTTTACCACTTTTCGTCCAAAAGTAGTTACTTATAAGATATGGACGAAATTCCAAGAGTTTCCATAGGCATCCCTTCAAAAGTCACAAATCTATTCAAATTTGAACTCTATCGTGCCATTTAATTGTTGTGCTCTTCGGATCTGGGCACGATGCAGACTCATTTCAGGCGCGCTGCACTGATTCTTTTTTTACTATTTTACTCCTTTTTGCCTGGCGATTCGGCTCTCGCTTCTTTTCACTCCAATCACATAAAATCATCATACCTGCAACAAATCATGAAAAATACCTTTCTTTGAAGTGCGATATCATAAAAAATGGGAAAAATTAGATAGTAAAAATCGTATATATTTTCAGTGCATCGAGCGGTTCGGGGCTAGTTCTAATTTCACCGAACTTCATTTTTTCTTCAAACATTTGTTCTAAAATTCGGATTCAATCCATTTCCTTAATGTTATAAATGATAATTAAGGAAGGTTAGGACTCAATTGCGCATCAAACAAACACAACAAACAAACAAACAAAGAACATACACTCAAAAAACGTAGTCATTCTCCACAAAGTCACGTGCTTAATTATTGTCACTCGACATAACTTTCAGTTATTCAGGTTGATCCAATATTTAAACCTCTTTAAAATTAAGTCTATTCCCTTCAAAATATGGCTTTAATAGTTGTCCATTAACTTTAAATTTTATTCCAGAATCAGGGTCTTCGATAATTACATCACCAAATTGATTGATTTTAGTAATAGTGAAATGTCCAGTCCATCTGTACTTGTTTTTCCCATGAAATAATTTCAATCTTGTATTGTAGTGCGACTTTATATATTATGCAAGAATTTATGAATTCAGATTTATATATTTTATAATGATTTAGTAAAGTCACAAATTCAACGCAAGTATACGTATTGTATCAGCACACAGGCTCTACTGTAGTCCCGGTTATCATCCCACAGTGAGGTGAACGTTCTTTAAATAAGATAATATACACTAAATTCCAATACCAATTGTAATACCGGCTTCTAAGTGTACTATAACTAGTTAATGCAAAGATTTTAATAATAAAACAACTACAATTACTTCTACTTACTTAACTAATTTATCTAACACACACAAGCTTATGTGATTTTTAAGATACTTCTATATGAAAAGTGTCTTCCTTCCTGCATAAAGATTATGATGTGTAGATAATGAAGAATGTTAATATTTTGTGTATCAGACCAAATAAAGAGCATTTTTGCTTCTTTACCCTTAAAAGAGTATCCCCTCTTCCACGCAAGTAAAGAATATCAGCGATATCTTAAGTTTAAGAATTCAAATCTATTGCTGTGCTGTGAGGATACCGACTTACCACAGCTCCCACTCACCCTTCACCCGAAGGCTAACCATATGCTTTAGTTACTGATCTTAAGACCAAATTGGGGATCCCATTCTATCAACATGAAACCTCCAACTTGAAGTCCATCAAAACTCATTTCCCTAATTATTTGCAATTAATCCCCATGAACTACGCAAATCATTCATGGACATTAAATGGGTTCCTCATTCTTGCTTTAGAGAAAACATTCAATTCTTTTTGGAATTAATATTCCTCGCATGTTTTAACAATTCAATCACCTGATTTAAAGTACCCAAGTTTCAAATGAAAGAAACATCACAACTTCTATACACTTAAAGGGCAAATCAATTCCACATCATCACTACTTTATGTAAGAAGAAAGGCAAGGGAAACTACTCTCAAATCATGGAGAAGATATAAGATCACATGGATTTTATATAATAAAGAAGAGTCATACAAACCATAATCATAAATACAACTTATATCTTTCTCTTTCCCAAGCAAATTCCTTCAAATTTCGATTCCTTTTCCTATTCCTCACAACACTGGCCATTCCATGGAACAATTATGAAGAAGCAATCATTACTCTTAATTTCCTCTCCCCCTCCTTAGAGAAGAATCTCTCTTAAAATCACAAACCCTAACTCTCTCACACTTTCCTTACACTCTCTACAGCAATCCTCCTCTCCTTTTCATCTTGAACACTTAATTTTATGTTAGGAACAAATTCCCCAAGAGTTTCTTCAAACACCTCTTCAAAAATCCACCAAAAATCGTGCCAATAATTCTGGAGGTTCAAGAATAGGGCGCCGGCGGCGCCAGTGGCTGTTTTCCTCCAAATTGCTCCATTTTTCTCCAAATTGGTTCATTTTTGCATCTTTTCGCTCCAATCAACTATATTTATCATACCTGAAAAAAATCATGAAAAATACCTTCCTTTAAAGTGCAAAATCACCAAAAATAGGTAAAAACATATAGCTAAAAGAGTATATATTTTTTGTGCATCAAAATCTCCAAACATAAACTATAACTTATCCTCAAGTAATCATTTTACTAAATAAAATATAACTTTAGGAAATGTACTTTTCAATTGTAAGAGACTAAAACTTTTCATCCAAAAGAATATAGTGTTTCGTATTTTTTAGAAAAAGTTTAGCAACTCTAGTCAACTTTGCAGTATAAAAATATTTAGTAATCAAGTCTAAGAGTTCTAGTTTTCCATTTATTTCAAGATGAACCATAATTTGTTATATTAAGAGTGCTTTAAAAGAATATGTGAAAAAGGAGTTCATGCAAACTTCATTAGAATGTAGGCTAGTACTTTAAACATAAATTCATAACAAATAACCTCTCAAGGTGATTCAAGTGAAGCCATTTTTTTATTAGGCATCTCCCTTAATCTTCTCCTCATAAACATTTTTCTTTTTTTCTTTTTCTTTTGTGATTTCTGTTTTTCAATCCTTCTTTCTTTTGTCTTTTCTCTCTTTTCTTTTCTCTCGAGGATTACTAAATCTCTGATAAATTTCTTTAATGATTTTCAACTTCACTCTCCTCTTCTAAAGTTCAAACCGAAGTCACCTCCTTACTTTATGCTTAAGTACAAGCTTTAATATTCATCACAGCCACAATCTCTTCAACACACAATACTTTAAATCCTCTCTAACATTTCAAAAATACATTTTTCTTTACTTTAAATAGTCACTATAATCAAATTATTTCATACCAAATATCTTACTTATAAATTAACCGTTATCACTAAAAATTTTCATCTTATCCTTCCTTAATATTCAATTAAAATGATAAGTTTGGCTTATCTTACAATGAGTGTTCAACCGCTCGAAGTTATGCTAATAATTTTTGAAAATATAATAATTGAGAACAAATAAAAGTTTAAGATTTCTCTACCCTTCCCCAAAACTTAAATTTTTCACTATATTTGAAATAGTTTCGAGAGTAAAAGAAAACTAACCTTCTTGCCGGGATCTTTAAATCTTCAACATCTATCCGGTTTTAATCAAAATTCAACGAGAAAATAAAGCAATTAGTAGCAACCTTGATATAACAATTTTAAATATTTGCATGGGTAAAGAGAAATTAACATTAAAGATCTAAACATACAACATAACACTATAACATGAAACAACTATCACACTACTAACAAGATAACCAATAATTTTAATATCATGGTACAACACAATGCCCAACCTAAAAAGTAAATAACACTTCATCATCACCACAACAACATGTGGCTACATATAACATAAAAATGTATATCCACTACATCACATCGCACAACACAACAAACTAAAAACAACACAAAAGTATAACATAAAATATAAAACTACCACACATCATCTCCAAAACATCACGTTATATGTCTTAATGTCCAGTGCCTATACGGTATAACCTAAAAAGTAGGAAATGTCACATCGTACTCCCCCTCATAAATCCGGCCTCGAGCGTCATAACAAGCAATATTGAACTCAACTCTTCTTTGCAAATAGTTTTCATTAACATCACTCCTGGCTCCCGAATACATCCATCCTACTATGCATCCTATCAAAACTATCACTTCGCAATCTTAATCGTCTACGACATCAACATTGTCAGCTCGTGTTGCATAACATCAAGGCTTGTGGTAGGAATATCGGCGCTCCCGGTCTCCTCTCCGCTCCCACATGAGTCTCATAAGTACGAATACCGTGTCTTCGTAATCGGCCTCAAAGGTATCACTACTTCCTCGAACTACTATACTCAACTCAGATCGAACACAAAGGGCATGAATTGGTAAGGCACGTCATAATCCACTAGTGATTTCTCCTTTGGAAATTGGAGGAATGCTTCAAAATAATAGCTCCACATTGATTTTCTTCATATTATGGATGCAATAATTCAAAATACCAATCCCTAAGAATTTGCCAGATTTATACATACATTGGGCCTCGCGTAAATGAAATAATGCCACGCTTAGAAGTAACATTTAAAGTAGAAGCAGTTAATCATCCTGTCTCCGATTCATCTTCCACTCCCCTTCCACGGGCCGATACATGATTACACTCATCAAATCTCCCCTCACTAGTATCAAAATTCTCAAATTCACAAACAAAAGGTTCTTAAACTCGATAAAATGCGTTGATATGTGTGGAAATTCAACCATTTCTGGGATTTAGCACATATTTCGTCCTGCACTGCAGCACGTTAAGATAAAATTCCCGACTACTCCCAAAACAACATTAAGCAGTAAAACAAAGCTCCCAATTTCGTTCGTAACTAACTATTCCATTGTGATCCACTTCAGATTCTCAAACGCCGGATCTGAATACACTTTATTTTGCAACCAGAGTTGAAGCAAAACCGAGCCTTAATATTAACAAATCTTTCATCGTCCCAATCAAATTTTGCTTCCCCTTACTCATTCTGTGGAGCCATGTGAATTTCTAAAATTTTGCAAAGTTACCAATAAATCTTAAATCCACAATGTACTAACTCCAAGCATTAATCTAAACAAGTAAGAACAAATTCCACCTAGGAAACCTCACTTTTCCTAAAACAAATCTCTCAAAAATATCATCCAAATAAATGCGAGAGCTCACGGCAAAAATCCAAAATCAGAATCCTCAGAAAAATTCTTACCAAGAGAAGTGCAGATCCGGCCTCGGTAAATCCATGAAATCCTCTCTATTCCGAGATCTAACAAGCCCCAAAGCTTCAAAATCGCGAACATGGAGGTGGGAGACGAAAGAAATGGCGAAAAATGAAATCCTGTGCAATTTTCCCGACTTGCTATCCAGGCTGCCGCATCTGGCAGGCCGGCGGGCACACGATGGTGCGTCGGTGGCGCCATTCAAATTAATAGCCGTTCGTATTTGGGCGCCGTTGGTAACCAACTGAAATGGCAGTCATTTACCCAAAATTCTATCGTCTAAAAATTTTCATCAGAATTCATCACATCCTCCGCAAATTTATTTAACACATCGCTAGCATCCATTTCATCTCACCAGCATTAAACAACATCACTTTACTCAAATAATACATCACATCGCCTTTCATATTAAATCCACGACACAAATAATTACACACATATGTTCATAAAATAAAAGCAACACTTAGATCCTGTCATAAAGTATACCACATGATAAGCAAACATTAAGTCCTAAGTACAACACAAGAAATCAAAGACATAGTCCAAGCATAACCTACTAAAGCAAAGTAAAGCAAATAACATAATAATCAAAGCAAACACTTAAACATAACAAACAAACATATTGGCTTAATCCACTAATTACTCCTCAATGGGCCTCGAAGTCTCATCCTCTCTAATGTCCCCCACCGATCGACGACAACAATCGCATCATGTACTCACCATACGTGTAATTCATCGATGAACTTTTAGCTACCACAACATTCTTCTTCAAAAGATTAATCAAACCCAACTCAATCCGACCAAAAGATGATCAAATTTCTCTTTCATCCTCCAATCAATGCGATCAAATAAATCGAAATATTGTTAATAAAGAGATTCAACATTTTGTACCTCATTTTCCAACTTCTTTATTTTATTCAATATCACCCCTCAAGTTTCGTAATAGTAAGGCCGAATAAAGTTCGTGAACTCTCAAAATGTGGGTCACCAGAAGCAAATCTATATCTCCTTCATCTCCTACCGTTCGTAGTCATAAAGATCATTCAAATAACAGTCGCCTGTGGCAAGAACTTTTTCCCAACTTTCATAGCGGTACCCGTGATCAATTACATACCGTAAATATGGTGCACGGCGTCCAAGCCCATATTTAGATCCATGCAATAATTAATCCCAATACGTATTTAAGAATGATTGATCCAATAACCACCGGGCCTGGCCTTTGTGTATACGTAATCTCGAATAAGACTTTCCTTCGTTACCTTACTTATCTTCATAAGAGGAATTAATTTTGTTTGAAATAAAGTAATGCCACTACTTCGATACCGGATTCAAGGATGAAGAAGAGAAACTCGATATATCCATTATCCCTTACTTCCCATTCTTCATTCTCATCCGTCAAATAATGATGTATTTCATTCATATCATCGTCATAACATTTGGAATTCGTATATTGACAACAGTACATTCTCAATCATGAAGAGACAATTAATCCTCCTCAGAGTGAATGGTACATACCTACCTCGCACAAAAACACATCCTTGGTTGATCCCATGCAGATTGTGATAAAATTCTTTCACGACCGAACAACCATCGCAACAGAAGGTGCGCATAACACTTCCCAATGCCTTTGCTTCACTATCTCTTCAAATCTTGTAGTCGGACTCTCCAAACCTTGATTCACAAAGACTCTTTCCTTGATAATCCTTCATTTCAACATTACATTATGGAATAGACGTTGTGCCTCGAAACTAACGAACTTTCATCGCTTATAAATGCGTGATCTAGGGAGTTCAATGGAGTAGGAATCCATGGCATGCGAATCGGGGAAAGGAAGTTTTCGTTCCCTCGGTGGTTATGGGTTCGAATGTAGTTTTCGGGTGTTTTAAGGGAAGAAGATCCCCCTCAAAACTCACCGCTAAAACCGCATTTAAAACTTAAAGCCGTCACCGGTAATTTGGGCGCCGGCGGCGCTCGAAGGCGCCGGCAGCCGCTCAAACTAGAAATTCGCCGGTTTAAAAGAATGTGGTGCCGCGGCGCCTATCGAGTGCCGCGACGCTGGTTAAAATTTTCACCGAACTTCATTTGGCTCAAAAATACTTCATTTTCACAATACGATCCAATATATTTTTAATTTTTAACTTATTTAGGGGGTAATTAGGACTCTTAAATAAAAAACTAAAAGACAAACAATAATAAAGAAGTTAAACACAACACATAAGTACACATGGGTTGCCTCCCCATAAAGCGCTTGGGTTTGGGGGCCGTCACCTCGACAAACCATTCAATTAACCAAGATGACTCAGCAATAAAACCCTTTTGAAATCCGGTAAAGACACCGCAAAGTAAGGTTTTAAACGATGCCCATTAACCTCAAAATATTTCCAATCTTGTGGATCCTCGATATCGACAAACAAAGAACGAACTTCACTACGCAAAAGGTCCCATCCATCGTACTTATGTTTTTCCAGAAATAATTTCAAAATTATATTATGTAATAAAACTTTTTTGTCCCAGTTCAAATCATTTTTTCAATATCTTCTGATCATGCCACAATTTCATTTTCTCTTTATAAATTCTATCTTTATCAAATGATTCATTTCTAATTTCTTCCAACTCATTTAATTGCATAAATCTTTTCTCCCGCATTTTTCAAATTAAATTAACCTTAATCGCAAAAATACGCTTTACGCTCCAATTCAACCCGCAAACGACAAGCTTTGCTAAATACTAATCTATAAGGAGACATTCTACACAGTGGTCTTAAAAGCAAATTTATAGTTCTACAATGTGGTATCTAATCTAGCAGACCAATCTAATTTATGAATATCCACCGCTTTCTACAAAATTCTTTAATTTTCCGATTCGATACTTCCTCTAAACCACTACTGGGGATGATAAGCAAGAGAGATCCTATGAATAATGTTATATTTTTCAATTAATCTCTTAATTCGATTGTTTATGAAATGGCAGATCCACCATCGCTTATAATCACTCTCGCATTCCATATCTTTTAAATATATTTTTCTTTAAAAATTTAGAAACACTCCGGGAAACAATATCTGCAAAGCAACAACTTCAATTCATTTCTAAACATAATCAATAAGAACCAATATATAAAAATTTCTAAATGAAGCCAGAATTGCCCCATAAAATCTAATCCCCATACATCAAAGATTTCAACTTCCAAATTATTATTCGTATACAGCTTCATTTCTCCTAGAAACATTACCTACTCTTTTCGACATCGATCACAAAATTTAATATATTTATAAACATCACGAAAAGAGTCGTCAATAAAATTCGTATCAGAAATCTTAGTGCCTGTTTTATCAACACCAAATGACCTCCAAATTCAGAATCATGACATCTCTGAATGATTGGATTAATTTCTTCATGTGGCGCACATCTTCTAATAATCAGATCCTTACACTGTTTATATAAATAGTGGCTCATCCCAAAATAAAATTTAAGATCATATTTAAATTTTTTTTGCTGTCTTGTTAAATCGATGAGATAATATCACTATGTAATATAATTCACAATATCTAAGATACCAACGCAAATTCTTTTTCCATGTGAATATACAATTGTTCATCAGAAAAGTTTCTATAACTTCATTTTCAAATCTCGTATAATTTATCATGCTCTATTCTCGACAAATGATCAACAAATTTACTATCGTATCCCTTCTTATCAACTACCTCAAATTAAATTTTGCGAAAGGAGTATCCATCTAATCAATCTAGGTTTCCAAGATCCTTCTTTTGTATTAAATACTTGATAGCTGAATGATCAAGATGCACTATACTTTAAATTTCCAATTAAATAAGATCTAAACTTAACAAAAGGAAAACACTATAGCTAATAACTCCCTTTCAAGAATGACATAATTAATTTGTGCGTCATTAAGAGTTTTACTAGCATAGTAAATGACTTTCAAAGTATTATCATACCTTTGCCCCAATACAACTCCAATAAAGATAATCACTAGCATCACACATCACCCAAAAAGGGTTTCCTCCAATCGTGTGAAACAATTATAAGAGCAAAGTTGATTAATTTCTTTAAGTAATTTAAAAGCACACAAACATTCATCATTAAAATCAAAACTTCCTATCATTTTCTAGAAGTTGGCACAAAATTTAGTGTTTTAGAAAAATCTTTAATATAATGCCTGTAAAATTCAGCATGTCCTTAGAAACTCTGCACCTCTCTCACAATAGTGGGTGGTGTTATTCTCTCAATAACTTGAATTTTAGCAGGATCGACCTCCATACCAAATCTTCAAAAATTTTATGCCTACGCACTATTCCTCCCGCAACCATAAATTATTATTTTTCCCGCTCTCGTAACTAAATTTGCTTCTCACCGAGTTTCAAAACTTTTGTCAGCGTTTTCCAAATAAATATCAAATGAAGTTCCAAACACAAAAATCATCCATGAAAACTTCTACTCCATTATCTATCATACAACTAAAGATGTACATCATACATCTTCGCAAAGTCAAGAAAGGCATTTACACAATCTGAAGGCATTCTTCGAAAAGCAAATGTTCCAGAGGCTAGTAAATGTTGTCTTTTCTTGATCCTCACGAGCAATAGGTATTTGATGATAACCAGTATATCCATCCAAAAGCAATAACATTTGTGTCCAAGAAGTCTATCCAACATTCGATCGAGTAAAGGAAGAGAAAGTGATCTTTTCAAAGGCAGCATTTAGTTTTCTATAATCAATACAAATCACCATCCATTAACTTGCCTACAAGTGTATCATTTCTTTCATCCACTTCCATACCACTCCGCCTTCTTTCGTACACAATGAATCGACTTACCCAATCACTATCCGAAATAAAGATAAATAATTCCAACATCAAGCCATTTTAAAATTTCCTTCTTAACTACTTTTCATTATAGGATTTAACTGGATCAATTTTAGGTTTATGTTCTTCATTTAATAAAATTCTATGCATACGTATCAAATGACCGATTCCTTCATATCTACCAAAGTCCATCCAAAAAGCCTTTTTAGATCTTTTTTTTAAGATTTCCAATATTTTTTTGTTTCGATATTTAGTTAACTCCGAAGAAACAATAATTGGTAGACATCTTCCAAAAACATATACTAAATGCTTAGGAGAATTTTCTATCTCAAGTTCAAGAGGTTTAATAATAGATTTAAATTTAACTTTTATCTCCACCTTCCATGGTATCTAACACTTCAAATTCCACTTGAATATACTCTAACTCTATATTCTTCTAATTATCTGAATCTTTTTTAATTCCAGTTTAATCTTCAATTATATTTTCATACTCTACTTTCTTTTCAAACATCTCTTTAAAATAATCATTTCTCAAATATTCACAAACACTTCCATCCTAAAAACATTCATCATCAATTGTGAATCGAGGGATACTTCATGTATTTCAAAGATTGTATACTGTGATTCGATCATTAACTCTCATAGTTAATTCCCTTAGCATCGACCATGTACTTTCTAGTAGCTAGGAATGGTCTTCCTAAAATAATTGGAATATCTTTAATGTCCTCTATATCAAGCACAATAAAATCCATAGAAAGATAAATTTATCCACTTTTACTAACACATCTTCTACCACTCCCTGTAGATAAGTAATAGAACGATCAACTAATCGAAGAGTTACAGATGTAGGAGAAATTTCTCCAATTCCCAATCTTTTGAAAGTTGATAAAGGCATAAGGTTAATACTAGCTCCCATATCACATAAGGCTCTTCCAAAACAACTTTTCACCTATAAGATTAATTTGTTGTTAGAAACTTCCAGGATATTAAGTTTTAGGAAGATTTTTCTCAATTATCAACTACACTCTCCGCTATGCAACAAGCCTCATGATCCATGAACTTTCTCTTCTTTTTAAAAATATCCTTCATAAATTTCGCATAATCAGCATCTCTGCTCTAATGCTTCGATAAAAGGTATATTTATCGTTAACTTCTTAAGGATTTCCAAAAAATTCAAATCGTCATCCCTATTTTTCTCGCTTCAATCTTCGAGGAAATGGAGGAGGGTTTCTGTATCGTTAATCTTCATTTGTTCAAGAGGATATCTTGTGTCCTGATAAATCTGATTTCAACCTTTTTCAATATTCACCTTCTCCTTCTCTTCTCCAACTTCTTTTCAGACTCTAGATTCTAATTTTTTTCCAATTTTTTTAATCAATAAAATTTTTAATTTGTTCCTTGCTTTAATCTTTTCGGATTGACCTCCAAGTTACTAGGAAGCGTTCCAGAAGGTCTATTATTGCCATTGAAAATATGTTTCAATCACATTTTCAATATTTTTTTATCGCAACACTCGACTTTGTAATTGATCACCCATATTCAAAAGCATTTCTTCTGTTGACAACTTCTTATCCTTAAATTGTGGGTTTTTATTGAATCCAGGAAGATAAGATGGTCTAAAGTTAGAATTTCCTTGGTTGTTTGAATTCCCAACTGGGTTTATAGAATTGCGCCCGCATCATGGGTTCACATTAGCATTATTATTATTCCAATTCGAAATTTGGGTGATTCTTCCAACCAGAGTTATAATAATTCTAATAAGGGTTATTAGGTCTATTAATCACGTTTAAAGTCTCATAAGGTGTTTGGAGATTCATTTATCAAATTTCAAATGAATTTTCCCTCTAACACCTGGGCACAGGAATAATTCATTCCATATCGATCTATTTTCTTAGATAAGCCGCTATTCGAGAAACTATCATACCATCACATCGTAATCACGAACACTAGCTACTCTCTTAGATTTACCCATTTAAGAGGGCCAGTAAAAATTATTAAGAACATCTCTTCAATCAACGAATATGCTTCATCGAAAGGCTTTTAAATTAACGATCCACCAACAGTAGCATCAATAATTGATCTTAATGATCCCACTAATCCGTTATAAAAAGTTTGAATTATTAACTAATCCGGCAAAGCATGTCACTGTGGACACTTCATAAGAGGATCTTTAAACCTCTCCCAAGCTTCATATATCACCTTCAAACTCGACCAAAAGATGTGATATAATTTCTTAGTTTCACAGCTTTAATGGAGGGAAATGATTTGATAGAAACTTTGAGAAAGTTCTCCCCAAGTTCGAATAGATCCAGTTAACGAGCTTAACCGACGCCTTACCTTTATCCCTTAAGGAAAAGGAAAAAGTCTAAGTCTCACAAAGATCACTCGACACTCCATCATATTTAAAAGTAGCACACAGCTCTAAAAACTAGCGAGATGTAAATTTGGGTCTTCATTAGGTGTTCTTCGAATTGATTATTTTGTACCATCCGGATAATAAAGACGTTTAAGTTCAAACGAATTAAGAAGAACATCGGATTTTCGAATAGCTATATGAATTTCATCCGTCACGTGTTAAGATAATCTCAGCGTCTTAAAGTTTCCGACATTAATAATCGATTCTTCGATTATTCTCATTTCGCAATAATTTTCACCTTGCTTGGCGTCGTTTTTTAATTTTTCTAATAAGACACTCTAACTCTGAATCATATGGTATCAAACCTACAGATCCCCTACTACGCATATAAAATCACACTAAAAAGTAAATAAGCACACAAATATACTACAAAGTAAAGGTTTTCAATTACTACAATATCAATAAATAAGTACCGTTTAACTACCTCCCCGCAGAATGAAATCCAAAACTCGTGACTTTATATATTATGCAAGAATTTATGAAGTCTGATTTATATATTTTTATAATGATTTAAGAAAGTCACAAATTCAACGTAAGTATATGTATCGTATCAAGTAATACAAGGCTCTAATGGAGTCCTAGTTATCGATCCCACAGATAATATAACACTAAATTCCAATACCAAATGTAATAGTTGCTCATAAAAAATACAATCAGCTAATGCAAAGTACTGTGAATAATAAAGCTACTACAATTACTTCTACTTTCTACTAAACTAATTTAACTAACACACACTAGCTTATGTGATTTTTAAGATACTTCTATACGAAAGTGTCTTCCTTCCCGCATAAAGATTATTACACATGATAAAGTGACGATGAAGAATGTTAATCTTTTCAGATTGTACAACTAAAGAGTATTTTTGCTTCTTTACCCTTAAAAGAGTACCCCTCTTCCAAGCAAGTAAAAAATATTGCCATATCTTAAGTTTACCATTAAATCTAAGGCTAGCTTCGGAGGATACAAACTCACTACTGTGAGGCTCCCCACTCACCCTTCACCCGAAGGCTCACCATAGCCCACCAAATTAATGGATCCCATTCGTCACCATGAAACCTCTAACTTCAAGTCCATCAAAACTCATTTCCCAATTTATTTCGCACTTAATCCCCACGAACTACGCAATTAATTCACACATTAAATGGGTTCTTCATTCACAGAACATTCATATCTTTGGAATTAATATTCCTCAACATGTTTTAACACCACCGCTCTGATTGAAAAGTAAATTAAGTTCCAAATGAAAGAAACATCACAACTTCTATATACTTAAAGGGCACATCAATTCCACGTCACCACATCATCACTACTTTATGCAAGAAGAAAGGCAAGGGAAAATACTCACAAAACATGGAGAAGATATAAGAACACATGGATTTTATATAAGAAAGAAGATTCATACAAACCACAATAGTAAATACAACTTATCTCTTTCTCTTCCCCAAGCAAATTCCTTCAAAGTTCCCTTGATTCCTCTTCCCTATTCGCAACACTCGATTATCTCCTGGAACAAAGATGAAGAAGCAATCTCTCACTCTTACTCCCTTCTCCCCTCTTTAGAGAAGAAACTTTCTTAAAATCATAAACCCTAACTCTCTCTCACACTTTCCTTATACTTGGCTAAAGAATCCTCCTCTCCTTTTCGTCTTTAACACTTAACTTTATGTTAAAGAACGACTCCCCAAGAGTTTCTTCACCTCTTCAAAATCTGCCAAAACTCTTCAATTTCAAATGAACCGACATAGCACCCGGCTGCACCCGATAGTGGTGGCCGTGGCGTCTCTATCGTGCAAATAATTCGGAGGTTCTATCAGGGAATGACTAAGTTTAGGTCAGTTTTTCCTCCAAATTGCTCCATTTTGCTCTAAATTTATTCGTATCTTTTCACTCCATTCACTTATATTCATCATACCTACAACATATCATGAAAAATACCTTCCTTTAAAGTGCAATATCACCAAAAATAGGTAAAAACATATGGCTAAAACAGTATATATTTTTGGTGCATCATATTGTATAATAAAACTTTTCATCCCGGTTCAAATTCCTTTTTAACAATCTTCTGATCATGTCTGATTTTCCTTTTCTCCTTATATATTTTATCATTTTCATAAGATTCATTTCTGATTTTTTCCAATTCATTCAATTGTAACAGTCTCTTATCATCAACATCTTTTAAATTAAAGTTGAATTTCTTTATCACCCAATATGCTTTATATTCTAATTCAATTGGCAAGTGACATGTTTTTCCAAATATAAGTCTATTAGGGGACATTTCTATAAGATTTTTATAAGCGCATTTCGTATGCCCATGTGCGCATCTAATCTAAGGCATCAATCTAATCTCTCGAGATTAACATTTTTCTCCAAAATTTGTTTAATTCGATGATTAGATACTCGCTAAACCATTTGTTCGTAAATATATTGTGTTGATTTAATGCATTATATTATATTTTTCCACCAATCTCTCGAATCGATTATTCTTGAAAAGGGATCCTCCATCGTTGATAATTACTCTGCATTCCATATCTCGTAAAAATATATTTCATTAAGAACCTCGAAACACTTCAAGATCACACCAGTAGGGTAAAGCTATTGCTTCTGTCCACTTCAATACATACATCAATAGCAATCGTATATAAATATTTTCAACGAAGGTATAAATGGTCCCATAAAATCTAATCAAGCATCAAATATTTCAACTTCCAAAGTAAAGTTAAGAGACATTTTATTTCTTCTAGATATAGTTTGCCTAATCTTTAACATCGATCACAAGTTTTGATAAATCTATAAACATCTTTAAAAATAGTAGCCAATAAAATCCAGATAAGAAATCTTACGTTGGGCTCTATCAACTTCCAAATGTCCTCCGAATTCATAATCATGACATTCTCTAATAATTCTTTCAGTTTCTTCATAAGGCACACATATCCTAGTAATCAGATCTTCACATTTCTTGTATAGATAAGGATCATCCCAGAAATAAAATTTGTCATCATGAATAAATTTTTTTCTCTCGTCAGATCAGAATTAAGGTGGTATAATATTACAAACAATATTTGCTCATAATATCAGCATACCACCAGGTAGAAATTTCCTTCAATGATATTAAATAATTGCTCATCAGGAAAAGTTTCTCTAATTTTTCTTTCGAATTCATCCAAATTATGTCGCTAAAGTCTAGAAAAATGATCAGCTATTTGATTATCTACCACTTCTCTATTAACGATCTCAAAATCACCCTTTGCAGACACAAGATTCACGAATCAATCCTCGTTTCTATATCCTACTTTGCTTTAAATATTTAATAATAGAACGATCGCATTTACATTGGCGATTTGGGCCCAACTAACATGACGAAATTTTCAAATGCATAAACAATAGCTAATAACTTTCTTAGAAGTGGTATAATTAATTTAAGCAAACAGAAGTTTTACTAAGATAGTATATAACCTTAAACATTTTATTGTGTCTTCGCCTCTCTAACCACTCCAATAGTATAATTTCTAGCTTCACACTATAATTCAAATAGTTTCTCTCGCCTCAGGTGAAAACTATTATCAGTAACGATTAATTATTCCTTTAAGAGATCGAAAGCTTTAACACATTCATCATTAAAATCAAAACTTCCTATCTTTCCAATAAATACACATAATGGTAATTTTGAAAAGTCTTTAATATATCACATGTAGAATTCTACATGTCCCAAAGCTTCTTAACCAACTCACAATTGTCGGAGGTGGTAATTTTTCTATACTCCACCTCGTAGATCTACTTCCATGTCATATTCAAAACATTTTATGCCTAAGCACACCCCTGCAACTATAAATCGACACTTCTTCTAGTTTAGAAAGAAATTTGTTCTTTCACATACCTCCAAAAATTTTCCAAGTTCCATAAGCACGCATCAAATGAGTTCCAACACCGAGAAATCATCCATAAACACTCCTATTCTCGTCAACTAATTTGCTAAATATGGACATCATACATTCTAAATCTCGCAGGTGTGTTACACAATCCAAAGGGCATCCTTCGAAAAGCAAAAGTCTTACAAGGGGTAGTAAATGTAGTCTTCTTTGCATCCTTGGGAGTACAGTATTCTGTGATAACCGGTATATCCATCCAAAAATAATACTCGTGTCCCGTAAATCGTCTAGCATCTGTCCAAAACGATAAAGTAATGCATCTTTCCTGCATGTACTTAATTTTCTATAATCATTGCTGATATTCGGAAACTCGTTGACTTGCCTTGTCAGAATAATTTCATTTATTTCAGTTACATTAACTCACTCCTCCTTTCTTAGGTACACAATGAACTGGGCTTACCTAAACACTATCAAAAATAGATATATGATTCCAACATCTAACCACTTTAAAATCTCCTTTCTAATAATTTCTTTCATTATCAAGCCCGCCTCCTGTGGATCACCTCTAGTTTTATGTTGTTCATTCAAAAGAATTTTATGCATACAAACATCACACCGATTCCTTTATTTATCACTATGGACCAACCAAAAGTCATTTTGTATCTTTTTAAGGTGTCCAATAATTTTTGTTCTTGATTTTCATTTAAATGCGAAAATATAATGATTGGTAAAGTAGATGATTCTCCTACATACATATACTTTAAATGATTAGGGTGAGAATTTTCGCCCAAGTTCATGAGGTCTAATGATAGACGGAACTAAACTTTTATATCCATTTCCATAATATTCAATCTTTCAAATCTTTTTCAACAAAACCTTTCATTATTCATATCATCCAATCCCATATCCACTACTCATCTTCATCCTTACATTCTAAATTTTCTTCTAATATTTCTTTAAAGTGATCTTCTCTCAAATAATCACAGACTTCCATTCGAAAATACTCATCATATTTTTAAGTTGAAGGATATTTCATAGATTTCAGAATATCGAAAGTTAATTCTTGATCATTAACCCTCATAGTTAATTCTCTTTTCTAAACATTTATCAAAGCTCTCACATTAGCAAGGAATGGTCTTCCCAAAATAATTGGAATCTCCTTATCTTCCTTCATATCTAATACAATAAAGTCCACATGGAAGACAATCTCTATCTAATACATCTTCCACATCTCCCTCGTATAAGTGATAGAACCACTCACTAATCAAGAGTCACAAGATAAGAAATTCTATTCCCAATCTTTTGAAAGTTGATAAAGGCATAAGGTTAATACTACTCCAAGATTACCTAAAGCTCTTCCGAAAATTTCTCACCAATAACACATGATGTTGAAACTACCTGGGTCTTTAAGTTTTCACAGTTTTTCCTCGAATAATTGCACTACACTCACCGCTAAGTGTCACCTCATGGTCCTTGAACTTTTTTTTCTTTTAAAAACATCCTTCATAAAATTTGCATAATCATGCACTTGCTCTAACACTTCGACAAGGGTAATATTAATTGTTAACCTCTGAAGGATTCCAAAAACTTTGCAAATCTATTATCCCTGTTCTGTTTCATTAGTCTTCGAGGAAAGGAGGAGGTGGTGTTTCAATCAAGTATCTTCATTTGCCCAACATAATCATCAGATATGTCTTTTTAGAACATTTCTCAAAGTTCATTCCTCTCTTTCAACTTTCGATTTCTTTTTTTAACTCTTGTTTTGAGTTCTTTTCCACTTCTTAATTGAATAGCCTTGATTTCGTCTTTGTTCTGATCTGGTTGATCTCAACATTGCATGGAAGATTTCCTTAAGGATTATTATTAAGCATAAGAAAGATTCCACCTAATTAATTCTCAATGTTCTTCATTGCAACATTTGAGCTTCGAATTTGATTTCTCATATTCATAATCATTTCCTCAGTAGACAACTTCTTTTCCTTAAATTGTGGGTTAATATTAAAACATGGAGGATAAGAAGGTCTAAAATTGGTATTTCCTTGGTTGTTTGGATTTCTAACTGGCTTCTTATGATTGTTTCCCTCAATGTGGCCAATCAAAGAAAGATTAGTTTTATTCCAGCTGAAATTTAGGTGATTCCTCCATCTAGCATCGTAATAATTAATAAGGGTTATTGACTTTGTTACTTATGACATTCAATGATTCATAAGGTGATTGAGAGTCTATCATCTATCCCGATGAGTTTTCTCTAACATTAGCTGTGTTTAAGAATAATTCATTCCATATTAATCTATTTTCGATAAGGCAGCAATTGAGAGACTATCATAGTTATTGCATCTAATCATGAATACCGGCTAGTCTCTCAGATTTACCCGCTTCGAAGGCCAATAAAAATTATTAGTAGCTATCTCTCAATTAACGAATATGTTTCATCACTGTGACTAGACATTAACATCCACCAAATGCGCATCGATAATCGATCTCAAAGATCCCACTAATCCATTATAAAATGTCTAAATTATTAACCAATCTCAGAAACAATGCATGACATTTCCTCGAAGATCTTTAAATATTTCCCAAGCTTCTTTATATATTGTGTTCTCCATCAAATCGTCTAAAACATGTGATATCATTTCTCAACATGCTAGCTTTAGAAGGAGGAAAATATTTCTCACATGTAAACTTTTGTGAAAGTTCTTCTCAAGTTCCGATGTATCTAGTGTGCTAATGAGTTTAATCGCGCTTTTTAACCTTATCCCCAGAGAAAAAGGATAAAGTCTAAGTCTAACAAGATCGTTCGATACTCCATCATATTTAAAGTTAAGATACGCTCTAGAATACTAGCGAGATGTAAATTAGGATCTTCATTAGGTGTTCCTCCAAATTAATTATTATGTACCATTTGGATAATAACAGGTTTAAGTTCAAATGAATTAGCAACAACATCGGGATTTTGAATAATTAAGTGAATTTCATCTGTTGTTGGATTAGCATAATCTCTTAAAGTTCTTGGAATGTTTCCATTTTGACGTTCAAATTGTTCGCTACCTTAAGAGGATTTTTTAGATTTTTTGTTGTTTTTTGAATTTTTCTATTCGTATACCCCAATTCGAATCGTAACGCAATAAACATATATACATCCACTACTACACACAATCACAATAAGCACACTACCGCAAATAAACACACACAATTATGACTTCTTAATTCAAAATATAGATTTCAAATACTACGAAATTAAATTTAACAAGCTTTTCTTTTACTCTTACCTTCCGGTAACAATGCCAAATATTTGGTGCGACTTTAATTCGCTTTAAATTTAGAACTTAAATTTATATTTATATTAATTTAAATTTTTAAAATGAGTCACAATAACCAATACAAGACAATATCATCGTTAATAAAATGGCTCAATGAGTCCTAGTGTATCGATCCCACAAGGAGGCAATTAATTTTAAGGAATAAGACATAAATCACTATTCAAATCACAACACACCGTAAGTAATTTTACTAAATAAAATAAACTCGGTAGAATTTAATATTACTACTAAAGTACACAATAACAAGTTAAACTAACACACAACACTAAATTTATACCAAACACGTTCGCAAGAAAGAGTCTTCCTCCTTTTCAATGTTAATTCGTCGATTTTTTATCATGATCCGCGATGCACCGTATTTAGCCAAATAAAGTTACAATCCTATTCTTTACCCATATTTCAAAGGTATGAAGAACATTACCATTTTAAGTTTAGTCCCCACCCGGCTGTGCTAAGGATACCGGCTCTCACTCCAGCTCCCCACTTCTCTTCCCCTTAAGGCTAACTCTCGCCGGTTTCCAAATCTTAAGACCAAATTTAGATTTTAACTCGCACTCTAAAAAATCTCCAATTCTATGTCTATCAAAGTATATTTCCCTATTTATTCGCACTCAACCCCGATGAATTACGTTCCTAATTCCGCCACACGACGTATCTTCACTGAGTTTGCAACTCAATCCTTTCTAACATAAGTTTTCCAACAAGTTTCAACAATTCAATCGCGATCAAAAACTAAATGAAGTTCTATGTTAAAGGATCATCACAAATTATCCATAATTAATCGACATCATTTCTATTTCACAACATCAACACATCACATGAGAAGAAGAAAGACAAAGAAATCTACTCTAGACTCATGAGGAAAGGATTACACAACATGGATTTTATATATTAAAGCAATGTCATACAATTAGAGTAAAGAAAAGACTACTTATCTCAAACTCTTCCCCAAGCAAATCTTAAGAAATTCCTTTAACTCCTCTTTTTTCTTCACAACAACACACAATTCTCTCTTTAGAATAGTAAGGAAGAAGAAATCTCTCACTTTCCCTTTTCTCCTACACTCCTTGGAAGAGAATTTACAAACCATATCACTTCGTAAACTTTCCTAACACTCTCTAGTCTCTACCACTCACTACAAACAGACACTCCCCTCCGAAATCTCCTCCCAAAAGTTGTCTAAATTTGTCCATAACCGATTTTCGAAGAGTTTTTTGCTCGTATCCCTCCAAAATCCATCCAAATACATCGAATCTAGTCTGAATCACCGAGATTAGGTGGTGCGGTTCGATGCCGATAGCGTCATTCGGTGCGCGGGCTCAACTTTTACACTTTGGCCTCTTTTTGCTCTAAATTGTCTTTTTCTTCCTTTGCTCCAAAGGCATCTAATCACTGTACCTGCATGAAATCATGAAATATACCTTCCTTAAAGCAAAAATATCATCAAAAATAGCATGAAATGGATAGTAAAATGCTATCAAATTTTCGTTGGATCAACATTCATGCTAGACATGTAAACATTTGCTAAATTTATTTATCATGTTTATAAGATAAAAACACATGTATACAAACTTTTATTTTTGCATGCAAGATAAAACTATATAAAAATAAGGTATTAAGCACAATTTTAGGACGCTAATATCAAATAGAATTTTAATGCATTATTTCATGGATATATAAAATGATAGCAAACATAATAATAATTTTCGAATAATACTCACTCGTTTAAAGCATACCCAACGATTAAATCTTACGCAATTTTTTGTTTGTCAACTATCATGGATTATATGACCATGAATATTATACATTTTACATACATGATAATCCATCAAGACATCTAACTCAAGCTCTCCCTATCGATCTCTTGTTGGATCTAGGTTTCAAAGGTGGAGAGGTACCAGCACATTATTACACAAAGCAACAAGAAGCTCACCTATGTTCGATTAGCAAAGAAGAATTTGTCTTAAAAAAGAATTATTTATTAATTAGGAACAAAGGGCAAGGATTCTTCATTAATTAAAAAATTAGAATTTAAATTATCATTTATATGAAGTCACCAACATCAAATGGCGAGATTAGTACAACCTCATCTTGAAAGTGGGTTAAAGGAAGGGCCTTTGGAAAAACATTAATGGAACTATAACAACAAAAATCGAGGCACTCATTCAAGAGTGCAAACATAATTATCCTTTCGAGCATACTATATTGAGGTTCATAAATTTTAAACAAATTATTCTTTTCCCATTAAGTTTTTGAACCAAAACCACATTAGAGATCTGGTCCAAATGTAGCGTCTCCCTAACAAAGCCAACTTGTCATAGAAATTTCACCTCTTAGCAAAATAGTTCACTAAGATTAATTGCATTAGGAAAAATCTTATGCTTGATCGATCCCAATTTAAGCTTTATGTTAATTCGACAAAAAGAGGTACACCTACATCTAATTCAATCATCTACTTCGATGAAACATGCAAATACATTTCCGTATTTTTCTTCTTAGTGAAAATAAAATCCTCTCGTGGTCGAAATTTTTTGTCAAGGTTAAAAATTGTTATCAAGTTTTCATCTAAATTTTGAAACCTATTTTGATAACTTAATTATTCTCTAAGAACCTACTCATTTGAACACCTGAATGAGGTTTTTTCACACTTGCCTTGCATCCTTTAGGTAGAAATTCTAGGATTATGCCAAGTCATCTGGTCATAATTTATTCCTCACCTAAGAACATGATGACTTAAGGATAGGTAGGTATACCACAACATGGAAGGTGTCGAGATGAATTCATTTTAAGATGACCTTGTAGAAGGCTATGGCATCAATCTCGACAAAGTCGAATACAGTAGCTAGCAAGTCATCTTCAAAACTCCGTAACCTGAGGGAAGCTTACTTAAATATTTATTAGTTTCTAAAATGGGATTGATAATGGGACTATAAGAGGTAGTACGACTTGATCCATTCATATTAAGAAATAGTTTAAATAATAATATTCCTCAAACACCAAATCTTAACCATGTTGTTGACAAACGAGATCTTTTTATTAAGAGTGATTACAAGTAAGTACTACTTCATTATATGAATTGCCCTAAATTCCAAATTCAGTATTTGGGTGAGGGCGAGGAGTCTATACATTAGTTAGTGGTATGTAAGAATTTTCTTGCATTTACCTCGCAATCATAACAAGTGAGTAAGCCTAACTAGCGTGATGTACTTCGTATTCATTTCCCCGCAAAAAGGGGCGAGATTACTTCTACCCATGGATGATATGTCAAACAATAATTGTTATCATTGTTGTATACTACTGTTTTTCCATTTATGATATTACTCAAATTAGTGAGTACAATTTTCTTCTGTTTCCAAGCTTTGATTAACTTATATACTAGTTTCTAAATGTTTTTATTTAGTTTTGTGCCATGAGAATAAATATTATGATGTGCACATTAATTTACCGAATCACACAGATGATCACCGACTCTATCGTGCGAGCTTCGAAGTATCTTTATTTTTAAGGGCCTTAACTAGCTCGAAATTTACAGAGACTCACAAAGGAGTCATGTGTTGTCGAAGGGATTCGAGGTGACAATTTTAATCGATGTAGCCTATTATGCCTTTTCCTTATGATGGACAAATTTTGAAAGGGCATGTTGCCTCGATCAAAGAAGCACCTTGTTTGCTCTTTCTTAGTTCATTGAGCTTTTTCTCACTTCAGAGAAATGGAGAATCTCTTATGTTTCCATAGTCTTTTTGTTCATTTGGCAATGGAAGTCAATCTTGAGGTCATATTCTTACATAATAAACTTAGGGTTGATGAGTTCTAGGAGCTCTCCCAAGCCATTAGCTTCTTATTTTGACAATAAAATATTATATCACATGCGCTTTACATTTGAGGCCCTTTTCCAAAGTTTCCATGAGCAAAATAACTAAATTTCGATATCCTCGAGTGCTTCATCTCACTATGTTAAGATAAGATAATGTCTTTTTAAAGATCTATCAAGATTCTACCGTATTTATCAATGCCTACTAGTTCTTTAAAATCTTCTAAGCTTTCATCGTAGTTTTAGAAACATTTATTTCTATTTGGACAATGAGGATAACTTCAAAAGAAGGTGAGTGAACCACCATAAGGCAGATTTTAGGTAAAAAAAAATGTCATTTCAAAGCTGGTGTTGTTAATGTAAATCGGGGGGAGACAACAACTTTAAATGATGTGATATGCTCCATGGGGTCCATCTTCTCCTAGTATGATTCCAAGGATTGATTCTTGAACATCTTGGGTGGCTTTACATTCATAAATTCGCAAAAATACTTCTTCACCAACTTTCACATCAAGCCTCTCCTCATGATTCTTAGCTCCAACGCGAAGTCAAGGATCTAATTTCGGTTATGGTTTTTAGTATTCTATTTCAAACTAGTGCACAATTTCCCCATAGATCTTTATCGCAATCTTTTTTTATTCAGATACACTAGTTGGTGTGAGATGAACACTTTTATGGCATTCTCAGGCTCTTAATAAAGTTTTCATCCACTATGTATAGTTTTTCAAAAATGCTTTGTTTTCTATAGTCACGTATTTAAGAGGATCTCTTGATTCAAAATTACTATGTAGGCAAACCGTTATCGCAAAGAACTTTATTTTATGGGTCAGAAAAAAGAGGAGAGGGAGGAAGGAGGGAGAGAGAGGGAGGGAAGGGGGGGAGAGAGACGTGGAAAGAGAAAGAGAACAATAGAGATTCTAGTATTGAGTGATGCACCATTTCCTCTTGGATCATCCTCATCATCTTATTTTTCAGTTGAACAAATTTCTGTGAAATGAATTTTATAGTGTTGTTCCTGTTCACTAAAGATTCGCAGCGCCTTTGTGTTCAACGTCTCCGAATTTTCCGCCTTTGCCACACTCATCGAACATAAAAATGATGGCTCCAAAAATACTCAATAGGCACACTAATAATGTTGTAGGATTTGAATTTATGATTCGAAAAAATGTGGGAGAGAGAGAGAGAGGGAGAACCACAAAGAGATCGAGACCGAGGCTTAACCCATTTGTCTTATATCGCTAATATTCTCTTCTGTCCGTTATAGCTAGGGCTCCCTTCTATATATATAAATATGTATCATGATTACATGAATGAAGTAATATATTAAAAAAATTCGTAAGGCTCCATTACTTCAAAGCATATTTTGCAAGACTTGCTTAGCCATAAAGCTCTTGCCTAATTGATCATATAACATCTCGAGCAATTGGTCGATAAGACAAGTTGAAGGGTCTACCAAATGCTAAGTCTATTTAGGAAGACTGATGGTCTTTTTTGGAAGCAGCTACTGCTTCGATGAACCACTATGAAGCCGAAGAAAACCGCTCAGTGGCTATTACGTATATATATATATATATATATATATATATATATATATATATATATATATGGAATAGGTGGTATTTTTAGAGATGGCCAAGGTCAGTGCTTTACTTCCAATCACCAGTAGTGTTGCTATGGATGCTCGATGGGCCGAGCTGATTTGCTATTTTTTGACAATCAAGATCAAGCATATGCAAGGTGAGGTATCCGAGGTGGAATCTCATTCTTCGTCAGATTCGATATATGCAACATGCTGAGCCACCCCATGGAACTTAAGAAGATGGATGCACAAAATGCTCGCGGTGTAATATGGTAATCAAGTCTATATCTACCAAGGGAGGGCAATGGCCCCGCCCATCGTCTCCGCTAAACAGATGGGCTCGTAATGAAGTGGTTATCGTTGATGTAAACCCCCTCCCCCTTCGTCATTTTGTTACATTGCTAGGATAATTTAGTCTTCCCATATGTTCGTGTGTAACTCTCTTATTTAATATATTGCTTACCGACTAAAAAGCTTTTTGAAATATATATATATATATATATATATATATATATATATATATATATATATATATATATATATATATATAAAGATGTCGTGGCGCTGGGATTAGAGCTCGCGTGTTTCACGATGATCTTGTCGAGGCCCGGCCTCCCGGTGGTGGGAAAGAGTGGGTCTCGTTGGTGCCCCTCATTTTGGTTTTTTATGGAGTGCAGAGAGGTTTTTGTGTTTTTCCGTTTGCTGGTGGTTTATCTTTCCCGGGCTGCTCCTTTTCAAATTTCTATCGTTTCATCAGTTTTCTGCCCTCGCGCTCCGGCTGCCTCTTTTGTTTCTCAGAGCTTTTGATCTCGGATTGTTTATTTGGGTTTCTACCGGTTCTCGTCGAGGTTTTGTTTTCTTTTCCATGGCTTTCCCCATCGACTTGAAACAACCACTGGCCAAAGCTACTTATGTTGCGGGAAATGCTCCTTCCATTTCAGATCCTTCTAAACTCATCTTCCCCCAAAGGCTTCATGATGCTGCAGCTCGGTAGGTCCTCTTTGCCCCTTCATTGCACCTATCGAGGAAAGGGATGGCCGCCCACCACTAATCGAGGAGCCGGAGGAATTGGATGAAGATGTTAATTTAACTCGTCTGGCAAATTCATGTCGTAATATCCTAAGATGGAGCTGTGAGGAAATCTTTCGAATCACTCAACTTCAAAGGAATGGAAGATTGGACTCTGATGAAAGGCACTTGTTAATTAACTTCACTAATGAAGAGGACTAGGCTTGTTATTTGCTAAACAAATGGTTGGGGCGCATTGCAGGAGGCAGTGGACATGAAAATCATCAAGGATCGTTGATTTCGAATTTTAGCAAAGACCCTCCCATTGTTCCTCTTTGGTTCAAACTACCCAATCTTCCATATAGATACTTTAACCAAATGCTTTATTTCAATTGGTAGAGCACTCGGGACTCCCTCGTGTGTGATGCAACTACTATCAACAAAGCAAAACCTGAATTAGCTAGAATTCAAGTCAAAAGAGATGTCTCCCTGCCTAAAATCAAGAAAATTGATCGGGTCTAAAGAGGAGGGCCAATTGCAAGAGGTTATTATGCAAGAAATACCTTACTTTTGCACTCATCGTAAAATGTTTGGTCACACCAATGATGATGCCATGTATCCATCCCCCAAACAAAAGAGTTCCTCATCCGGCTCAAGCAATCACTTCTCCCGCCGTGGAGGCCCCCTATCGCTGATGTCTCGTATGGATATCAATCCCGTATTTAAGGTTTCTATCGAGAGACTCGCATCTAGTCTGCTCGGTGTCCAGGTGGATAACAATATTACATCAAAGGTGCCCGTCATGAGACCGACACCGGTACTCATCGGGATCTCGAAGGTTTCCCCAAAGGACACTTTGAACCTGGTCCCGCATAAGGGTCTTAGTAATCGACTCCCCGTGTTGACATTTCACATGCGAGTCTACTCCAGCATAGGGTCCCCACTCGAAGAAAATGCCAACTCGTGCGTAAGAGAAACCTAAGAGATCAAAATCATCTCCCCATCTCAAACCTCCGATACCCGAAACTTTACCTACCAATGTTATTTCTGAAATGCAAACTGATTTAGAAGGGAAATGGCACACACAACATTCAAGGAAGAAGAAAAAGACATATTCTGAAAACCATTTTAACTCAGACAGGAACACCAAATACTACCAAGCTTATATCAGATTTAGAAGGAAATGTAATAACATCTACAAGATAAATTTCAAGGTATTATGCCGGGGACCTTGGGCTTATTGCCCAGGATGCGTTTAAATACTTTCAGTTTACTCGCAGCCCACAACACCGCATCTCTTATTGATAGTTCTTTCGAATGATGTCTACTATACCTCAATAAGCCTGGATCTCACCGGTATTCCCACCGAGCAGGAAACTGAAGGCAATCAGCTATGCGGATAGCTCCAAAACAATTGGCCAGATGGGTATACAACAGATTTCTATAACAAAGCCTAAGAAATTGTCAAAGGGGATGTGGTTAATGCTATTCAAAGCTTTTTCCAGGGCCACTCCTCTTCCTAGCTATTTTAGTGCCTCTAACTTTGTTTTGATACCCAAGAACAATAACCCTCGTAACCGGAACCAGTATAGGTCATCCGTCTCACTTCGATCGCAAGACTAGCAAAATTATTGTGCGTAGGCTCCAACCTCACCTTGATAGACTAATCACCCCCAAATCACCGCCTTTATCAAAGGAAGATACATCAATGATAACATTTTACCGGCACAAGAACTCCTCCATAGGTGCAAAGGGGGGGGCAATGTTATTTACAAAATGGATACATTTAAAAGGCCTATGACATTATTAATCGGGATTTGTCATGGAAGTCCTCACCGCCAGAGGCTTTAATTCGCGCTTTGCAATCTTATCAAAAGATGGTTGTAGTCAAATGAGCACTCAATTCGATTAATGGCTGCCCTCGTGCCACTTCAAAGCTTCTGTGGGGCTCAAACATGCAGACCCCTTATCTCCCACAATTTTCATCCTTTCACTGGATTACCTCTCAAGAATGCTTCGATGACATTTCATCAAAACTATACTGTATCATCATAGATCCAATATTGCTATTTCTCACCTATGTTTGGCAGATCATATAATGATCTACTCCAAGGCTCATAAGACCGTTGTAAAGAAGTTAAAATTGTCCGGATTCCTTCCAAGCTCACTAGGTCTATCTTTTAACCCCGGCAAATGCCAAATGGTTTTTTTCTAAACATGTCCTGCCCAACATGAAGCACCGGATATTGGAGTTTACCTGGACTTCTTCACTTCACTTCCCATCAAATACTGGGAGTTTTTCTTACCTTGGGAAGGGCTAAGCAAATCTCACTCGATGAGACTTCGGACAAGATTAATTCCAGACAATTGTCAGACTAACTCTTTCTTATCTAATGGTGTAATAACTCATTAAAGAGCATACTTACATCTTTTCCATCTTATTTGCTACAAGTCACCCAACCGAAAAGATCACCGCAAATTGAAAGATCTTTCAATAAAGTTCCTTTCGTCCGGTCGCAGACATCACTTACACGCACTGCGAAAGCTACTAAACCCACCGAGGGCCGCGTTCGGGTTTCAAAGGGCTTGATCACCTGTACATCAACTTCTACAAATTCGTGATTCACTGTGAGTACAATTCGGAAAAATTTGCAAGGGAAATATCAAGGCACATCCATCCTTCCCTTTGCTGTTAGAAGAATGGGGGACTCCAAAATTTGGGTGAGAATGTTAAAATCTAGACAGGAGTGGGCCGAAAACCACTCTATCCGGAATTTTGGGAAATCGGGAGATTAACTTCGGCTCGACAATCGGTGCCCCAAGGATTGGTTAGTCCCAAAAGTGCCCAAAGCCGATCACACTTTAAAGGTGGCCGATTTCGGGGATGGCTTTAACCGGTCTCATCCTCACCCTCCTCGCAGCTATTCTACAAGACCACATCACCTATCCAAAATTTACCGTTAAGTTTACTAGAGGGAGACCTCGACAACATAATGCTAGAAAACCATAAGTATCAAAGTATTACTCAAGCCATTTATAGGGAAAAAAAAACTTTCCAATGGCCCTCTCGTACCTTTGGGAAAGGCCATTTGGAATAAGTTTTTGTCCCCTTCCATGTCTTTCCTATCCTCGGAGAGCTCGCACAAACATTATTCCAACCGATGACATACTCAAATTAAAAGGGCTGAGAGGGCCATCCAAATGTGCTTGTACACTGGGTCAGAGGAGACTCTAACTCATTTTATTTCTTCGCATGTACTTTTTCCTAGAATGTGTGGAAAGAACTTAGGCTCTACTGAAAGTAAGGGTTGTGTTCTTCATCGGGATCACTTCCATAATTGTCGGGCAGGTGAGGAACAACCATTTTCTCAACTCCATTTACTTTATAAATAAGTGGTTTATTTTGATGGCTTAAACTAATCTAAATTTGATAACACTCAGTTGTTGTAACTAATGTGGTGAGAAATTGTAGATCTTACATTAGAAAAATTATTACACATAAGAAGTTCCCAAATATTCTAAAGATGACCTTATCACCCACCGCATCCCAACCTTTCATTAGAATTGTCGATGGCTTCCACCTCCTAGCAACACCATAAAAGTCAATACCGATGGTAGTTACTCCAAGGGTTGTGCGTCGGTGTGGGGGTATCTTTCGAAACACTAAAGGCAATTGTCTATTATTCTTTCATGGTCCCGTTGCCGCCAGATGCCTTCGAGGCCGAGCTTATTGCTATGCCGTGGCAATCTCGCTAGCCAGAGATGCATGGTCAAATATCTCAAGCTGGGGAGGCTACCTCTAATGAAGTGATCCTTAGTCTTAATAAGGTTTCCACACTACCCATCATAACTATCGGCTACAACTTAGCCAAACCCCCGAAGTATCCACGTACCAAATTTTCCTTTAACTACGTGAGGCAAATAAACTACCACTGTTGGCCAAAAAGGTGCAGAATCACTCATCGTTCTTGTTTCAAACAACCCTCCCGGGAACTCACCTACTTAATCACTTGTGACAATTTAAGCTCCCTCCATTTAAGTGAGCATAACACATTACCTGAAATCAGCGTTCCTGCTGCCACAACTTCCTCCTCTGGGCAACATTCTGGAAGGCTCTCTTGGGTTTTTTGTTTTGTATGGTGGTCCATTTCCTTTGGTGTTATGTTTTTATGCTTAGTCCACTATATAGGTATCTTGAATATCTTTAGTTCTGTTTTTCTTTTTGGTCCTTTGGGTGGTTTGCTTACCCAAGGGCATGTTTGTAAACATTATCTTAACATCAACATGTAGGAAGCCTGAGTTGCTTCTTCTCAATATATATATATATATATATATATATATATAGATAAAAAAATAAACCGCATCTTCCTACTATCACGTAAAAATGCTCTGTAGCTGCTATATACATTTTTTTTTTTTTACATGCGATGTCATGAAAGATGCTATTGGATTTTTTTTTAACTATATATATATATATATATATATATATATATATATATATATATATATATATATATATATACAGCAAAAAAATCGCTCTGTTGTGGCTATTACACACACACACACACACACACATACATATATATATATATATATATATATATATATATATGTTGTGTGAAATATCAAACTCGCATCTTTCCTACAGCCCATCGCATGTATACAGATCCAGCGTAAAATTCAGCTTTCAATCGCAACTTTTCGAGAAAGCTATAAGAAAATGCAATATTAAGAAGATAAACTACTAAGACGCACTACACCGTCATCGCATCGCCACAGCACCGTCACCCCCAAAGCACCCTGAGTTGTAGATAGAAGTGTGACCGATTGTTAACGAATTCATGATCCTATCGCCACGAGTTAGTCCTGAATTGACCCATCCAAGTGTGGAGTTTTGATATGGTTATTATGAGCAATGTAATTTGATACTGCAGTGAATTAGTGGCATTAGACTCCCGTGTGGTTTTAATCTAAATAAACATGTGGGCTCTTCACATGGTTTGCTAGGCCCAGATTTAACTACTGTGAACGGACCTATTAACTATCTTCATAAGTCAATAGATTTGATTTTGAACTATCAATTATATATATATGAACAGTTCCCATCATTCGAGAAATTTCCCTCCAAATAACATATTCAAAAAGATAATATGTGCATATTAGTATTATTTGTTTGTCACTTTCTACAAGATCTATTTCAAGGAAAAAACTAACTGTATATTTGACAAAAAATTTCCCCATCTGTTCATAGAAGAAAGGGGAAGAAAACGGGGCAGCAGATCGATTTTACTCATCACATGGTTCCAATCAACACAACTGTACCTCCGAACCATACATCAACAATTTGTCTGGCAGCACAGCTGCAGCTGCAAACTCATAGGCCTATTCTGCATTCATGTTGCGAGGCAGCATTCATCTTTCAGTTCTCTGTCCCGATGACTCTGTTAATGATACCACTGATTTAGAGAAAGCACTTTAGGTTAATTAAATCAGCAAAATCATCATTTCCAACAGCGAAGCTCTCATTCCAATCAGCAAGTAACTCCTCTGGAAGCGCTGCATCATCATCCAACACCTGCATCACCAGTTTCATCCGCGGCCTGCAAGATGGTTTAGGATGAGAACAAAGCAGCCCAAGTTTCAACACAACCCATTTCCACCGCACTAAATTCCTGCAAATATGGATCCCTTACATCCAAAATACTACCTTTCCTCCAGTTTTCGTGAACCCAATCCACCAAAATCATCTTCAGGCAGAAAGCTTTGTCCAACTGGCCTTCTCCCGCATGCCATCTCTAGCAGAAACCCACCGAATGCATAAACATCAGTGCTCGTGGTGGCCTTCCCTGTCCTCGTTAGGGTTCAGGAGCAAGGTAACCCAAAGTTCCAACCACGTGAGTTGTCTATGGATCGCTGCCATGATCATAAAGCCTTGATAGTCCAAAGTCTCCAGCCCAGCCTCCCATTCATTTCCAGAGTCTAAAAGAACGTTGCTTGCTTTAATGTCCCTATGAATCACTACCTGATCCCATTCTTCGTGCAAATAGAAGAGTCCCGATGCAACTCCTTTGATTATATGTAGCCTCTGTTTCCAATCCAGCATTGACTCGGGCTTGTCGAAGAGCAATCGGTCAAGGCTGCCGTTGGGCATGAAGTCATAGACCAGAAGAAGCTCTCCCTTGCGCCGGCAGTAGCCGAGAAGCTGTACCAAGTTCTGATGCCGGAGGTGGCCGATGCTGATGATCTCTGCAACAAACTGCCGCATCCCATGCCTTGTCTCGTGTGAGATTTTCTAACTGCGACATGGGTTTTCGTTCCCGGCAGAACTCCTTTGAAGACCCTCCCGAATCCCCCGGCCCCCAGAAATTTCTCCAAAGCCCTTGGTCGCTACGTATAGGTCTTCGTAGGAGAATCTCTGAGGTCCATTCTCCTGCTCCCAATCCTCGAGCAGCTCTGCGAATTTGATCTTTTTCCTAATCAAAATAAATGCACAAGTAGCGAAACTAGCCGCCCATAAGGATGGCTCCCCCGATAGCAGGCAGACCGTATTTGATCAATAGCTTTGATTTCGGCGTGGAAATTATTATGGGAAGTTGCGGAAGTAGTGAAATATCAATGGCTACATCTCTTCCATTCAGCGCAAAGCTCCAGCCAAAAAGGTAATGCGATGTAGAGAAAGATCCGACGGCGGAGGAGAAACCGATGTGCATGTTGTCTGTGATGAAAGATGAAAGATTTACGAATGACGACAGGAGTGGGACAGTCGGCTTTTCCAACTCCAAAGGTGCCAATGTTACATTGAGTAAGCATTCGAACTGATCATATTCAACCCAGGCCTGAATTAGATTCCCCGACGCAAGGGTAAGGTTTTGAATCCCAACACCATCAGAAAAGTACGACGCGCTTGCAGAGTAAACCGATCGGAGACTGTTGCCATCTATTCCGACGTGGTTGTTATTGATGTCGGCGAACTCAGGGCTGTAGTTTGTATCGAACTCGACGGCGATGAGGTGATTGGAAGTTTTGCCCTGGTTAGATTTGTTGAAAAGGCCGATGTACTGGCTGGGGAGAGCAGGAGTGAGATCGGAGGAAGCGGAGAGGACAAAGGTGATGCCGTGGCCAGTGAGGTCTGGGGTACCTGGGGACGATGGCGAAGACACAAACGAGGTGGAAAAGGAGAGAGCGGCGACGGAGGAGGCGTTCTTGAACGGTAAGTGATATGGATAGAAAGCGTGGCCCATGCCTTGATTGGTCGGCTCGGTGAGCTGAGGAGGCTCAAAGATGTCACGACGGCCATTCCGTCGAGTACTAGGTTTGCGCTGGCGAAGCCGTTGAAAACGAAGTTGGTACTGTGGTCTGATGCGCTGGCTGTGATCATGAACTGTGTGACAAAGAGGAGGGGGTAGATTAATGGGAGTACGGCGGAGGTAATCCGCTCTTGTTCTTGGTGTCTGCGGCGGCAAACGGCCGAACACTGGAATGACATGAGAAGGTGGAACATTTAATTAGAATGTGCTCCCTATCGACATAATGAAAGACGTTGAGTTACATTAAAAATATCTTTAGAGAAGCTGTTCATTTTGTCGTTGCACCTTCCCCGCAACATCGTGGGCATATTAGTTTATTAAAAGCTTTTACTTATATTTTAAACTTCAAAAAATTTATTTTAAATAGAACAAAATGCATCATCGGCTTGATTATATACAAGCGTTGATGTAATATAATTTGATTCTGTCAATATCTGTCAGATGGTTTATTTGATCACTAATTTTTTATTCATAATTGGATTGTTTAGGATTGCACCGTATGAGCTCAATGCTGATCTAAATGCTGATTACCAATGTTGACTTCGCTTAGACAAACGAGTTATAGAGATGGAGGCCATTACTTGGTGCTTTTTAGATAGCACAAATCATGATTCACTCGTTTAATAACATGTATTAGAATATTTTGATCGCATGAACTTGATCAAAACAGCCATTATAAATGATATGCCATGGATAAATTGATTTGACTCAAGAACATGATTTAGTGGTCACATTCTAGTATTCATTATGAGAGTCAACTGGAATGTTGAATGAGAATTTAGGACATCAGGAAGGGAGAAGAGCATCTTCTCTTTCTTAGGGAAGAATCACGATTCCTTTTCAGAGTTTAGAGGGGCTTTCATAACACAAGAATAACTAACTGAATTTTGTGTTGCGTTAAATAATTTGAAAGACCTAATATTGAATATCAAGTGTCAAAAAGACCGTCACAAAGCTTAAAATGAATAAAGTGCTGGAGGTGGTTCCCTGCTTAGTTGTGATAATCTCCATAATGGGTACATCGTAAATCACTCAGTAGTGAGTCTAATAGGTTACCCGACAAACGTGGCAATCCGACCGAGGAAAGAAGACATGTAGTGTAATACTTGTGCCAGCCCATCGTATATAAAAAAATAACAGATGATCTTTTTAAAGATTCGAATCACCAACGTTCATTATCAAGCAATTATTATAAGAAAATAATACAGTAAAGACAAACTAACAAGAGAATCAGGGCATAAAAAAATGACCAAGAAGCTTCATTAATTTCAAAATGTAAAAATGTACAAGTCTTTTCTATAAAAAAAGATTTCTACACAAAATATGTCTTTACAAGAGTTTTTTCTAGAAAATTCTTCTATGTTTCACGAGGTTGACTAGAGTTCAAAGTGGAGGACCATACATTGCCTCCAATTCCCAAGTCGCCTTCTGAAGATCTCTAAGAGCTAGTGTGCAAGGCAACAAATTCATCCAAGTCAGTAAACATTGTATTGACAAGGCCCGACCAAATGAATCGGTCTATAGCCATAATGTTGTCAACCGTCGTCTATTCCGATCTTTCATGTTGTGGCTTCGAGGTGATGGCCACTAAAAGCTCATCCGGTCATCATGGTCTCCATTTCGCCCAACCTCTAGCATTAGTGTTGGGTTATCGACAGAATCGAATAGCAATGTATCCTCCCTCTCTGGCATCGCTTTAAGTCAGCTCAATATCATTGCTCACTTCTCACCCTTTATTAACAAGCATGGCTGAGGTCTCACCCTTCTCCGAAGAAGAGACACACTTTTTCCGCTCGACAGCACCACCGACCGAAGGTGAAGCCCTCTACAACTTTAGATGATAGAAATATGTCCACTTATTTAGCTCCTGATTCTCATATGCTCCTGAGGGACCTGCAAGCTTCGAGACCATATAACTTTGAAAAATATGGATGGCTAGACATCAACAAAGGTGAACTATCGTACTAATCCACTCGATCAACGACATTGTATCGATTGTCGAGCTATTCAATATTTTTGTTCTCGCTCTCGTAGGATCTTAACAGTTCTTCCTTTCTTTTGATAAGGAGGAGCGTGAAGAGGGGCCGACTTTCAGAGCCGGCTCCTACCTTACTTTGTTGCACCTCCTCCTAATTCGTAGCCTGGCCTACTCTCCGATTCATCCTGCCATGATAAGCATGCTAAAATGCCTCACTCGGTGATAACCGCAGCTCGAGGAGCGGCATCGCAACCATTAGAGAATGGATAATGAAATCAAGAAAACTCGAATGAAACAAAGGTAACAAATGCTAGGAAAATAATGAAAAGTCATCAAGACCTCACACCTCATTTCATTTAGGTCTTCTTCTCTTTAGTACTTTAGATCTAAATTTTTAGTTTTTCCTTTCGACGACGAGGATCATAACCAACCTTTTTAATTTCAAACCACTCTTAAACTCCATGCAAACTCCACAACCGATTTGCACTTCAATCATCTAGAGGCTGAATCAACGCAAGCTTAAAGACAGGCCTCATAGCACTTTTCGCTTCCAAGACTGGGCGGCCCTGCCTAACAGGTCGACTTACACACACACTACACTTATACACTACACTTTCACACACCTTCTAAAACCACACCCATACTCCAAACTTCACCTGACTACGGCTGATTCACATGGATTATCTCTTAACCTCAAGCCCTGCCAAGGAGGCTAGAACAACACAGTTGAATGCCTCAAATGAGTCCCTTCATGGCTCATGTGGGCTTGATATGGCTTCATTGCTCAACCAAACGATTTCATTCCACTCACATTTACCCCAATCTTCAATTTTCTAAATTTTCAATTTTCGAATTTCCTAGACCCCGTACCCACCAAACCTACCAAACGCCTCTAAAACTACCCAAATTCGTAAAATCACCTAAATTACCCAAAATTCCCCAAAATCATTCCTAAACATTTCCCTCCACTCAAATTGATCATCCATAGCCAAAAATACTAAAATTCCAAAAATACCCCCCAATACCCTCCAAATACCCAAAATGCCCCTCTGGGCCAAAAAATCCAAAGTTTCAGAAAATTCCCAAAAAATTCCAAAAAATCCCAAATATTCCCAATTCCATTTTGTCCAACTACACCATGAGCCAAGTTTGTCAATTTACCCTAATTTTACCAAAACCCCCAATTTAGCCCATTCTTAACCCAAGTGAACCTAATGTCAAACCAAATCTACCCAATTGACCCCAATTTTGGCCCAATTCAATTCTAAACTTCAATTTAATATCCACAATATCAATCTAAACCAAATTTAAAACCTAAAAAATATGCCGACAATTTCTGGAGACTCCGCTGGGGACAATTCCTCTCTCCATTTTTAATCAAATAATTCTCGCTTTCAAAGAACCTGGCAGATATCCATGTCCCCAAGGATCAAACTGCCCTTTTCCGTTGTAATACTATGTTCATTTCTACTCGAACAAGTATACCAACATTCTCTTCGTATTTAGAGCCACTCTGCCAGTACACTCTAAACAGAGGCTCTGTATCCTTTACCTCACTTCGAGGTGGGTAGCCCTCCACGTATTAGCTGGGGCTTAGACCAAGTTCGCGGTCGAGAAGTTTCTACAAGACTTTCTCTTCCTTTCCCGCCTCTAATCAATTCCTTTACCCTTCCTACAACTCTCCTTCTTTAATACCCTTCGTCCTAACGAACAAATCTTTTTAATAAACAATTATCTAAATAAATTCCTTTAATACACTAAGATAAATAAATGTGTTTGAACTTTCTTTTCATCATAAAGTTTGCCACAGGTAAGGTTACAATTCTGGGACTAAACACTTGGAATATGCCCCGTAAATGGAAGCCCCAAAACCGATCTTTCCTTCGTCAACGCACTGCACTGGCCGTGTTCGATGACGAACCGCCCGATAATTAGACAAAATTCGGGGACATCGACATCAAAATCCCCGACGTTACTCTCTTTCACTCGTGCTGCGCGGCACGAGACCGAGTCATCGATTTAGCTTAACCTCAAGTCAATCATGAATTCCCTCCCTTCCGCAAAAGATTCCAACCGAGAGGAGTACTATCGTTCGCGTGCTGACCGGCTGCTACTCCCACCGGTCTAGTCGTCTCTCGTACCTACCTCACTTTCCGCCAAACTACGTGGGAAGGAAATTCAGAATTGTGATGAACCCGCTGAGGGTACAGATTTTCCCCGTGAGACCTTCGTTTTCGAGATCGGGTCCAAATTTCGAGGAATTCCACCACCGACACCTGGACGAGGAGAAACAAGGTGGCGGACTACAGAGAAGCCGTAGCCGGCCGCGCGAAGGCTTTCCGGAGGAAATCCCGAACTTCCCGAGTATACACCGCCGCTCGAATACATACCACTTTTGGGAGGAAGTTCAACCCCTCTCCGACGGCAGATGAGGAAAATGGCCGCAAGATCGTTTCCGTATCATTTCACTCCGCATATTACAACGAAGACCGTAAGAAAAGGGCTAGAATTACGCCATTTGCTCGACCGCAAACCCTCTATTAAAAAGTTAGCAAAGAAAGAAATGCCCCGTATCGAGATTTTGGGCAATGATAAGGCGTGCCCGCCAAATCCCGTCTCGGCCTCGAGTGCGTAACCCGCTATCGCTACATAAAAAAGCCGAATAAGAGAATGAAAGCTACCCACTCCGTCGTTGTTTCGTATCTACAAATTGGTGGAGGATACTACCTTCCAAACATTTGACCGACAGACGATCCCATTCTGGGACTCCTCACGCGTAAGGATGGTAACACAAGGCCCCACTACCGCAATTAAGATTAAAACAACAACCCGAGAAGGAAACTGCTTTCAGAGACTTCGAGTCCAAAGAATGCTACGCAATGAAGGGGACTCATGAGAAGGAAACCCGACAAGCATCGCATAACAACCGCAAGGATGTATTTAAGAGACCATTAGAAGATGTTATGGAAAAGCTAAGAATCGATATTCAGCCGATTTTCAATAAAGAGAAGAAAATTCGAGACGAAGTCGACTCGTCTCGAGTTCAAGGATGATGAATATGCAGAATTAACATGCATTAAACATGAGCTTCGTCACTATTAAGGTGTTCCCGCAATGCGAAAGAAAGGAGCCGAAGTGATGAGGATACAACAAGAGAAAGATGATACGATCTCCCAAATTAAGAAGAGGATGTAAGAGATGGCTGCAGCCCTAGCCACTCTCCCGAGTCGTGTTCAACCCCAAAGAGAAACACCCCCGTGTTATTCACATCGTAGACTCGAGGAAAGGAGATTACATCCGTCAATCTGGGATGATCGGGCGAAAAAGGATGCAATACAAAGCATGATTCCGAAAAGGATATCAAGAGCATGAAGGAACAACAGTGCGAGAAGCTCTTGGCACAATCAAAGAGCGGGACATCCATTCTGTGACGGGTATGACCTTACTCCAAAGAATTCGACACCGTCCAATATCCAAAAGGCTTCATACCACCTCGTTCAAGATCTTCGATGGAACCAAACCCTCGAATAGCGCATGTCGCACATTTCCGTGCCCGTTGTTGCAATGCGTTTCGCGAGTGATGCTTTACTTTTCCGACAATTTTGTCACAGACTGTCAGTGGATCGCCTTTGACGGGTATGCGGAATTACCAAACGGTTCGGTGAAGACATTTTCAGACTAGAGAACCTCTTCATCAAGCGATTTGTCGAGCTCAAGACCACATCACTATGTGATTTAGTGGTAGAGAAGCAGGCTTCAATCCAACTTCGGTGGACTACATACTTCGATGGAGGAATCTAAGTATGAAGTGTGAGCCAAAGCTACAAGAACAAGATGCAGTCGCATTTTACTTAAGAGCATTCATGGCCCAATAGCACTCTCCTCAAGGGATTTACTATTAAGACTTTCGAGAAGTTGTTAAGCAAGGCCTGTTGTAAGAGGAGGCAAAAGCAATTAAATTTCACCGACAAAATGGCAAACAAGCCCGTTAAACTTTTGAAAAGAAGTCCCATTCATCACAAAGAACATAAAGGCAAGTGCCCAATATAAATACCGCCGTAACGGCCGCAAAGAAATTCAACAAAATTACTGGAAGAACTCCCGACTCCACGACGCTATCTCAACAGTATGAACAACCGCTTCGTCCACAACGTACGTTAAGGGAGCTTCGAGCAGGAGTATCCGTTCAAGAACGGCGCAGCGTCGAAAATGCTCCACAAATTACGAAGACTTCAGATTTCCAACCGCCAGAGCTCAAGAAACCACAGCGCCGACAAGAAAGGATCCCAACTTTCGCCCCTTACGACCGGATGCTCGGACACAAGATAGAAAATTATATTACCTTCAAAAGTTGGCTCAACGATAATCTTCGAAAAGGAACATAACGATCCCGAAGGAATACATGAAGGAACCCCGTAAAAGGAGGTTTCACAATGTTATCTCAACGATCTCACGTTCCGATGTATCCTGCGCGACCGATGACGGATATCATCATTAGACAAAGTCTTCAAAGAAGATTTGATCGCATCCAAACCACGTGTGAGCCTCAATTCGTATTTTGAAACTCGTCAAGTCGGCACTATCACTCGCAATGTAAGAACCACTCAACAAGCATTTTTTTTTTTTTTTTCCCCCCCCCCCCCCCCCCGAAGAAAAGAAGAAAATTGACGAAGCAAGAAAAGACCGAGACTCTTAAGGCTGGACAGTGGCTGCTTATCCTAGATGGTTATTTCCCGATTCGGGAGAAATCCTAACCTCCGACTCGTATGATTATTTACTCACTCCTGGTGGGATCTATAATGACAGCGTTATGACGTCGGCTACTGCTGAATGTTTAACGATTACGTATCTAGCGACAACCAACTTAATCCGACATCGATTCGATACAAGTAACAATTCTCAAACTTACACAATTCGACGATCACAATGACAAAGAAGACATCCACCAAGGAAAGCTACGAGAGTTCAACAAGCAATGAATCTATTTGCGAGTTTCGAGGAGCTCCACACACAGAGCAGCCCTCGTACCCGGTTAACTTAAGAACTCCGTCATTCATTCGTAGAGGAGACACCAGCAAACTCAATACTAGGATTCCGGAGAACACAAGTCAACTCAAGAAGTGGAAGAGCTCTACCTCCGAGAATGGGTCCAAAGGACAAAGGAAAGTGTGTTCGTTCGTGAAGAACCCAGCAGAAGAAATACCCATTCTGGAAGAAATCGACACATGGAAATAAATGGACTACAACGTGCTAGCCCATCTTAGAAAAAAAAAAAAAAAAAAAAAAAAACTACCACCAAACTAAGCATCTACGACGCTCTCATCTTATCAAAGGAGATATAGAAGCTCCATCAAAGACCTTTCTAGATCCAAAAATTTTCTTAAATTTCAAATGACCTGAGATTCCTTAGATGAGGTTTCGCCATTAAAGCAAACAATGCCGAGGTGTTACCTTCACAGACAACGACTCCAATACTGGGGATGAGACTACAACCGACCGTCAGACATTTTAGTTACAATTTGGAAAGTTTACACTCTCCAGAGTATTGGGTGCAGATCCAGACATCAATCAAAATAATGAAACTTCGAACGCTAGCATACTTGGAAATCGATGCTCGCGAGCTGGAGCCAGACAAAATGTTATTAAGAGGATTCAACCAGCGAGAAAGAGCCTCGTATCGATAAGACCGTTAATGAAGACCTACGACTTAGCAAAGACAACCGCAAAATTTCACATAATCGATTCCGAAACGCCATTCCACGCTCTGACGGCCGACCATGGATACCGAAACCTAAGGAGCCTTCATCATCCCTACACGTTGCATCAAATACTACTATGAGTGGGAATGTTGGCATCAAAGGTGACTTACAACCATTCTCCGTACATGAAATCGGGAATCCATGAAGATGTTCTGTTATGCACCTCCGAAGAAAACAATCTTCTCCAGATACTACAACGAATGAAGCAAAGGAAGTTCGGACTACGAAGAACCCGAAGTTCTACCATCAGCCACTCACCACTCTCATCCCGCGAGATGGTGAAGGTTTCTCCACAACTCGCATCCGAGGTCGAGGCCGGTGGACGAGGTCGCCACAGAGACGCAATATTAGGCCGGGACAGAGAAAACCAGCCATCAATGTTAACGGAAGATAGTTCTGGAGAAGAAAAAGAGATCAAGAAAGAAGCGCCGACAATAAGCCTGAAGAAGCCGCAATCTGCAGATCTCTCTCGAAGATGAAAAGAACGAGGAATATAAATCGATGTACGAGAAGATTAACCACTATGTACATACTATGACCCCGACCCCAATCTATTCTAATAAGATCGAGGGTACTATGGTCAAAGGAGACGTAACAAGCAAGTGCAAAGCCCATCAAATTCTTTCGTAAGGCTCCTTCCAAAACCGAAAACAATCGCATACCTTAAGATGCCACTTCTTCCGAATTAATGGAATCACTTATTTTACCTCCCGTGTTCAAAATTTAATTCGGTTGTGGTTTCTTACCTCGACAACGGACAAAAGGTCAATCACAACATTTTGAAAAATTATGGAATAACTTCTGCCGTCCACCCAATTCAAAACATGGTCTCGATTCGCACAAGTAGATCGCCGACGACATCAAATTTTTCTGCATTGTCACTGCGAGTCTAATGAAAACCGCATGGAAACTACGTACAACTCAAGATTTACAAATTGGAAACGCTCCACCGTAGTTCGAAGAAGAGATCAAATCTACAATGTATGAGTTAACTAAGTTAACTTAGTACTAGTCAAGAGCCTAGACCTACCTTTGTTAGCTCCTTACTCAATAAAGAAGACTCCGAAGAAATAATCAAGTTATTAATGGAATTTAAAGACCGTTTTGCTTGGAGCTACGATGAGATGCCAGATTGGCCCAGAGGTCATACCACGAGCTAGGAATGGATCCTACTGCTCTACTTATTAAGGTCCCGTATTAATGCGTCTAGAATTAACAAGTCATAACAGTTAAAAGCTTACGTACGCCAAATTTGTCCGTAACAATACCCGACTTGGTTAGCCAATGTGGTACCAACAGAAAAGAATTCGTCAGATCGAATTTGTGTGGATTTCGTAGATTTAAACAAGGCATGTCCAAAAGATGAATTCTACCGATCCTAGAATTAATGATCGACATTGCTTCAACACATGAAATATTCTCATTCATGGATGGATCTTCAGATACAACCAGATAAAAATGGCTCCATAAGATGAAAAAAACTTCTGCGTATCTCGTAACGCCCGATCGAGTATATTGCTACACAAAGGATGCCATTCGGGACCGAAGAACGCAGAGCAACCTACCGTAGAGCAATGACAAGAATTTTTTGATGATCTCATCCACAATCAAGCCGAGTTGCGTGGATGATGTGGTCATTAAAAGCAAAGTAAAGGAAAACAACCTGTATGATTCGAGAATTGCTTTCGAACGATTAAGACAATTTAACCTTAAGATGAATCCCTTAAATGCGCCGCGTCACCTCCTCGGAAATTCTTAGGATTCGTTGTTCGACATCGTGGAACTGGAATCGACCCGGAAAAGATTAAAGCTATCTTAGAAATGCCACCTCCCAAAACCTTAAAACAACTACGATCTTTTTAAGGAAGTCAGTATATCTTCAACGATTTATCTCGAACTCACGTGTGTCAGCCTTTCTCGCACAGCTAGTAAGGACGCCAAATTTATTTCGGGAAGAGAAATGCCAAAAGGGCCTTCAAGGACATTAAACAATATTTAATGACAATCTCCGTCTTAGCAGCCCCCAATCTCGTGCATCAACATACTTTATACCGCGGCTTTCTGACGACTTCCCTGAGCCTTGTTAGCTTGGTGTCAACGATGAGGGTAAAGAAAATGCTCTTTACTACCTAAGCCATCGTTTACTTCCGACGTAAATAAAGTATCCCACAATCGAAAGCACCGTTTCGTCCCCGATCTTCGCCGCTCAAAAGCTCAAGCACTACATGCTTTCTCATAAGGTCAACCCGATCTCGAAATTTAATCCATCGCAATACTTGATGACCCATCCAACGCTTTCCTACAGACCGTCAGGTGGTCAATGATATTATTGCAATTCGATATAACTCGTGCCTCTTCGTGCCGTAAAGGGACAAGTCCTAGCAGATTTCGTAGCACACCCTTTGCCGGCGGAATCTCCCTCCTGGACACGACTTGCCGATGAACAAAAAATGAGCTTAAGACCCCGATGATCGATGTTGGGAATTACATATTTCGACGCAGCATCTTCAAGACACAAAGATGAAGAATCGCAAGTGATAGTGCCCCAGAAGGCAGAATCTGACTAACCTTTATAACACCTAGAGCGGGGATGTTAAGATACCCTACCACTCGACAGTAGCCCAAACAACGGCGTAATACGAAGCCTCGCAATGTGGACCGGAATTAACTATTCAAACGGGGATAACAAACATCAACATCTACGGGGATTCACAAGAATCATTCAACAAACATCGCCCACAAGACAGACCAAAGCCAAGACTCCGAGCACACTTCCAAGATGCCATACAAATATAGAACACATTCCAAATGCGACGATCTACAAAATTCCCGTAAAAGAAAACGCTGAAGAAAGATACGTTAACCCGCCGCAAAAGAATTTTCCTACTGGCAGTTTCGAATCAATGGTTACCACCTGACGTCGCGTCCTATCACAGCTCGACATACACAATACACAACCGAAAAGAAAAAGAATCAACAGAAGAAATGTATTTAAAACACGAAGATCGGGCGATATCCTTAATAATTACCCGCAACAGAAACTACCAGACGATAGTCGTTAGCCCATCGTATCAAGAAAGAACTCGTCCTACGCATTAATAAACAACACGTTATACGTAAGGCCCTTTTCGATCAAATGCGGCTATTAAGGCTTAAGCGGGTCCGAGGCCCGAAATTGTTAAAGAGATGCATTCGTACCTGCACCACCGCCCGGTGTCCGAAGGATGAAAATAAAAATTAAAAGATCAGGCTTACTGGCCCTCGATGATGACCCATCGGGGCTGAAAATCACAAGCAGCCGGCCACCTATGCCAAGTGCACGGAGCGGGTTCTACACCAACCTCCATATGTGCTACATCCAACATTCGCATCGTAGCCATTCGAATGTCGGGTCACGCGTATATACGGGTCCAATAGAATCCAATTATCTTCAAAAGGACATCGCGTCATTCTTGCGACTACAGATTACTTTTCCAAGGCAGGCAACACTCGTAGAAGTGAAAGCACAATCACGTGCTACAAGCCAAGAACCAAGTCGTTCACCGTTTCCTGAGTGCCGCGCAGATCATCTCGTATACCGGCCGCATTCGAAGCACACAAATCAACAATTTTATCGCAGACACTTAATCGACTCGGCGGTATTCAACAATTTACTATCCAAGAGCAAACGGCTCAGCCGAGGCTTTTAATAAAACTCTCATTCAAATTTTAAAGAAAACTTTGGACGATAATAAGAGAAATCGCACGAGAAGTTATTAGCCCGATGACTTCCACGACAACCTTCGTAACTCCTACCCAAGCCACTACGCCCGGTGTATGGTCCCATGGGCAAAGAGCATCTTCGTAGGTCCAAACCTTCCTTCACTCCTGTAATCGCAATGCTCGTTAAAACAAAATCACTTACGAAAAGAATGCCAAATTACTACTGTATGAGTTGGAAAGTCTTGTATGAAAGACTGATAACAAGGCTTAGACTTAGAACTATACCAAGCTAAGATGGTCTTGCCCATGACAGACCGGGTCCGCCCAAGAACCTTCAAAGTTGGTGACTTAGTTCTCATTCTCAAGAGACTTATCCTCGCACACCACAAAATAAAGAGGAAAATTCCAACCCACTCGGGGAAGGGCCATTTTGGTGGCCGAGGCGCTTACTCAGAAGCTCCTACCGCCTAGTATTGCTAAGGAGAACGACATACGTCTCCGATCAACGGACGACATACTGCTGTGCGCATTACGCGTCCGACGTTTCGATGAATGAATTCTTCATCCCTAGATGCACGGGCGAAGTAATTACTTATGACCGGGTCCGAACCCAAAAATAATAAAAAATGTGCTAAAATAATAAAAATCGTGATAATAAAATTTTCCTTTGTTTCTTCCAAATCAAAAAGCTTTTTCTCGATCTTTTCCCACTTCATTCGTGTCGAATTTAAAAATACAAAAGGAATAATTTTAAAAAAGAAAAAAAAAGAGAAAACTCGTCTCCAATAAACATTTTCTTAATGTTCTTGTTCTTAAGACAACCCCCGATCTTTTCCTCACTTTTCGCAAAGAAATGTCGAACGGCGGTTTGTCCTGAACTTTAGAAATGATGTGTTTCGCACTCGACGAAAAGAGGGTGAAAGATGAGCGATAATAGATTGACTGTACTCGCACTCCGCAGCTCCGCAATACGAGGAAGTGCATGTGGTCCCGCTGACCGAGAGTGAACTCGGGCCAAATGTGACAAGAATGAAAGTGGGTGGCCCAAGCCACCAACCCAGTAGCAAGAAAAGGAAAAACAAACACCGAGGGAGATAAGAGACCCAAGTCCGCCGTAGCTCAGGCACAGGTGCTCACGGCCGCCGCGTCCACGAGGTTCGTGAAGTACGAAGAGCCACTCTCACAAAGAATCGAGCGAAGAAATAAAAAATCACCGTATCCGCAAGATGTTAACTAAACTAGCAGCCGACCAGCGCGACGAGGCGGGCCGCTACTACCAAGGCATATACTTCAAGGATACCCGTTCGCCAGAACCCGAAGAAAGGAGGCCAAACGCCTCCGAGGATACCGTAAGAGACCAGGGAAATCTCAAGGAGACCCAAGAAGGAAGGCTACCACGCCACCGTATAAAGCCACCGCAATGCATGACCTTGTTGCATAACCCCCGTGAGGATGTCCCGACGGAGACCATCCCCGAGGAGCCGAGGTGGGCGTGTGAGAACGCCAAGGATCGAGCCATCCCACAAGACGTCACCAGCATCGCCATTCGCAGATTATTTTAATACGAGCTAGAAAGAACGTGTAGCCTAGAAGCAAATCCTCTCTCTCTCTCTCTCTCCCCCCCCCTCTCTCTCTCTCTCTCTCTCGAATACTTCGAGAGAATTAGAGGCAGGAGGATCAATATACTAGAAGGCCTCGACATACAAACGCTGCTCGTGATACGAACAACAACAAATCGCGGATCGCATCCGAAATTTGAAAAGAATGGGCTCTAGCAAAGTCACAGAGAAACATCACTCAACTCCAGCATGCCAGCAGAGAATTTATACCACGGACAGCCATCCTTCAGAAGATGAAGGGAAACCCACCGGGATACTCCGTCATGGCAAGGTGGGGATCCAATGCCATTAGTCATCAAAAGGATGGCAAAGAGAATGATAACATGAGGCACACCAGATTTGATACCCAATGCTTGCATCATTAACATTTACAAGAAGGGTGACTCGTATACCCCCACACATCGATCACTACGACTTTTCTCGGGGACCCTTCGCACAGCTTTCTTTTCGAACGAGTGTAATATCATGTTCGGATCTCGACTCTCCGGAGCAAGAAATTCGTGTGAGTCTGGAGGGCCGCAAAGATACCAGCCACCGGTAGGTTCACATATGATACTAAAGGGCAACGGACAGATGTCGCTAAACATTGCATATCGTGAGTACCAATGATGCGGATCTCGCCATTTCTGTAAGGATGGACGACAAGAGCACCTTACCACTTCCAAATGTGACTCGTAGCTAGAGAGCCTCCGCTCTTACGTAGCCGCGGGGAAGTTACATGGAAAATATCACACCTAATGTACATCCATAAGACATCCTTGCCAAGGACGGCTCGAAGGTGATGTTATCGACCATGTACCTCACTATTCGTACATGGATTTGACAAGATGCCTTTCGGGATGGATCGATAAAGATCATACATACCTTTTAGTCTACATGATTAGGCGAGATGTATTCCCATCGAGTCAGGATGTATCTTCAACATGATCGGAATGAAAGTGACCATGTCACATTTTGCCTTCAATTGCGTATCGATCGGGAAACGCCATTAAAGTTAAATGAACTTCGAACAAAACAATGTAAAAGAAACAAAAAAATATAAAACTTTCCTTAAAAATCTAAAAAAAAATGATGAACGCCAAATCCACATGAACATTAAATGTAAAATAAATTTGAATCGTTAAAGGACAAACAAAATAAACACAAATTTTAAATCAAATCTCAATCAAATTCAAGCTCAACCTTCCAAATCCGAAATCCAATCCGTTCTACTCTCTCCTCGTCCGGGGACAAGCGTCGATTCCATCGACACTGAGCTTACCAGGTTTTCGATTCGTACTTCATGGCTATGGAATCGCATCCCAATCCAAACCAACAATCTCATCAACCTTTTCAAGCGGGATATGTAGCATCTACGTATTACCTCCCTAATCCGTTTCTCTTTCCACAAAAATCTTTACAACTTTCATGAAATCCTCGAAACACCAAAATTCTACACTTTTCAAATCAACACTACAAATCTTTGCAAAATCAATTACATCAAAATCAAATTTTCAATATCGAGGATTTTATATCCGATACCGCATTGCTTTAGGTTCTTTTCCTATCGCAATGAAATACATCAAAATCAAATTTTCGAGGCCGATGATTTTATATTCGATAATCGCATCAAGTAGTTCTTTCCCTATCGCAATGAAATACATCAAAATCAAATTCGTGGCCGAGGATTTTATATTCGATACCGTATCAAGCAGTTCTTTCCCTATCGCAATGAAATGCATCAAAATCAAATTTCGTCGAGGATTTTATATCCGGATATCACATTGCCAGTTCTTTCCCTATCGCAATGAAATACATCAAAATAAATTTCGGGGTCAGAGGATTTTATATTCGATACCGCATCAAGTAGTTCTTTCCCATCGCAATGAAATACAACAAAATCACCCCGGGGCCGAGGATTTTATATTCGATACCGTATCAAGCAGTTTCTTCTTCCCTACTCATCGAAAATACATCAAAATCAAATTTTCGGGGTCGAGGATTTTATATCCGACATTTTACCGTTTAGGTTCTTTCCCATCGCAATGAAATACATGAAAATTAAATTCCCGTCGAGGATTTTATATCCGATACCGTATCAAGCAGTTTTTCCCCTATCGCAATGAAATACATCAAAATCAAATTCTGGCCGAGATTCTATATCCGATACCGCATCGCTTTTTAGTTCTTTCCCTATCGCAATGAAATACATCAAAATAAATTCTTTAAGCCGAGGATTTTATATTCGATACCGTATCAAGCAGTTCTTTCCCTATCGCAATGAAATACATCAAAATCAAATTCTCGGGGCCGAGGATTTTACATCTGATACCGTATCGCTTTTGTGCTCTTCTCCTATCGCAACGAAATACATCAAAATCAAATTTCTGGGGTCGAGGATTTTACATCCGATGCCGTATCGCTTTAGGTTCTTTCCTATCACAATGAAATACATCAAAAAATCAAATTTTCGGGGCCGAGGATTTTACATTCGATACCGCATCGTTTTTAGATTCTTCTCTATCGCAATGAAATAAATCAAAATCAAATTTTTGGCCGAGGATTTTACATCCAATACCGTATCGTCTCGCACTCTCCCTCATTGTAAATGGTTCAATCCAATCAATTCAATTTCGAGGTCAAGATGTTACATCTAAAATGACAAAATTCTAATTTATCATTTCAAAGTTCAAATCCCTTTAAATTAATTTTAACCAACTTCAATCTAAATCTCTAAACTCAAACTAAAATCCGAGCTCACACATCAAAACTTAAACTGAAACAAAATGAAATCTAAATCGAAATTCCCGCATCATGCACTTGGGATTCACCTCCTTTCCTTTCCCCAACTAGAAATTGAATCTCCACGTAGATATATCACACTCTTACCGAAATTCTTCTTCTTACCGTCCTCAAGTTTGTCACCTCGACTTTTGTGTCGATTTTGTTGATCGGTTCGTCTAATGCCAATACGCGCGGTGTGCTCGGATAGCACACCACACCTATCAGTCCATTTGTCGACCTCATTTTCGATGAGGTCTTCTCTTCTCTCTTTAGTACTTAGATCTACCTTTGAAGCTTTTCCTTCGACTATCTTGGGAGACTAGAAGTGGAACCCACCCTTTAGAATTTCAACCACTTCTTAAACTCCCCGCAAACTCCACAAACTTGATTGTAGACCCCTAATCACCTGTGAGGGTTAAATTAAATGCGGAAGTTTATAGATGAGTTCCCATAGGAATGTTTCGCCCAGATCGCCCTGCGGCCCTGGCCTCGTGATGGCCGACTTACACACACACTACACTTATACACCACACTTTCACACACCTCCTAAAACCACACCCATACCCAACTCGACCTCCTTACTCATGAAGGTGATTCACACGCATGGTCCTTAACCCCTAAGCCCTCAAGCAAGAGGGTTGGGGAACAATATAAATAATGCCTCAAATGATTCCATTCATGGCTCATGTGTTTGATATGGCTTCATGGCTCAACCAAAATGATTTCATTCCACTCACATTTACCCAATCTTCAATTTTCTAAATTTTCAATTTTCACCCCGAGACCCCGTACACACCAAACCTACCAAATGCCCTTGAAACTACCCAAAATTTGCAAAATCACCTAAATTACCCAAAATTCCCAAAATTCATTCCTATACATTTCCCTCCACTCAAATTGATCATCCATAGCCAAAAATACCAAAAATTCCAAAAATATCCCCCAATACCCTCCAAATACCCAAAATGCCCCTCTTAGCCAAAAAATCCAAAAATTCAGAAAATTCCCGTAAAATTTCAAAAATCCCAAATATTCCCAATTCCATTTTGTCCAACTACAATTATATATAAATTTTGTCAATTTACCCCACTTTACAAAAACCCCCAATTTAAATTTATTCTAACTCCAAGTGAACCCAATGTCAAACTAAAGCTACCCACCGACCTCAATTTTGGTCCAATTTAATTCTAAACTTGAATTTAACATCCACAATATCAATCTAAACCAAATTTAAAACCTAAAAAATATGCCGACACACCAAAGTAAAAATTTCAGACCAAATTTATGCTCGATGCACCGAGGATTTAAACATCACACAAAAATTTCAAGAGAAACATCAAATCAACCAAGTAATTTAGAAGAAAATTATAGAAACATTTTATTTTGAAAATAAAGTGATTACATTAGGGTTGTAGTTCAAAAGAAGGTACTGAATAAATCAGCTTTTTAACCGCTCAAACTCTCGACAAGAATTTTCCCGCCTAATCTCTTATGCAACATCCGACCGTTGATTCAACCGATTTTTCTCGATTAGTCATAGAGTGCACTCCTTTCGCGAAGGCATATTTCTAGTATTCGCATACTTTCAAAGAGGAGTAGTTGTTTCCCTTTGCATCTCCTCCATTTACCGCAATTATGTAGATCCACCTCCCGTCGAGTTGTAGCAACCCATATCATCTAAGTGACAAGTAAAAGTTTCGTGATGTCCCGTATCTCCCCGAAACACTTCTTCTTAGGTATTCACGATGTCACCCAAGCGGTCATACAGTTCTCTCATACCAACTAACACATACTGTATATCGCATCATATCGTAATCTCATCCACCTCCGACAAGTAAAACCTTCGATCTCGAATCCACACCTATTTTAAGAAATATGATTTAATAATTTAAAATAAAATATCCAAGTCATATGACTAAACAATACATACTCAATATCCTCTTTATCTGGGAACAAGTTGCTCCACTTAAATTCAGCAATGAAAAATCATCAAGAAATTTTTTCGTATCACTACCACCTCAACCGCTTCTTCGTACACTAGTCTTCCATTGAGGAGAAACTACAACCTTTGCCGACTATGAACCTCAATAGAGGACTTAGTTAATGAACTAAATCACACTATCCTGTACCTCTTCCCAAAGATTGGTTGATCTCTTTTCTAGAACTTCAAGCATGAAATCTGACGACTCCAACTCAACTCACCCGATGTCTTCACTTAGCGAGTTTCTTCTCCCACTGAATCTTCCTTTCGCTTCTAGTTAAGAAATCACTGCCTTTACCACAAGAGCTGCGGATCCACCGATAATCATGCCATTTATACTTATATATATATCAACATACTCCTTTTTAATGATTTTATAACGTGGATACTACGCAAGTATACGTATCAAGTGACAAGTAATACAAGACTTTCATTAAGCCCCCTAGATATTGAACCTACACAGTGATAAATAATGAAAATATAATTCGCACTCAAAATGTAAAAAATCAAATTTTTATTTTTCAACTTACATAAATTAAAGATAATATTCTGAAATAAATTTGATTCTTATTGTTAGTTTTTGCAATTTGATATGAAAATAAGTTACTACTTTAACTAAACTTTTGTAAGATGAAACTTATGCAAATGAAATATCTTTTTCCTTTTTAGCGAATAAACAATAAGTCACGTGGAAATTATCGTTTTGCAAGATCTAAACGTGTCGCGCCAAATAAAAGCAGAATTATATTTTTTATCCCTACTAGAGATGCTAAAAAGAACATAGGTTAATCTAATGTTTTAAAAATCTTGAAGTAGGGTTAGGCAAGAAAGATACTAGAGCTCACTCTAGAGTTTCCCACCCTCCAACTGGGGGCTAACATCTCGTATCAAAACATAAAACAATAAATCAACGTGGGCTTTAGTCTGTCACTCTAAAGTCCTCTAATTCTACACCCATCAAAGTTATCTTTATATTTATTTGCACTCAAATATATGGATTGCATTTTCACTCATATAATCTCATGTGATTCTTTCCTATCATTGACCGAGACAACACATACCTATTTACATGTTCTCACAAAAAATTTTAACATCTTAGTTGGTCATATTAAGAAGTAAATAAAGTGCAAAATTGTAAATCATCACAACTTCATCCAACATTGAAATCTTATACTTCAGACAATATACTTCCATAACTTTATTATTTCATCATTTTAAGGAAAAAGATAAACAAAAATATTCTGAATTCATGGAGAAAATATAATCACAACTGTTTAAAGAAATGATAGTGAAAACATAGGAAGTCTTAATTAAAAACCAAATGTAATAACATAGATAAAGACTTATCTTAAAATCCTCTCCACCAAACTCTTGATGCTCATTTGACTTTGTTTTCTCTTACTTACAATACTTCTTAAAGGTTGGCACCCAACTCTAATGGTTCTAATTTTCATTGTTAATCCTATTACAAATTATAATGAAGGAAATTAAAGATGGTGAAGTGGAGAGGTGTGTTATAAAATAACTCTCTAACATAAATCACACTCTTAAACATAAACCACACCCTCCAACAACAACAATATTTCTGATCTTCAATTCTTTATGCTTTCTTCAATAAAGCTTTCGTATCACTTCAAAGGCTTGCATTCAACGTATCTTCCAAGATGCATCTATTCAAGAAACTTTATTTTTTATTTTCACATCAATAAGGAGTTACCGACATTCATACAAAGAGATGCCTCAAAAACCTCCTCAAAATGGCGCCTAAAATTAAATAACTCCTCTTTTATAACTACCACACGTAAGCACAAGGTTCTAACACTTAGGCGAGAGCCTGCTGGCGTGTACATCCCAATTGGGCAACACAGCTAATGAAGCCAAGGCCAGATTCGCGTTGCTAGCCGCCATATATCACTTTTTCAATTTTCTTCATTTTTGCTCCAAATCTAATTTTTTTCACTTCTTTCATCACATTCATCCATTTAATCATACCTATAAGAAAAGCACATAAAACACCTTCCATTAAAGTGCAATATCATCAAATGCAGGTATAAAAATGTGTATAAAAACACTTTATATTTTAGGTGTATGAAAGTCCCTCAAACTTGAAATGTTACTTGTCCTCAAGCGACACTATTATCATATAAAAATCATACAAGTAAATTATGTGACGATTTTTTAGAGTTTTAAAATTTTGTTCTTAACCCAGTAGGATTCAATTCTGTAAAAATTCAAGTAAATGAGACACTTAAAGTTTACAAATCTCTTGTGTAAAGGTTAATGAATAATATTAATTTCATCTTATCGAGAAATACTTAAGATTCTTTAAAATATAAGACTTACGTATTTTATTTTACTTTAAAATCTTTACTAAAATAATTTTACTAACTATATTATATTTATAAGCTTCAAGGTTTTCTTAAATCTTATACTCTAAAAAGACTGTGTGTAGAACCAATTTTCGATTGTGCCCTTAAATCCTCAAGCTGCTCCTTCCTTTTTACATATACTTTTTCATTTTCTTTTTCTTTCTTTTCTTTTTTTTTTCTTTTTTTTAAGACAAGGATTACTGTATCTGGATACCCCTTTAATGATTTTTAATTCCACCTTTTCTTTCCTAAAGCATAAGGTAGATCAATATCTTAACTTATTAATATAAAAAAAGTTTTGAAAATTATTTTCAATAAAAGAAATTTAAGAATAAAAACAAAAGTCTAAACCATCTATTTTTCTAAGAATAGAACTTTTCCTACTAAAGATAGTTATAAAATATTCATCATTTCTTTACTAAGAAATTTTTAACTTTAAAATTTTCATCTTTATTATAGATTTTAACTAAATTCTCTTACTCATTTCTATATTCAAAATTTTATTTCCCTAATATAATTTCTTAAACATAATTATTTTTTCAATCAAAATTAAAATTTTAGTACATTTGAGAACAAATATAATTTTGAAGTTTTTGAAAATTGTCTTTCATTTCCCCCAAACTTTAAAATTTTCATTATAATGAAGCATTTAAGCATAGTAACAAAATATATGAGTAGGAACAGAAAAATATAAGCATTAAACTTGCAAGAATTATTATATCCTAAATATGCAAGTATTAAAAACATGAATGAAAACAACTAGATCAAATTTTTAAACTTTTTTATTTAATAAAAGAAATTCAAAAGACTTCTTTACATAAAAGCAGTGGAGGACATAAAAGTAAATTTACACACACACTTAAATAGAAATCCATAACTTAGACATATATATATGATAGTGAATTGAAATATTAAGTATGAAATTTAATTAGTGGATTTTAATAGCGTTTTAAATCTCTTCTAAATAATTTATGGAATAAGTTCTAAACTAACAAACAAAATACGCTAACAAATTACTAACACATTTACTACCACAATAATAATTAACATCACATATCACAAACGTACAACATCCACAACTAAAATAAACACAAACTAAAATGTCTCAACAACTATTATAGTAGAATGAAAAACAAAGAGTAGTCCTCTTAACAACCACAATGACAATAAACAACAAAATAAAAATAAAAAATCCACTGATACATCATATAACATAAGTCCACACATACATCGCATAACATAACATAACACAAATGAAATATCCATCCCAATTATCATGTTCCTCCTCTGCATCATCCCCTTCGTTCCAGGTACAGGTAGACACATATGGGCTATATTGTTGATGAGTGGGTAGCACAGGACTAAAGCACACTCTGATCAATATATCCATGTAACTATGATAATTCCTCTCATACTCACTATGTCTTCGAAGATAATCCTTAATATGGTCTACTTTCTCTATATCTGTGACTAACTAAGTAAAGATAATTAACATTCACCTTATCTTATTCAAAAGCTCATCTCGTGAATAAAAATCACTAAGATGCCTGGGACGTGGAAACATGAGATGTAGATGCAGTAGAAGCAGATGCACTGAAACCCCCTAGAAAATCCTCCTCTCCATCCAAAAAGTGAATGCTCAGCATAAGTCTTCAAATTCGAACAAGTAATAAACTTAAGAGGCTGAAGGACCTCTTCCCAATTTCCCGCATCTAACCCACTCGGTCACATATTTAATGTATAAAGGAAGCAAATCCCATTCCCGCAAGCAGGCAGCTCGGTAGAATTCCGCATACAATCAAAAATAATTTTTCCAATGTCATTTCTCTTCCTCTATGAATACGTAGTTTAAATTGCCTTTTTTCTACTCACCTCGCTTACGATTTCAGAAGCAGCTCGATGATATTAAATAATGTCAGTTTGCAGGGCATTTAACTTTGATGCAAAGAAGTTTACTCTTCTCTCATTAGTGATTTTCCATAATTCCCTCCCACGCTCAAAGTGTAATTAATCTCATCCAATTTTCCTCGCAGGAATTGTAATTTGAATAAAAACATAATAAAGAATAAATTCGTTATTTTCTTAGGAGTAAAATGTACTAGTTGTCCTCATACTAACACAAACGTAGAACTCCCAAACAACAGAAGTAAGAACTACAAAAGTAAAACATCAGAATCTATCCCAAAGGTGACTTACAATCATATCTTCTACTACTCCGCCTGGTTTATCGAATCCTTGCTCCCCGGATCGCCTTTTTACATGACCGTAACGCTCGAACGTACGATCTTGTGCTTTAGAACTGACGGACATGTTAGAATTGAAAGTGGCTCTCTTTTTGCTCCTCTTTGTTGCCTTTTCTAAAATTTGTATAAAAATCATCATAAATTCCACATTTAACTTAAATCACTACTCATCTCTTAAAGGCTAAATCCAAGTTATTTCTCAATCTTTTTCTCAAATTTTCACCATGAATAGAGATTTTCGGATTTCTCCAAAGAAACACTCAAAATAAATGCTGTATATAAAAAATTTTACTTAGGAGTAGTGCTCTTACCTTAAGAAGATCGAATTTAATGATTTCCACTTGAAACAATCTTAAGAGTCACAAATGTAGTGATGCCTTAGCTCTCCAAATTGCAAAATCCGAAGGAAGAAGATGACGGCGAGGTGAAAAATGCCAGTCTCTGCTTTAAACCTGAAAACCGTTTTTCACGAACCGGCGCCTAAACTCTAAGATATGGCGCTTAGCTGTGAAGCTCTGAAACATAAGCGCGGGGCCTCGATGCAAAGTCGCCAACTCGCAGTTCTCGATTTTTTCATTAAATACACATTCTCACTTCTTTAATTAACCTTAAATTATTTTAATAACTATATCTTCACCTTATAATCTTCTTATCTCTTGAATTACACTTCTTTAGATTAAAAACGATTCAAAACAAGTATTTCACAACACAGACTTTTACTTAATTAAACATACATAAATTACAAGTACGAATTAAAAGTATTTAATCCAACATATTTGGATAAAATCTCATCTTTTCTACGAAAAATAAAACACTTAAACAAAACATTAAACACAAACATAGAGCATAAACAATTATAACACATAATATACATAAAAAATAAAAACCAACACTTAACACCATTCATTTAAACACTAAGCACAAATAACTAACACTTAACACACTATAGAACTTAATTCCAGTCTCCATCAGTGGGAACTTTGTCTCAGCACTCCATTAGTTTTGTTCAATTCATTTGCATATGGATTTGATAAAATGGACTATGATGAAGACATTTGACAGAATCCTCTTCAATACATTTGTTTTTCAAATATATCACCTTATCCGCTTCATCAATATAACCTGTATGACTAAATTGCATCTTCATTTGCTAACTAATATGTCCTAAATTTCCATTAGTTTCATTTACCTTTGCTTCAATTGATGCAACATCAGCCTCGATCATTGCAATCTTCTCTATTATCCCTTGAATACTAACAACTAGAAATCCATTATATAACTGTTGCAAACTCTCACTAATGATCTTCATCTTGTTTGCATCCTCCATCTTCTTCATTTCACTCTCAAAAGAAGTCATTTTGCAACACTTAAAACTCTTCTGTAAGGCTTTTAGGATAAAAATTTATAATGGGATGAATTTCCTTTAATCTAATACCTATTTATAGACTTTAGATGGTCCAAAACCGTCCTCTCACATTTAAAAACCACTAAATATCATGCCATGCAACTTCCCCATGATAATGGCTTCTAAAAACTCAGTTTTCACATTTTTTCGTAACTCCGGTGGCTAAGCGCCATCTACTTGTGCTTAGCTGTCAGTGCCCATTTCAGCACAAGTCTGCTAAACATCCAAATTCTATTTTTAACTCATAAAAATTATCAATTATGGTCTCATTAATCTTCACTAACATAATATAAGCAAAATACTACCATATAATTCTTACACCAAACCAAATTAAACACACAAAACAAACTTAAAGGAAAGCACATTGATAACTATGACTGCCCGCCAAAACATGGCTTTACGGCCGGGCACTCGACATACCCAAGACTTATTCCTGTGACCCAACCTCAAATTTTCATCAAGTTCGAGTCTAAGAAATAATGTTCTTACTTACGACCATTTACTTTAAATATTTTCCGCTTTAGGATCATTAACATCCACAACTCCATAGGGATAAACATTCATTACAATAAATGGGCCCATCCACCTAGATTTAAGTTTTCCAATAAATAATCTTAATCTGACATTATATAACAAAACTTGTTGTCCAGGCTTAAAATGTTTATTCAAAATCTTACGATCATGCCACATCTTCACTTTTTCTTTATATATCTTAACACTTTCATAAGATTCATTCATTATCTCTTCAAGCTCATTTAATCAGTAATAATCTTTTTCTCCAAAGATCCTTTAAATTATAATTCGAACTCTTTAATGTTCCCCAATAAGCTTTATGCTCAAGTTCACCGTACAAACGACAAGCTTTTCAAAAAATTGTCCTATATGGGGACATTCCTATAGAAGTCATGTATGTAGTCCTATAACCCCACAAAGAAAAATCTCATTTGATTGACCAATTCTTTTTTGTTTGATTAATAGATTTTTCTAAAATTTCTTAATTTCATGGTTGGATTATTCAACCAAACCACACTTCTGAGGATGATAAGCAGTAGCATTTTTATGTATGATATGATATTTCCTTACTAATTTCTTCATAATTACATTTTTAAAATGACTTTCTACATCAGTTGTGATTACTCTTGACATTCCAAATCTATTAAATATGTTCTTTTTTAAAACAATTGCAGGAATTTGAGCATCACATTGAGGTAAACAACAAATTTTTATCTATTTAGATACATGCTGCATCATTGCTAACAATATATATATATATATATATATATATATATATATATATATATATATTCTAAAGATGGTATAAATGGTCCAATGAAATCTAATTCCCAAACGTCAAATATTTCAACTTCTAACATAAAATTGAGGGGCATTTAATTTCTTCTAGAAAAATCGCCTACACGCCGACACCAATCACAATTTTTAATATTAGCATTAACATCCTTAAAATTTTTAGGCCAACAAAATCCAAAATTTAGAATTTTATATGCAGTTTAATCAACACCAAAATGTCCCCTAAAATAAGAATCATGACATTTTTGAATAATTTCATAAAAATTATTCTAATGGTAAACATCTTTGTATAATAAGATCATTTCCTTGTTTATATAAAAATGGGTCGCCCCAAAGATAAGTCTTAACTTCGTATAAAATTACTTCCTCTATTTGTATGTCAAACCATAGGGTAATATGTCACTAACAATAAAGTTTACAATGTCGGCATACCATGGAACACGCTTCTCATTAATAGTGAACTATTTTTTATCATGAAAATGTTCATTAATTTCATCATTAGAAGAGAGAGATTTTCCATTTTCAAGCCTGGACAGATGATCTGCAATTTGATTATCAACACCCTTTTTATATAATATCTCAAAGTTAAATTTCGTAAAAGAAGAATCAATCTTATCGATTTCTGCTTCGCATCATTCTTTTTCATTAAATATTTATAAAGAGAATTAAGGCAGACAAGACCACACATTTAGTTCCAATTGGGAGTTATGATCTAAATTTATCAAAAGCATATACTATACTTAATAAGTCTTTTTCAACAGTATAATTAATTCTTTGGTTTCATTAAGAGGTCTAATACGTTAGGACATTGAAAATTTTATCATGTTTCTATCCTAAAAATGACCAAAGAGTATAATCACTGTGATCACATATTAATTCAAAAGGTTTTTCCCAATCTTGTGAAAAAATAACTGGTGCAGTGATTAGTTTTTCTGTTAATAATTCAAAAGATTTTAGGTAGTCTTCATTCAAATTAAAAATGGCAACTTTTTCCAATAACTAACATAGATGCTTAGTTTTTGAAAAGTTTTTAATATAACACCTGTAGAATCCAGATGTACCAAATAACTCCTAGTCTCCTTTACATTAGTTGGGCATGATAAATTAGCGATCGCCTGAACTTTCATAGGTCTACTTCCATACCTTTTTCCGAAATTCGATGTCCCAAGATAATTCCCTATGCTACCATGAATCGACATTTTTCCCAATTAAAGACTAGATTTGTTTCTTCACATCGTTTAAAAACTCTGGATAGGTGTTCTAAACATGATTCAAATGAAGTTCCAAACATTGAAAAATCATCCATAATTACTTCAATTCCTTTTTCAATTAAATCACAAAAATGTCATCATACACTAAATGTAAATAGGCACTACATAAAAACCAAAGGGCATCCTTCTAAAAGCAAATTACTACAAGGGCCGGTAAATGCTATTTTCTTAATCCCTCGTGAGAAATTTATATTCATGATAACCAAGATATCCATCTGAAAACAAAAATATTTATGCCCAGCTAGTCTATCCAACATCTGATTAAGAAAGGGTAGTGGAAAATGATCTTTCCTGGTGGTAAGATTTAATTTTCTATAATCAATGCATATTTGTCATCTTGTAACTTGTCTTGTTAGCATAAGTTCATTATTTTCATTAACAGTTATAGTTACTCCTCCTTTCTTAATAACAGAGTGAATAGGACTAACCCATGCACTATCTGAAATAAGGTAGATAATTCCAGCATCTAACCACTTAAAAATTTCTTTCTTAACAACTTCTATCATAATAGGATTTAATCTCCTTTAAGGATGAGCACTGGGTATGCCATTTTCTTCCATAAGAATTCTATTCATACAGATTGAATGACTGATTCCTTTAATATCAGCTATGGTCCATCTAAAGGCTTTCTTATATTTCTTTAAAGTTTCAAGAAAATTCTTTTGTTCTTCTGTAGTTAATTTTGAGGAAATTATACTGTACAAAGTCAGGAATCACCTAAAAAGACATATTTTAAATGTTCAAGAAGTAATTTCAATTCAAGTTGAGGAGGTTTTTCAATTGATGGACTAAAAGATTTATCTTTATTTATCATGTCTACAACTTTAAAACTTTCTTGAATATAATTTTAGTATTCCTTAATAAAATCTTTAAAATATTGTGTTTCCTCTTCTTACTCATGTTTCAACTGTTTACTTTCATATTTCTTTTTCATATGCTACTTTAAAATGGCATTCACTAAGATATCTCATAACATCCATTCTAAAACATTCATCATCTTTACCTTTTGTAGGATATTTCATTGATTTTGAATTATTAAATGTCATAGTTTGATCATTAACATACATAGTTAATTCCCCTTTCTACACATATATCATTGTTCTTCCTTTAGCTAGGAAAGGTCTCCCCAAAATAAGTGTTATCTCTTTATCTTCCTCCATATCAAGAACAATGAAATCAATAGGAAAAATAAATTGATCTACTTTTACTAAAACATCTTCTATAACTCCTTAAGGATATGTTATCGAACGATCAGATAACTACAGAGATATAGTAGTAAGAGTTTCTCCTAAACCTAGTATTTTAAATATAGATAATGGCATAAGGTTATTGCTTGCATATAAATCACATAAAGCTTTCCCATAAAATCTTTCTCCAATCTCACATGGAATTGTGAAGCTATCAGGATCTTTAAGCTTTTCAAGAAGTTTCTTCTGAATTATTGATCTGCATTCTTTACAAAGCACAACAGTCTCATTATCTTTAAACTTCATTTTTCTATTGAGAACATCCTTCATAAACTTCATATATCTTGACATTTGTTATAAAGGCTTCAAAGAATGTATCATTACTAGAGGGTTTCTTAAAAAATTTCTAAAATTTTTTAAATCGCATATCTAACATTTGTTATCATGTTTCCCGAGAAATGTTGGTGGTGGCTTTTTTATATCAATTTTAAATGGTGAAATAGGTCTTTCTGAACCTTTCTGAGCATCCTCTTTTGGTTCTTTAATTTCTTCTTTCTCTACTTCAATTTCTACTTGAACTCTACCTTCCAACTCTCTTCCACTTCTCAGTTGAACAGCTTTAACTTGCTCTTTATTTTTAATCATTGGATTTATCTCAGTATTACTAGAAAGTGTTCCATGGGATTTTTTACTTAATGAATTATCTATTTGTCCCAATTAATTCTGAATATTTCTAATTGTAGCTCCTTGGCTTCGAAATTGATTTCCCATTTATAACACCACTTATTTTATAGACAACGTCTTCTCCTTAAATTTTGAGGTATTGTTAAAACCTGAAGGATAAGTAGGTTTATATTTATTATTCCCTTGGTTGTTCCAATTCCCCAATGGATTTACTTGATTGTTCATCTATTGTTGACTACTACCACCCTGATTATTGTTTGTTCAGTTAAAGTTTGGATGGTTCTTCCAACTTGGGTTATAATAATTAGAATATGGGTTATTAGGCTTGTTTATGACATTTAAAGCTTCTAACGATGTTTGAGAACTTACCATTTGGCATAATGAATTTTCTTCAATCATTGAAATTGGTTGAGAAAAATTCATTCTAAATTGGCCTATCTTCCTTGAAATTGCAGCAACTTAGTTTGCTAGCAATGTAAAAGCATCATATTCATGAATACTGGTCACCTTTTTAAACTTTACCGTCTCAGAAGGCCATTGAAAATTATTTTTAGCCATTTCTTCAATTAAAGCATAAGCATCATTATATTGTTTAAATATCAATGAACCACCAGCAGCAGCATCAAAAATAGCTCTAAGAGATCCAAATAATCCATTATAAAAAGTATGAATTATTAACAAATCTAATATTGACTGGTGTGGACACTTTCTTCATGGATCTTTAAAACTTTCCCATACTTCATAAATAGATTCCCCTTCAAACTGAAAAAAATATGTAATATCATTTCTAAGCTTAGCAGTCTTTGATGGTAGAAAATATTTAGCAAGAAACTTTTGCGATAAATCAACCCAAGCTCTGATAGATCAGAATGCTAAAGAATATAACCATATCTTAGCTTTATCCCTTAATTAAAAAGGAAAAAGTCTAAGTCTAATAACATCATCCGAAACACCATCATATTTAAATGTAGCACACAATTCCAGAAAATTGGCAAGATGTAAATTTAGATCTTCAGTTCGTGCTCCCCCAAACTGATTATTAGATAACATTTGGATAATAGCAGGTTTAACGTCAAATCAATTAGACACTACAACATGATTTTGAATAATATTATGAAATTCATCTACTGTAGTGTTAGCATAATCTCTTAAAGGTCTAAATTCTTGATGGATTTCAACATTTTGATTCTTTTCATTTGCCATTTCATGAATATTTTTGTGTTCTTCCATATATTTAATTTTTTTTTTATTTTTCTTATAATTCTTTCTAATTTAGAATCGCAGGGCACATCCTTCATAACCTGAACTACGCATACAGAATTATAAAACACAATAAGATAAAATCACACAACAAAAATAACAATTTTCTAAAATAAATCTAACAAGTTTAAATAAGACTTTAAAAAGTAAAATTAACTTTTCTTAAAAATTTTTCTTTATTTTATATCATTCCCAGGTAACAACGCCAAAAACATGATCCACCGATATTTATGCTTACAAAATTTTTTTATGCATTGATACTCCTTTTAAATGATTTTAAAATGTAGATACTATGCAAGTATACATATCGTTTAACATGTAATGTAGGACTTTCTGATCAAGCCACTAGATATCAAACCCACAGGAAAAGTGATAAATAAAAAAACATATTCTAGCTGAGAAAATAGAAATTCAACTTTTTACATTTTAGAAAAGATCTTACTCAAATAAAAGATAATATTCTAAGAAATAAATTTTATTTTTTTTTGTTAGTTTTAATAATTTGATATGAAAATAAGTAACTACTTTAACTATACTTTTGAAAGATGAAAACTTATGTAAATAAAATATTTTTTTTTAATTTTTGTGAATTAGTAACAAGTCATGAAAATTATTATTGTGGAAGTATCTAAAATGTGTTGTGTCAAATAGAAGCAATTATATTCTTTACCCTTACTAGAGATGCTATAAAGAATATTAGTTAATCTACTGTTTTAAAAATCTTGAAGACGGGTTAGGCAGAAAAGATACTAGCTCTCACTCTAGAATTTCCTCGATTCCCTCCAACTGGGGGCTAATATCTCGAATCAAAACATAAAAAAATAAATCAAATTGGGGGCTTTAGACTGTCACGCTAAAGTCCTCTAATTCTACACCCATCAAAGTATATCTCCTTATTTATTTGCACTCAACTATATGGATTACAATCTCACCCATTAAATCTCATTTGATTCTTTCCTATTGTTGATTGAGACAATACCATACTGTTTCTTACTTGTTCTCACAACAAATTTAAGCAACTTAATTGACCAAATCTTGAGGTAAATGAAGTGCAAGGTTGTAAATCATTACAACTTCTCCCAACATTGAAATCCTATACTTCAAATAACATAAATCCATAACTTTATTACTTCATCATTTTAAGGGAACGATAAAGAAAATAACTAAGAATTCATGGAGAAAATACAATCACAGCTTGGTTTAAAAGTAGAAATCATAGTGAAAACACAAGAAGTCTTAATTAAAAACTAAATGCAGTAAAAAACATAAAGTCTTATATGAAAATACTCTAAACCAAACTCTAGAAGTTCCTTTGAAAACTTTACTTTCTCTTACAATTCTCCTTAGAGGTTGGCGCCCAACTCAAAGGTTTCTAATTCTTACTTCTAATCTTAATACAAACTGTAATAATGTAAAGTAAAGATGGTAAAGTGGAGATGTGTGTTCTAAAATAACTCTCTAGCATAATCCATGCTCTTAAATAAAAACAACACCCTCCAACAACAACCATATTTCTGATCTTCAAGTCCTCTTTTCATAGTTTTCCAATAGGTTTCTTCGTATCTCTTCAAATTTTGTACAGATTCAACATATCTTCCAAGAGATGCATCCATTCATAAGAGATTTAATTTAATTTTGGTGCCAATAGGGAGTTTCCCACGTTCTTACAAAGAGATGTCTCAAAAACCTCTTCAAAATGGTGCATAAAATTAAATAATTCCTCTTTTATAACTGCCACACATAAGCGCGAGGTTCTGATGCTTAGCCATGAGCCTACTGGAGCATATGCTCCAGATCTAGGTGTACTGCCGCGGGGCCTTGGTGCATAAGTGCGGGTTCTGGCGCTTAGCCGCTACATGTCACTTTTTCAATTTTCTTCATTTTTGCTACAAATTTGATCCTTTTTCACATCTTTCGTAACAATTATCCATTTAATCATACTTGTAAGAAAAATACACAAAATACATTCCATTAAAGTGCAATATCATCAAAGAAAGGTATAAAAATGTGTATAAAAATACTATATATATTTAGGGGTATCAAGCGGCTAGCATCTTTTCCCAATCAATGGGTTTAGACATCAAATTAGATCATTTCATCATAAGGGAGACATAAAAGTAGAGCAAATACAAGGATAGAAACACATTAAAAATATTGAGAACCATCCACTACACTTTATATATAAGGGTCATTGGTATTAAATTCCAAAGAGTCTAATTATTGCATGTATTTATCATTATTGAAATTTGATTTAATAATTTTCTTATCCTTATCACAACCATTTCTTTCAAAGTCCAGAAAAATTAAAGAACTTAATATGTATACCAAAAATGTGTCGGCATGAATCGCTTGATAGGCTAATGGGCTAGATTAAAAGACATATGATGAGGATCCCTCCTATACATAAAGTATAGTACTTTATGAATTTGACTAGTTGTAAAGCACTAACCATTTGATTGCTAGTCACTGAAGCGTTGCGGACTAGCCGAAGGTCAGATGACTAAAGGGCCACGTATGCTAACTAGGGATATGCATCCACGCCAATGAAGCGACAAAGGTCGAACAACCTAATAATCTCTCAGGTATCAATTTGAAGCTCTCTCCACAAGTACCTGAATATCTCTAAAGAAAAATAAATACAAAAGATGATAGACCACTCGAATGCCGACCAACAACACATTCAAAAATCATCCCACTTGTATCGTCTCAACTAAAATAGGGAGAAAAATTTTAATTAAATACTTTGGCCTTCTATCTTCTAGAAATAGGGATACCATACCATGTATTAGTGGCTTTTAGCTCTTCTCTCACTCTTGTAACCACCACTTCTAATATAGAAATGGGTCATAAAGCCCAAGAATACCCCAATTTGTCTTGAGGTGCAAGTCAATGTGCATTCTCTCCTTCCCTCTCTTTCTCACTCTTTCTATTTCACTCTCACTCTCATCCTCTCCCTCATAGTTTCTATAGCTCTAATCCTTAGTCATACTTCGTAGGATAGATCCGGATTCAATAATTAGGATTTGTCTTCTTAGAGTGAAACATGATACGACCTAAGTTCTTATTTTACTATATGTAAACATTGATATTCTTTCCATTAAATTTAATATGATTTCTATGCAAATGTATTGGAACATTGTTTTCACACTTTTTCTTCCTTGGATTATTTTTCAAATAATTGTTTAATCTATTTAATTCTCTCTGAATAATGTGTAGCTTATTGATGTGTTAAATTTTCATACTTTATTTATTTCTTGTTGGTTAGAAGAAATGCTAAGATTAATCGTGATCTTGAACTGTTTATTGTATTAAAGAAAAATAATCAGGTTAATACAAAATTCTTTAGTGAAATAAGGATATTATCATTATGATTATAATCACTTAGGGGAATGAGGAATTATGGGAGTCCTTGCAAGGTTAAGGGGACATAACCATAATCTGAGGCTTCAGTACTTCTTATGTTTAGGAATATAATGAGTAATTGTCCATGATTGTAAAATATAATAGAAAAGAATTCAATTGCTAAACAATTGAAATTTAAAAAGATCGATTTTTTTAGCCTAAAAATCTTTAGTTTTAACTTTAAAATATTAGGAATGGCAGAAACTTGGTTAAAAACCCCTTAATAAATTGGACTAAACCTAGAGTTAGTAAATAAGTAATTTGAGTATTTAAAAATTAACTCATTCCTTGAGTGATCGATATATAAACACATAATTTATATACTACCTGATCGACATGTATATTTCTGTGATAACGAGTGCTTAATCACAATTTAGACTAAGTTTTTGGTGTCAATATTGAATAATGATTTTAATTTTTTAAATAAGAAGAATGTTAGTTAAGAATTTGATCTTTATGTTTGAAAATTATTGTGTTATCTTCTATTTTTTACTCTATAATATGATTAAATGTTTTTTACTTTAAATTTGGGTTCAACCTCAGGTGGGAGTTTAGCAGTACCCTCTTATTTTCGATAAGGAAATCTCTCATGTTAAGAAAATCTAAGCTAGACTGTTCTTTGTGGGTTTCTAAGCCTAGAGGTTAGACTTCTATAGTCAAGAGAACATTGTCATTACCAATCAGATTTTCCAAAAATGTCATCGATTATCGATTGCTCTCTCATGTAATTATTTTAGGTTTCAAGGGGTTTGATCTCAAATTCCCTAACAATCATTCAGTTGTTTGATCATTCTTACGGCTTTGAGGAAAGTTTGATGATTTTACGACATTAAATGTTAATAATTCATCATTCTCTCTGAGAATTTCCTTCTCCTCTTCGACATCAATAGTGCCCCCAATTGTGCCTAAAAAGGGTCTCTCTATAGTCACGAACATCTCTTTGTAAGCTTTTAAATCTAAAATTATGAAATTATCCAATAAAGTGAAACATTATATAGTTTAGGTAGGCTGTCCACTATGCTTAATGGGTAGGCTGCAGATTGATCAGCCAATTTTATTGTCACTTTAAGAGATTTTAATTTCTCATCTTCCAAGTTAATCGATAATGTTTAGAGTCATGAGATTTACAATTTATCTTTGGTTAAAAAAAGGCTAGTACCTAAAATTATGTTCTTATGGTATAGGGAATGGTGAAAATACCAAGGCCCTTATTGGTTTTTTGCAGCTTGTGTGGTGTTGTGGGCGGGAGACTTTTTATAGTGTTAATTAGGATAGTGGAGGACACTTTGTTAAACATAGGTTTCACAGGTTTACTAGCCTCTGGTTGTTTGGAGATTTTTCTACTCTAGTCCTGATTTGTACTACCTTTCACTAGTCCAAATTCTGATCTTTTGGATTTACTTTGATATTTCTACGTAGTACTCCTTAGGCTCTATTTTTAATTGAACTCGCCAGCTGTTCTAGTTGATGTTCAATGTTCTTAATGTCCATAGTATAGCTGTTTAATCGGTTCCCCATTTGAATAACTAACACTTCAACATGTGATTTATTTTTGGTAGGTAGGAGTTAGCTTGGAATCCTCATGGGTAAGTTGTTTTGGAGGTTGCCCCCCCCGGTTTGATCAACTACTTACAACATTATTGTTACTATTTCCCCAACGTTGGTTGTTATTGTTCCAAGAGAAATTTTGATGATTCTTCCAACTCGGGTTATAGGTATTTGAGTTGGAATTGTTTATGTGATTTCCTATAAAATTAACATATTCTAATGTCAATATGATAGGCTCCACCAAAGGTCCATTCATTAATTGAACAATGAGTGGGATTTTTGGCATGGGATTCTTCCCAAGATTATCAAACTTCTTAGACCTAGCAACTATTTTGGTTAATAGGATAGTTTGACCTCATTTTTGATGAGGTCTTCTCTTCTTCTTTTTAGTACTTAGGATCTAGCCTTAGGTTTTTCCTTTGACTGTCTTAGAGGACTAGAATTGGGACCCACCACCTAGAATTTCAAACCACTTCTTAACTCCCCGCAAACTCTACAAACTTGATCGTAGACCCCTAATCACCTAGAGGGTTGAAATCAAATGTGGAAGTTTAAAGGATGAGTTCCTATAGGACTCTTTGGCCTTAGGAATGCCCTGGGTGGCCTGGTCTGGTGAAGGGGCTGACTTACACATACACTACACTTTCACACACCCATACTCAACTTGACCTCCTGACTCATGTAGGTGATTCACATGGATGGTCCTTAACCCCTAAGCCCTTGTCTAAGAGGGTTAGGAACAACATATTGGATGCCTCAAATGAGTCCCTTCATGGCTCATGTGGGCTTGATATGGCTTCATGGCTCAACCAAAATGATTTCATTACACTTACATTCACCTAATCTTCAATTTTCCAAATTTTCAATTTTTTACCCCCGGGACCCTACACCCGCCTAACCTACCCAAAACCCTTGAAATCCTCCAAAATTCTCAAATCACCCAAAATTCCTCAAAATAAATCCCAAACATTTCCACATTACTCAAATTGACCATCCATACCCAAAAATATCAAAAATTCCAAAAATACCTCCCAATACCCTCCAAATACCCAAAATACCCCCCTTGACCCAAAAATCCAAAAAAATCAGAAAATTCCCAGAAAATTCCAAAAAATCCAAAATATTCCCAATTTCATTTTGTTCAACTACACCATGGGCCAATTATGTCAATTTACCTACTTTTTTCAAAACCCCCAATTTGGCCCATTTTAACCCTAAGTGAACCCAATGTCAAACCAAACCTACCCAATTGACCCAAATTCTGGTCCAATTCAATTCTAAACTTCAATTCAACATTCCCAACATCAATATAGATGAAATTTAAGTCCAATTTGATTGACATTTGGATCCAATTTCACTTTTGGCCTTAAAGCCCAATTTTGACCCATGACCCAAACCTAACCCAAACTCACCCAATTCAACTCTAATTAACCCCAAATCTTTTCCAAATCTTCCTTAACATTACCAAAAACAAAACACTAACATGATTTTCCCAACATTTAGACCCAAACCTCACTCAAATTCAACCCAAAGCTAGAAGGCCCAATTTTGACCTAAACCCAAACCTAACCTAAATGAGCCCAAACCCCAAAATCAAAGCCCAACCAAAGTCAAAACCTCTTTGAAACACTCCCATAAACATTTCCCAACATTAATTTTACATCAATTTCAACCCTAGCCCAATATTGGCCCAAGTTAGCCCAATTTGACCTAAATTGGCCCATTCACCAAAGAAGCCCAAATTCAACCCAGTTCAAACTCAAATCACTCCCAATTTGCTCCAAGTCACTCATGACACATCTATGAGCTAAACCCAACAATTATTTGGCCCAAGCCTTTGCCAAAATTTCATCCTAAAATCCATTTTAAAATCCAAAAGCCCACTTCCCTAAACCATTTTAAAAGCCCATTTTCACCAAATACAAAAGCCCAAAATTTGCCCTAAAGCCCACATGGAATTTTCTTTTCATCGTACCTTTAATTGATATCACCCCTAAGTTTCAAAATAATCATTAAACCATTCCAAATCAAGCTTCATACAAATTCCCATCAAATTACCAAAAATTTCTAAAATCCATTTTCACGAAATTGACCAAGCTTTTCCCCAAGCCAAAGGCAAGCCATGCAAGCCATGGACAAGCCACGTGAAGCCATGGAAGGTTTGACATGTGATCAAGCCATTAATGGCAAAAGGAGGAGCCTCTTTTAAGCCCCTTAAAAAGGTTTTAACCCTTTTAATGCTTCACCTTAATCCATGATTAATCAAAATATTCATGGATGGTGACTTCTCCACCCTTTCCTAGCCGATCCAACCGATCCTCCCTCGGCCCAAATCGGCCATGGGGAGGTGAACCAAGCCCAAAAGGTGGGTTGACCCATTTGGACCCAAAATGAGCTCCTCCCTCATTCCATTTCAATCCAAGCTCTTTACACATGGCATTGGCCAATTGCCTACACAAAACCCCAGCCCTGACCCACCTGAACTTGAGGGTGACCATTGCCTGCCGGCCAGCCGCCTGGATGACCGGAAAACAATATGGCCGAGACCTTGGGAGGAGCCAAAAATTTCAATTCTCCCTTACTGACTTGTTTCAACACAAATGGACAGCATAGCTCTTCTTCTCTTGCCAAGAGCAGCTGATCCCAAGCCCTAACTCTCCCTGGGAGGCCCTCCACCCTCTCCTATTTAAACACCACCCCCTCTCGACCATGAGAGGTGCTGAACCAGACCTTACTGAAACCCCGCCAAAATTGTTCCAGAACACTCTCCATACTTAGAGCGAGTTGATCCCCAATGACAATTTGCCCTAATCCCCACCAACGAGCCCGATTTCTCGACCAAAATTTCACCCAAAACCAGGACACTTCTCCACAGTTGATCAATCCTCAAATTGATTGGTCCTACACCTTCACCAGACCAAGGGAAGAAGTCCACCAGCAAAAGCCCCCTCTCCAGGCCACCCAGTCGCTCCAGCCTCCAAGCTTTGTGATTGGCTGTGGTCAAAATCATACCTAGGCGATTCACTGGACCGGGAGACTTCATCTGGAGCTTGCTGGGATCCAATCGAAGGTGACAAAACCCTCAGATTGGAGCCACACTTCTCTGAGCAAAGGTATGAGCTAATTCTTCATCCCGAGCTTCTGGAAATTCTCTATTTCAAATGCTTTAATTTCAATGCATGATCACCGTATAGATGTATTCCTCTCTTCAAGACGAATCTATAGAGCATAAGAACACGAAAATCCATTGAGTATTGAGTGAGATATTAGGGATTTAGTGTGCACAGCTCTCGGGTGAGGACGCTTGGGGACGATGAACGGATGCCGTTCATTTAATACACGCGCGGACGGATGGCCAGGATCGCGTCGGATCAGGAGATGGAACGACACAGCGGGGCCCCGGAGCGCTGAGTCAGATGGCGGCGTCGAACCAGAACGCGCCGCGTGGCCTTTCGGAGCCGCCGAGGTTGACGCGGCGCCGCGTGGATAAATAGAAAATTAGGGTATTTTTGATTTATTTAATTCCCCTAAACTTCAAAAATCCATAACTTTGTGTAGAAAAATCGGAAAAATAAAATAAGAATACCCTCTTGCTCGGTGAACGGAGGAGAATAATGTGGAAAAGAAATCATTTAATTTCATCAAGTATTTTATTTTTAATAATTTATTTCCCTTCGCATTGTTTTAATTCTCCATGCATATAGGAAATTCACCATGGCATGAGACCATAGGGCTTTTGAAGCCTCCGAATTTGGGAACATTCCCCGAATTTTCCAAAGTCAGAGGCCATCCCTATGAGAAGTTATTGATTTTTCAAATTCATGTTGCTGTTTTAAATATTTTAATTCCAATAATTAGCATGTTGTGAAATAAATTCTAGGAAAATTTGGTGATGTCTCTTATGACCAGAGGACCCTAGGAAAAATAGGTTTTGGATTAATTTATTTAAAATAACCATTGGCTTAAACACTCAAAATAGCTCCTTAATTAATTAAAGTTAACCATATATCAAATTGACTTGAAATCAATTCTCCACTGACCTTTAGGATCAGAGGAACCTACCATAAAAATTTGAAGTCAATCGGACTTGGTTAGCCTCTACTAAATGGGTTGATTAAGCCATTTAGCCATTTTAAACTTTAAAAATTCATAACTTTCAAAATACTTTTTAAAAATTCACCAAATTGGTTTTGGAGCCTCTCTGATATCAGGGAATTTAAGAAAATTAAAATTTCAATTTTCTAAAAAAGTTGATTTTTTGGTATTATTTTAATATTTTAATAATTAAAAAATAATAAAAATCACAAAAATAATAAAATTCACCAAAATGTCACATTTTGAATTTTAATCACTTAGAAACAAACCCCATATTTTTTTTATGTCTATTTAATGAGATATTAAATTTTAAAGCCCTAGGGTAATTTTAAAATTAAAAAAAAATGTATTTTCTAGCATTTTCACTAAAATAATTCTAATAAATTAAAGAAAAATCAGAAAATTGTAAAAATTAATTTTCTGATTTCCTTGATATCAGAGAGATTTTTGAAAAATATAAATTTCATTTTTAAACCTTTATTTTATTTTTAAATTAATTAATGCTCCAAAACTTAAAATAATTATAATAAAAAAATAAATAAATAATATAATTCAAAAAATCACCAAAATTGGTCCAAGTTTTCCTCTGGTCATTAGAAATGTCCCATAATTTTCTTAAGGATAGAAACTTTCCCTTGGTCATGTTATTAAATTTTCCTTGGAAATTCCTATTTTCCACCAAAAATAATTACATAAATAAATTAAATACAGAAAAATCACATTTTCTTCTCTCATGTCTTTATTGGCATATGAGTTAAGTCACATAAAAATTTCAAGTTTATTCAAGCTCAATTTAGTGAGTTATGAAATTATTAAGCTTGAAGGGCAAAATGGTAATTAAAATTTTAACCCTTAACTAAAACTTTAGGTTTAATAAAATTAAAGAGTAAAATATTTGATCTTAATCTGATTTGGATGATTGAAATTTAAATAGTTAAAGGGTAGAAACCTATTAAACAATTTGAAAATAATTAAAATAAACCTTAATCAAATAATTAATTAAATTTGGAAGAATAATAAAATTGGAATTATTAAAATAGGGATATTATTAGGAAGAAATTTTTTCTTTAATTTAAAAATCCCTAAATTAATCATCTCAATAATATTTAATTCCTAATTAAAATGGTAATTCAAATTTAAGTTTTAAAATGTTAAAGGACTTAATCATTAAAATTAAATTAAAATTAAATTAAAGATTAAATTAAATTAAATCAAATAAATTAAATTAATTTAAATTAAATTAAATTAAATTAAATTGAACAAATTAAATTTAAATTGAATTAAATTTAATTAAAATTAAATAAATTAAGTTAATTAAAAAAATAAATAAATAAAATAAATTAAATTAAATTAAATTAAATTAAATCATATTAAATTAAATTAAATTAAATTAAATTAAAATTAAATCAAATTAAATTAAATTAAAGGAAATTAAATTAAATTAAATTAAATCAAGTTAAATTAAATTAAATTAATTCATATCAAATCAAACTAAATTAAATTAAATTAAATTAAATAATAGAATCGAAGTTAAAATTAAAATCAAGTTAAATTGAATCAAAATTGAAACTAAACTAAATTAAATTAAATTAAAGTTAAATTAAATTGAATTAAATAAAATCACCTAAGACATAAAGAATTTAAATATAAAGCAACTTGAATACTATTCCAAATTTAAACTCTTTAATTGAGGTTAAACTAAATCACAAACCATTTGAACATCAATTTGCCCTCGAAAGCTTTGGTTATCATAACTCCTAAACAGAACGTTAAATGAAATGATACTTCACTTATAGGATATTCAGATGTCCTAGTTCACTGAGCAAGATAACAAAACCTGAATTCCTGGACGATTAATTCATTTGTATAATTAAATTCATTTGGACTTAAAACAATTCTAGCAATATTGAAAAGATGTTTTTCAATATGATAGGATGTTTATAAGAACAACTGAACTTAATTATTCTTTGATGAAGAAAATCGTCCTTAAACCAAAATACAAGGACCTAGACGTCATAGGAAATGACTAGCTATAGGATTAGGAATTTGGTAGAAAACCATAACCCTTCCCTTAGTTTTATCTAGGAACTTGCTTAAATATTCTAATTGTGTTTTAAGTGCAGCTTGGGATGACGGGAAGACCCTCCAGGTATGCTTTTATTTTATTGCAATTTACTTTATTGCAATTTATTCAATCGCATCGTACTTACTTTTCTTGCATGATAAACAAATTGTTGCATGAAAACCCACACCTTTAGGATAGTCCCTAAAACTGAAACCAAAACTAAGTAAAAAGTCATTGCAAGATAAAATTCACCGCCACAACATTTCAAAATATAAAACAACTCAAAATTTAATCACAAACAGAACACAAAACTACAATTACAACTAAATTAAAACGTCCTCTTCGATGATCGGGAATACCTCGGATGATGTAACCTACGTGTTGCTAATGGGATTTCCCACGGTCTAAATGAAAGTGTGGAACTCATTTAGTTGAGTTTAGCAAATTCATCTGGACTAAGTGAATCCGATAAAAATAACGATGCCGGAAGGATGGAACCGTGGGATCTTAACCGTGTCGTTATAATCAACTTTAAGATTTGTTTTAAATAAAATATAAAAAAGACACTTGGAAATTAATATTTTCTCTAAACCAAAACACTTTTCTCATCTCCTGAGTTATGAATTCTATAACTAAACCTCTGCAACAACAAGGAGCTCGGAGCATGGTGGGCAGCACGACCATCGTCATCAGTAAAACCTGAGTCTACTTCAGCAAAACTTTCCTAGAATTAAACAATCAAGCCATAGGACTTCGAGGTAGTTTGCCTAGTGCAACATAAATCCTCAACCTTTTGTTAGGCATTTGCACTGCAAATTAAGCCCTAACCGGACTTAGGATTCCGAGGTAGTCGTCCGATACGACATAAACCCTCATATCTTTTAGGCTATTTGTATGATTTTATCATACGAACATAAGTCCAAATTAATTAAAATTGGCAAGATCAAAACATTAAATAAACATTAGGACTTTCCTAAATCCAAGCCAAACAATAGGATAGTTGGGAAATTACCGAAGTTCGCTTCGGATATGTGATTTCTCCTACCTTTCTTCCTTTGAATTCCCAAAACAAAATATTCCAAACTTGATCCATTCCCTATTGAAATTCGAAAATTCAATCCTTTGAAAACTTAAACTTTGAAATTCTTGAGAGCAGAATTATTGATTATTATCGAGAGTTTTCTTAGGTGATTCCTGTCACTTAAGATGTAATTAACTATAGGGGCTTGCCCTTCTAGTGAATTTTAAAGAACCCAGGTAATATAAACCCTATTTAATGCTTTCATATTAAGCAGTGGAATTTGTCGGCTTATAAAATTGGTTCGCAGACCAAACGGATGTCACAAACCTTTCTAGTTTATCTAACCGAGCCCCATTATCAAGCGAGTGTGTCTATTCTTCGGGATAGATACACGGTTTGTGGTGCGGTGCTCGTTTATGTGGACTTGTTTGGGATGTGAAATCGGTTGACTTCATATCTTAAAATTTTCAAACTTAAAATTATTTAAAAAAAAAAATCAAATACTACTTTTCAAATTATCTATTTAAATTAAATTAAAAATTCGCCGCACAATTTTTGTAGGCGACCCCTTTTTAAAATACAACACTCAACCTAAAAATATGCCGACAACTTCTGGCGACTCCGCTGGGGAAGATTCCACTCTCCATTATAATCAGATAATTCTGCTTTCAAAAATTGGTAGTGCATCCATGTCCCTAATGGATCAAACTACCCTTCTTTCCGTTGGGTACTATGTTCATTTCTACCTTGAACAAGTATAGCCAACATTCTCTCGGATTTAGGAGCCACTGTTTAGACACCCCTAAACAGAGAGGTTCCGAGATCCTTTTACCTCATTTCTGAGGTGGGGTGGACCCCAATAGGTGTTAGTTTAGGAGCGATCCTTCGAGTCGAGAAGTCTTGCATAAGACTTTCTTTTCCTTTTCAACTCTGAATCGGATTCCTTACCTTCTCTACACCTTTGAACATTCCGTTCTAAATAAACAAGCCCTTTAATGAATGAAATTGGTCTAGTTGTCTCTGCACCTACCCCGGCTTCTGCCAAATTAAAGGGGAAGGAAATCCAGAACTATGGCGAACCTGCTACCATGGAGGGTACAGACTTTCCTGTGAGACCTTCTATTTTTGAAATCGGGTCCAGCTCAAGAATTCCATCACTAACACGGACCCAAAGAAGGAACAGAAGCAGGAAGATTGCCAGGAAGGCCAGAGCTGCCGAAGTTGCTTTCCTGGAGGAGATCCCAGAAATCCCTAAGTACACACCCCTACTTGAATACATACCATTGCCTGAAGATACACCCTTTTTGGAAGGAAGTAGATTCCACCCCCTTTCTGCCGCGGCTGATGAGGAAAATGTCCGCAGGATTGTTTCTACATTACCTCGACCGGCGTACTACAACGACGAGCGAAAGAAAAGGGCTAGGATCACGCCATTTGCCCGACTACAGACTGTGATCGAGAAGCTAGCAAAGAAAGAGAAATGCCCCGTATCGGAGATTCTAAGAAGGATAGGGCGGGTGCCAGTCAAATCCCGTCTTGGGCCACGAGTAGAACCTGCCGTCGTTACGGAAAAGCCAAATAAAAGGATGAAGGCTAGTCCGCCTATCGTTGTTTCAGGGTTGCAAATTAGGGAGGATACCACCTTCCAGCATTTGGTCGACTGCACCATCCGGTCCTGGACCTTCCGTCGCTAGAAGGATGGTATGGCGTCCCACTACCGGACAACTAAGATTGAAACAACGGCACGAGAAGGAAAGTCTCGTCAAGAGACTTGAATGCGAAGAAAGCGCCACTGCAGTAAAGGGGACTCGTGAGAAGGGAACCCGACAGCTATCACACGACAACTGCGAGGACGCACAGAAAAGATCACTAGAGGACGCTATAGAAAAGTTGAGGACTGATATTCGACGACTAGCAAAAGAAAGAGAAGAGAAATTCGGAGATGAGATTGATTCATCGGAATTCATGGACGATGAGTATGCAAAAATCAACATGGTCGAAACACAAGCTTCGTCAGCTTCATAAGGTGCTCCTGCAGCCGCAGAAAGAGAGGAGCAGGAAGTGATGAGAAGGCAACTTCAAGAGAAAGACGATACGATCGGCCAAATGGCGAAAAGAATGGAAGAGATGGTTGTAGCCCTAGCCACTCTCCAGAGTCAAGTGCAACCCCAAAGAGAGACGCCCCCAGAGGTCATTCACATTGTGGATGGAGGAAAGGAAATTACGTCCATCAATGGGGATGATCAGCTAAAGAAAGATACAACACAAAGTATGATTCATAAGGTGCTCCTGCAGCCGCAGAAAGAGAGGAGCAGGAAGTGATGAGAAGGCAACTTCAAGAGAAAGACGATACGATCGGCCAAATGGCGAAAAGAATGGAAGAGATGGTTGTAGCCCTAGCCACTCTCCAGAGTCAAGTGCAACCCCAAAGAGAGACGCCCCCAGAGGTCATTCACATTGTGGATGGAGGAAAGGAAATTACATCCATCAATGGGGATGATCAGCTAAAGAAAGATACAACACAAAGTATGATTCCAGAAAAAGATATCAAGAGCTTGGTGGAACAGCAGGTGCGAGAAGCCTTAGCACAATCAAAGAGCGGGACATCCATTCGGACGGGTAGACCTTACCCAGAAGAATTCGACGCTGTCGAGTACCTAAAAGGCTTTGTACCACCTCTGTTCAAGACCTTTGATGGAACCGGGAACCCCCGACAGCATGTTGCACACTTTCGTGCCAGTTGTTGCAATGCCAGCGGGAGCGATGCATTACTCTTCCGACAGTTCGTCGGCGGCTCTGTCAGGGATCGCCTTTGATTGGTATGCAGAATTACCGAATGGTTCAGTGAAGACATTCTCAGAACAAGAAAACCTCTTCATCAAGCGATTCGCCGGAGCTCAGCACCACATCACTATAGGTGATTTAGTGGTAGAGAAGCAGAAGCCGAACGAAACTTTGGTGGATTACATACTTCGATGGAGAAATCTAAGTATGAAGTGTGAACCACAATTACAAGAACAACATGCAATCGACATCTTACTTAAAAGCATTCACGGCCCGATAGCACTTCTCCTCAAAGGATTCACTATTAAGACTTTTGAGAAGTTGTTAAGCAAGGCCGGAAGCCTGCAAGAGGAGGCGAAGCAATTAAGTTTCGCCGACAAGACAGACAAGCAAAAGCTCGTGAAGACTTTTGAAAAGAAATCCGGGATTGTTGCGGCGATCGACAAAGGCAAGCAATCGATACAAATATCGTCCGAACGGCCGCAGCAACCTCAACAAAATTATCAACAACCTCGACCCAGCTATCAGTCATCTCAACAGTATGAACAACCGCCTCGTCCGCAACCTACATTAAGGGAGTTTCTGAGCAGGGAATATCCATTCAAGAATGAGGCAGTACCAAAAATGTTTCGTAGTCTGATGAAGACTCCAGATTTCCAGCTGCCAGAGCCTAAGAGACCAGAAGAAGTCAACAAGAAAGGTGATCCCAACTTTTGCCCTTACCACCGGATGCTTGGACACAAGATAGAAGATTGTATTACCTTCAAAAGTTGGCTCAACGACAACCTTCGGAAAGGGAATATAACAATCCCGAAGGAGTACATGAAGGAACCCTAGAAAGGAGGTTCCGGCAATGTTGTCTCGACTGATCTCATCATTCCGATAGATCCCTATACAACTGATGATGGGTGGACTACCGCTTGGACGAGGTCTTCAAAAAAGATTTTAGACGGCATCCAAACCGCTTCGATGTGAGCTTCAATTCAGAGTTCGAAACCTATCAAGTCGGCACTATCACTTGTGATAGAAGAACCACCTCAACAGGAGAAGATTGAGGAGAAGAAGAAAATCGACGAAGAAGAGAAGACCGAGACTCCTAAGGCTAGACTAGGGGTTGCTTATCCTAGGATAGTTGTTTCCGATTCGGTGGAGAAATCCCTCAAACCTCTGACTCTATATGATTATCTGCTCACTTCGGTGGGATCTTATAATGATAAGGGTGATGGCGTTGGCTACGTTTTGACTGTTTCTAACGATTACGTAACTAGCGATAATCCGAACATCGATTTCGATACCAATGACAATTCTCAAATGATACACAATCTCGACGATCACGATGATGAAGAAGACATCCATCAAGGAGGTTACGAGAGTTCAACAAGCAACGAATCTATCTGCGAGTTTCGAGGGGCTCCAGTCACAATAGAGTTAGAGCCTTCAGACTCTGAAGCTAATCAAGAGAACCTGTCATTCCGATTCAGGAAGAAACACTAGCAAAGTCAATACTAGATTCAGAAGAAATTACAGAAGTTAACTTAAGAAGTGGAAGAGTTCTACCTTCGAGAATGGGTCCAAAGGACAAAGGAAAGCAGGTGGTTGTTCAGGAAGAACCAACCCCGACAGAAGAAATACCCATTCGAGAAGAAGCCGAGACACATGAAAATAAAGTGGACTATAACGTGCTAGCCCATCTTAGGAAACTACCGGCCAAGCCGAGCATCTACGACGCTCTCATCTTATCAAAGGAGATGAGAGAAGCTCTGATCAAGGCCTTACTTGACCCGGAAATTTGCTTAGCTCAAATGGCCGGAGATTCCTTAGATGAGGTTTGCTCGTTAAAGGAACAACGAGGTATTACCTTCACGGACAATGACCTTCTACTTGGGACAGCAGAGCACAACCGACCGTTGTACATTTCAGTTACAATCGGGAAGTTTACACTCTCCAAAGTATTGGTGGATCCAGGAGCATCAATCAATATAATGAGTCTTCGAACACTAGCATATTTGGAAATTGATGCTCGTGAGCTCGAAGCCAACAAAATGTTATTAAAAGGATTCAACCAGAAAGGAGAAAGAGCCCTCAGATTGATAACGCTACTAATGAAAACCAGTGACTTAGCAAAGATGACCACAAAATTTCACATAATTGATTCAGAAACGTCATTCAACGCTCTACTGGGCCGACCATGGATACATGAAAACAGGATGGTACCATCATCTCTACATCGGTGCATCAAATACTACGATGGAGGGAACGAGTGCATCAAAGGTGACTTACAACCATTCTCCGTACATGAGATTGGAATCCATGAAGATGCGGCTTATTATGCACCACCGAAGAAAACAATCTCCTCCGGAGATACCATGACAAATGAAGCAAAGAAAGTTCGGGACAACGAAGAACTCGAAGTTCTAGTCCAACGATCACTCACCACTCCCTTACGGCGAGATGGTGAAGGTTTCTCCACAACTCGCATCCGAGGTCGAGGCCGGGGACGAGGTCGTGGCAGAGACGTTAGGACGATGTTTTGTTTTGAAAAGTGCTTTAATTTTATAAAATAGAATTTTTATTATATATATATATATATGGATTTTGAAATTAATATTTTTTTTATTTTGAAGAATACAAAATCAAGCTGATCTCATATAAACAATAATTTAAATAATCAAGCATTTCACCATGAACATGTATTTATCCCGTAGAATAAGTACGTGGCTTGAGGTGAGGCTTGATCAAATAAACTAAAGGATTTATGATATCCATTTGATCTACGAACCAATTTTGAACGACAATTTCCCCTACCTAATATGAAAGAATAAGATAGGGTTTATATTAATTGAAGGACTTTAAGTTTCCTATAAGGGCAAGCCCTTATAGTTAATTACATCTTAGATAACCAAAGTCACCTAAGAAAACTCTTGATATAGATCAGGAAACATTTATATTCATGTCTTCCAAAGGTAAGGTTTCTAAAGAAAATGTGATAGTCGGAAATTCAATAGGTGAATGGCTCGAATTTTGGAACATTTCAATTTGTAAGAATCCGAAGGAGGGAAGGCTAGGGAAAGAACATAGATTCAAGAAAAATTTTGATGTCTTCCCAAACTATCCTATAGTTTGGCTTTAAATCTTGGAAATGAATTTTATTTAAGTTTCAATCCTGCCAATTAAATATAGGGATTACATTTGCATAATATCTGATTATACAAACAACCTGGAAGATGAGATGATTTATGTTGAATCGAACGACAACCTCGGCATCCTAAAGCGAATTAGGGTTTATATTTCACAACAGGGTTGTACAAAGGCCTAAAGAAAAGGTGAGGATTTATACTGCACTAGGCAAGCTATCTAAAGTCCTATGGCTTGTTGTTTAGACTAAGGAAAAGTTTTGCTGGTGTAGACAAGTTTTTTTGTTGAAGATGACCATGCTGCCCACTATGCATGCTCCAAGCTCCTCGTCGTAGGAGGTTTGTTTAAAAAAATGTCAATTGAGGAGAAGAGAGAAGTGTCATGTTTTAGAAATATTTGAATGGAGGTGTCCTAATTTTTTATCAAGGGAATATTAAAGTTAATTATAAAAAAAACTGGTTAAGATCCCACGGTTCCATCATCCCGGTACCGCTATTTTCATCGGATTCACTTAGTCCAAATGAATTTACTAACTCAATTTAATGAGTTCCATACTTTCATTCAGACAGTGGGAAAACCCTGTTAGCAACATGTGGGTTACCTCCTCCAAGGAATTCCTGATCATCCAATGAGGTTTTTTAATTTAGTTGCAATTTTAGTTTTTGTTTTGTTTGTGATTAAATTTTAATTTATTTTATATTTTTTAATGTTATGGCAGTGAATTTCTATCTTATTATGATTTTTAATTTTAGTTTTGGTTTTGGTTTTGTGGCTATCCTCAAGGTTTCAGTTTTCATGTAGGGTTGCAATGTTGTTTATCATGCAAATTGCAAGAAAGTAAAGTGCGGTATAGAAAACACGGGAGAGGAAAGCGTTGTAAACTTATAAAAGTGTACCTAGTGAGTCTTCTCATTCCTCCACTTGAAACTTTAGTATCCTTTGCAATAAACATTTATATTTTCAGGGAAAAAATACCTTATGGATATGTTCGTCACAGGCCTACCAAGTCCTAGGTCATAGCCCGGCGGGTCCTATTTATTCATTTGAGATATTTCGTTTAATAAATATGATCGGTGCAGTAGTCCTGCAAGGTGTCCAAAAGACTTGTGAAGAGCCTCTAGGAGATACCTAGATGTTTCACAATTCTTTTGAGCATCCTTGAGGTCATTTTTAACCTATCATAATTATTAAATAATTTATCATAATTATTAGTAGTCCTGCAAGGTGTCCAAAATATAGTGTAATTATCATTTTTTATTTCATTTAAAGAATATGTGGGTGAAGGCCCCTTTAGGCAAAGTTAATTTGTTTGGGAAAATTAGCCAATTAATTTCATAACTGGGCTTATAGTGTTTTTCAGGTATTTATAATTTGACTATGTTTGCTTTTTTAAACTTCTTTTAGCAAGATTGATTAAGCCTAGCTCACTACTAAGCTCTTAAAATTTTAACGGATAAAATTTTAATTTATTTTTGAAAAAAGTTAAATGAGTTTAATCAATTTTTATCAAAATATTGGGCTGTCATTTAATATATCAAATAGGGGTGTGAATTAGTGGATTATTAACCTCCAAGATTAACCCCTAACCCTAAGGATCATTTTGTTTAATTATCTTCCAAATTTAAACTAATTAGAAAAATCCAAACATTTAGTTTTGATATGACAAAATTGAAGTTGGTTTCTACCATTTGTCTCTTTAACATCTCAATCATCCAAACATATTATTTAGGATCATTAATTACCCATTTTGCCCTTTTAATAAACCTAATTATTAATTAAGGCTAAAAATACATAAAATTAAAACTTTGCCCTTGGGGCTTGATCATTTCAAAATTGAAGTTGGTTTCTACCATTTGTCTCTTTAACTTTTATGTTACCTTACTAATGAGCTAATTAAAACAAAGAAGGAGAAAATGTGACTTTTCAAATTTTAATTTAATTTATATATTTACTTTAATGCAAAAAAGAGGTTTTTTAGTGAAAATTCAATAACTTGATCGAAACAAAATATTTTACTTTAAAAATTTTACTGGAGGTAAGCCTAGAAAAGAGGACCATTTGGACAAAATTTCATGATTTTTTGAAGTTTATTTTAATTTCTGGAATTTTAATTATTTATATAATATTTTAAATGTTGAACTTAATAAATTTATTAATTAAAATACCACTCAAGTTTATATAGACTTAGGAAAATTATTAATTAAAATAAATTTGAGTGGTATTTTAATTATTAAATTTAATTTAAGTGCCAAAAATGCTATTAGACTTAGGAAAATCATTTAACTTATTAAATTAATTCCAAATGAATTCAAAATTTTTAGGGGAGTCCCTCTATCTCTGAAGCATAGTGGAGGATCATTTTTGGGTTAATTTGTTTGTTATCTTTTCTTAATAATTTAAGAGTTTGTTTTAGGTCAAGTTGGTGATTAGTGCATATCTTAGTGATTTAGCCCATGAAATAATTATCCTAGGGTCCTCTGATCATAAGATATCTCCCAAAATTTACTTTACATTTTTCTAATTATTATTTTAGTTATTAAAGATTTTATACCAAAACAAACACTATAACTTGAAAAATAGAGATCTTCTCAGAGAGATCCTGCTTAACTTTGGGATAATCAGGGAAAGTCCCTTATAATAGATGGAATAAGACTCCCAAAGCTCAAGACATGGTGAAATGTTCAGGTCAGTGGAGAATTAAAACACTGAAATTAGTATTTAAATCATTAAAATAAAATATGCATAAAAAATACTTTAAACTATTTCCACATTATTCTCCTATGTTCAATAAGCAACAGGGTATTTTATTTTATTTTTATGATTTTTCTAGGCTAAGATATGGATTTTTGAAGTTCTGGTAATTTAAATAATTCAAAAAATATAAATTTTCCTACTTAACCACGCGGCGCTGGCTGGATCCTAGGCAGCTCCGAAAGATCATGCAGCGTGCTCCTATTCGATGCTGCCATCTGACTGGATGTCCACGCTACCGCTCTTTATGTACCCGATCTCCGTCCAACTCTAGCTTGACCGTCCAAGCAATACACGCGGGATCCGATGACGCTCCTTCATCATGTTTGACTGGTTCATCCCGAGAGCCATCCACACTAAAACCCTAATATCTCAGCCTAGACTTAACCAACTCACTTTGGGTTGGATTCAATGGACTCGTCTAAGCATGGAGAACATATCTGTACGGCTAATCACAGTTTAAATTAACCCTAATTACATAGAGATTCAAAAAATCTTGGGAAGAAGAAGTAGGAAATACCTTGGCTCAGAGAAGTGAAGCTTTAATAAAGATGCTCTACACCTTCATTGGAGTCTTAAGAGCTCAGGGATGAAGCCTCTTACCTTGGTGAATTGCCTAGGTATGAAAGTGACCAAGGCTGATTTCGAGCTATGATGGAAGTCTGGTGTAGAGGCCTTCTGTGAAGGGGCTTTGATGAGGGATCTTCTTCTCTCACTTTTGTGAAGGTGTGGGTGCAGTTAATTGAGATTTGGTGCTGTGTGGAGATATATTAGAAAGTGTCCTATTTTCCGGCCAAGTTTAAGCTCTAAAATTGAGCTCAGGCATTGTGGAACAGAGGGGGAAAAATGGGTGGAATGATCTTAGGGAGGTCTGGAGAGGCTCTGGTGAGATTTTGGCAAAGTTTCTTTAAGAAATTTTTAGCACTTTGATTTTGGCCGTGAGGGGTTGATTTTATAGCCATGGCTACCTGGTGGAGCTCAAGTCCTGGCTTTGGGTGCAAAGTGTTGCTTAAGTCAAGAGAAGAAGAGCTCTGGTGGAAATTATGGGCTGAGCTGGCCATGGGGTGGAATTTTGGTTTGTCCAAGGGGGAGGTGGCTCTTGGTTTTGGCATTTTCCGGCCACTAGGCCGGCCGGCCAGGCCACAGGAGGTGGCCAGTGGGTCAGGTGCATCAGTGGGCAGGCCATGAGTGCAATGGGTTTTAATGGTTAAGGCATTAACATCTCTTAGATTTAACCATTTAAGGGAAGAGATCCCCTAATTTGTGGGACCTCTGGTCCATGGCTCCACTAGGGTGGGCCAGGTGGGTTTAGCCCAGTCCCTAGGGTGAACTTAGTGGCTGTGGAGGAGTTGGTTTGGTCACATTTAGTTCAATTTGGTTAAGTTAGGTCATGGGTTCATTTGGGTCACCGGTTTAAGCTTGAATGGAGCCCAAGTATCTTGAGGAACATTATGTAGATGATTGTAATAAAGATTTTTCATGAACACTTGGAGTTGTTTTGAGTTCATTTGGGGGTTCAATTTGGTGGATTTTGGGATTTTGGTTAATTTGGGCATGTTGGGCTAGACTTGAGTCTAGGTTGAGCTAGAATGGGGTATAGACCTGATTGAAGGTCCCAAATGGTCTAGTGGAGTGTGATGAAGAGTTCTCAACATAAATTGGATGCCAATTTAAAGTTTGGGTGAATCAATTTGAAAGATTTTGGAGAAGGGTTCAAATTGGGCTAGATTTGGATATTTCGATTTAAATGAGTTTAAATGGGGCTAAGGTCCAAATTGGGGGCAATTGAATGTTGCATGTGGTCCATAAAAGTGTTATTAAAGGTTTAGGATTAAAATTTGGGGGAATTGGTTGACATTTGGTCAATTTAGGGTTTTTGGATCATTTAGGTAAAATTGGAGATTTTGGATTTCAAGTGGAATTGAATTCAAATGTTGGTTAAATTGGGCTTTGATTTGGTTTAAATTGGTATTGGAGATGTTGATTTAAATTTTGGAATTGAAATTGGGCAATATTGGGGTCAATTGGGTAGACATTGGGTTTAATTTGGGCACTTTTGGGTTAAATAACTAAAAGTGGGGCTTTTAGTTAAATTGGGCTAAATTGACCAAATTGGGTCATGTGGTAGTTGAGAGAAATGAAAATGAGAATATTTGAGAGGTTTTGGGAATTTATGGGAATTTTTAGAATTTTGGGCTAGGAGGGGCATTTTGTTCATTTTGGGGATTTTTAGGGAATTATGGTAATTTTGGGTAATTTTGGTTGATTTGAGTGGTAGGGAGTATTTTCGAATGATTTTTGGAGAATTATGGGTAATTTGGGTGATTTTGAAAATTTTGGGGGATTTTAAGGTTTTGGGGGGAGTTTAGGTATTTTGGGAATTTTGGGGTAAATGTGTTAGAAATTTGGAATGTTTGGGCAAATTGGGATTGGTTGAAGATGAGTAGTATGAAATTATTTAGGTTGAGCCATAGACCACGGGTCACCCTCATTTAGTCCTCTATGTGTTGGTATTAGCCAAGCCCTAGCCTGAGGCTAACTACTTGTTAAAACCACTTACATGAGTTTCCAAAGAGTTAGGGGATTAAAATGTAATGTGCTTTGTTTAGGGTTGTGAGTGTGTAGTGTGAGCGTGGTGTAAGCTCAGGACCTCCCAGAGTAGATCCTATGGCCTAACCCCCTATAGGTGACTTCCCCTAGGCTTCTTTATGCTTGGTCTCTTCCTCCCAAAAACTGGAGGTTAGTCCTTAAGCATATGAAAACTCCCGGTGAAGTGAAAAAAGTTTGAATTTCTATGGGGAGGGGTGCCGTGACTAGTCTTCTAAGAAAGTCACCAGGAGAGTCCTATGGCTAGACCCTAGGCTATTCTAAAGTGAGACTAGACCTCAACCAAAAGTGAGGTAACCGAATGGACCCCCAATATGTGTGATGTGCTGAGCAAGAAAACTGCACGTATTGGTGTTGACCGATGAGATCAACAAAACCAACACAACTGTATGAGTCAAACTCAAGGCAAGCACAAAATTTAGCGAGGAAGTCTTCGCTGGGGATTAGGAGATATATCTTCATGTCCCAAGAACTCTCGTCGGGGAAGGAAGATGGAATACCTTCATGAGAGAAGCTATGAATTTCAAACTTACAAACTCTGAAGGAGTTCAATCTGAAGTTAATTGAAGTTGGAATTTGGATTTAGAATTAGGATTTAGAATTTGGACTTGATTTCAACTCAAAATTTGAGTTTGAATTTTAATTTAATTTTGAGTTTTAATTTTAATTTTAAGTTTAATGAAATTTATGGAAATTTTAGAATTTTTAAATTTTTGAATTTGAAAATTTTAATCTTGTGGGAAGTTTTAAGTTAGAAGTGAGTGTAGAGGAAAGATCTGAATTTCAGTACTTATCCCGAGAGGATGAGAACTAGATGTTAGGTACAAGCCTTAAAAATGAGAATCAGAATTTCAACACCGACCTCAGGATTTTTGTGGATATAGAAAAATTTGTCGAAAGGGAAATGGAAAATTAGGAAATTTTTGGGGAATCAGACGACTAAATTCCGTTCCCATAATTTCATGGAGTGCGAACAAATTTTTCGAAAGGATGATGGAAAATTAGGGAATTTTGAGGGAATTGGACGACTGAGCTCCGTTCCCGAAATTTCATGTAAGGTAGAAAAATTTCTCAAAAGGATGTTCAAAATTAGATAATTTTGAGGGAATCAGACGTCTAAGCTTCGTTCTCGAAATTTTATGGAAGGTGAAAAATTTTCTTGGAAGGATGTGGAAAATTAGAGAATCCAGAGGGAATCAGATGACTAAGCACTGTTCCCGGAATTTCGTGGAAGATGGAAAAATTTCTCAATAGGATGTGAAAAATTAAGGAATTTCGGGAGAATCAGACGACTAAGCTCCTTTCCCAGAATTTCATGGAAGGCGGAAAATTTTCTGGGAAGAAAGATGGAAATTAGGGAATTTTGAGGGAAATTGGACGACTAAGCTTCGTTCCCAGAATTTCATGGAAGGCGGAAAAATTTCTCGGAAGGATGTGGAAAATTAGGGAAATATGGTAAGATCTTGGAGAGGAAAGCTTAAGGACTCACATCCGACCCAAGGTGTTACACTAGAAGGGAAAGCTCAAGGACTCATATCCAACCAAAGTGGTGGCAGAGGGGAATCAGAATTTAGGTACTGATCCCAGAATTTCATTTAAGGAGAATTGGGTATAATTTGGTATTGACTTTCAAAGAAAGTGATTTGGTACAATTCGACCAAGATCGGTAGCCATTGCAAGATTTGTAGAATTTCAAGGTATTTCGAGTTTGTGAGAAGTGACGATGTGTGAAAGGTGCCAAATTTCGCGGAGCACCCCCGAAAGTGAGGGATTTGAAGATGAGTGCAAAGACTCAGGATCTCGCAATAGAGGAAGAGCAAATTTTACCATTGTTTGTTTTTTAATTCATCATCATTTTCTTTAGTTTATTTTGTTTCATTTAATTTCATTTTATTTAATTTTATTTCAAATTTCGATTTTAAATTTCCATTTTGGTTTCATTTCAATTTCACTTTCATTTGACATAAGTTTGGGTTGATTCCAGTTTTAATTTGATTTTGTTATGATTTTATTCTTTTTTTTTTCAACATTATTCTTTTTTTCTTTTCATTTTGAAACCAAAGACGTGGTTTAAAGACTTTCGACTCGTGTTGAAAAGAAAGCATTTCTGAAAAACAAAAATTTTCATTAATTCTGCTGGAAGTAGTACAACTGATCAAATGATGACAAGAATCCAAAAGTAGATCATGTGTACAAGGCTGAACAAAGCTGACATGTCATATCATCTAGCTGCTACAAAAAGTGGCAGCACCGACTGTCATGATCCGTTGAAAGGGGTGGATTTCTGCGATCTGAGACTGCTGTGGGGATGAGCCAACTTGCCAAGGTTACACTTCAGAATAAAATTCCCCTCATGAACACCCGGAGGTACGACCGTCACAGTGGCAAAGGATGAAGGCTCTCCAGCTCTGGATCTGGTTCATAGTAAAATGGCGCTTTGTCTTCATCCATTCATCTAAAGGTGACTGGCACCATTTTTCTTCTAACACCTAGGATGCAGTGTTTCACTAAATCTGCTATATTTCCTTTCAATACCAGTACTGATCCTACCGGTAAGGGAATTTCAACAGAACCTAGGAATTCTCCCGGTCTGACAATTTGGATTTCTCGTCCAAGTAAAATGTTGCTTTCACTTATAAAAGAGACCGTGTATAAGGGTCTTACAAAGTCATGGTGGTTGATATGAGATGGGATGGAGTCCTCATCCACATAAATATTTATGATGCACCTGTTAGGAACACAGTCTACCGACAACACAAGCCACTCGACCATCCTCTTTATCATTTTCTTGATCTGTGGTGGCATTGGATCCATCTCATCATGCTGCAAAATCTCTGGGGGATTACCTTGTCGATCTATCGCAAAGTTATAACAATAGCCACACTGGATAGTGACTCTGCCTTTTCCTCTTTTTCATTTGGACAACTCTGTATATGTTCTTGGCCTCAGACGGCTCGCTCTGCCCAATGCTTGTAGAGTGTCGATGCAGTACAAAATTTATTCTTCATCCTTCCTAGAGAAAACATCAATGTATAACTCGAGTCCTTCCAGGATATTGACATATTTTCCTTGTATGTCTTCGTAGTGTTGAAATTCTTGCTTTCTGATTCTTCTAATCTTTCCCATGACGTAGTCTGGATTTCCTCGCGGCGGCGGTGGTAGGACCAACTATGGCACGTATGGCTCTACCTCAGGATATTCCTGGCTCCTTAGTATCTTTGAGGCAGCTGCATATACCTCTAATGTGTCATATTCCTCAAGCTGTAAAACTTGACATTCCGGGCATTTTGAAAATCCCCTTGACACTGTAGGCAGTCTTGATAAACCCAAGTTGCAAGTCAGACACCCAGTCAAAATTTCATCCATCAGATTAAATGTCGGCATGGGCTCCTCTGCAGTCTCTCATCGGTGAGCGGTGCACTGTTATTAGTTTCTCACAATTCAGGATTGTAAGAATCTTCAGCAATGGGTGTTAGCACGGCGGCAAGCTCCCGAGCTTGTCTCCTCTCCATCCTGTCCAAGAGGCGACGCTTACGGTGATTTGCATTTCTCCTTTTTGTACGCGCCAACAGTGCATCTAGAACTCTTTCGATTGAAGAAACAACATGATCACCTTCTGGAGTAGTGATCATGGATGGAACCTGAGTATGTCTCGTGTCAAGGAGGTGTAGGTTGACGAACCCCCCTAGCTCCTCCATATCCTGACGTATGTCCGACCTCCATGTGACCACTTTTCCTCATCGACTTCATATCTGTAATCTCCTTTATTTGTTTCTTTTTCAAGACGTGAAGTCCAAGCCATTTATAGAAGCAAACACCAACTCACAACCCAACACCGCCTGCACAAGTAAACAGGAGAAATGTCAGTGGGCGGTGCTGTGCAGGAACAAGACCAAGGACAAAAATCATTATCTTTTAAGTTTTAAAAAGTTTTATATTTATTTTGATGCCATTATCTTATTTAATATAATTTTAGAAATTTTAGATTTAGAAATTTCAACAAGCGTGTTTTATTATTTGAGAGAATTTCTTTTATTTCATTTAACTTTATTTTATTACAAAATTTAGACCCAATCAGAGACGTCGGTCCTATTCAACATCAGAACGAAAATTTTTCTCCAGATACCTCATGTTGCATTGTATGTCTCGAGAAATCATCCATTTATCGGCAACATGGGTCTCTCTCCTTGAGAATCTACCAACTGGTACGATCCTTCAGAGTAAACCTTGTCCGCCATAAATGGTCCTTCCTAGGTCGGTTCAAATTTTCCACCTATCTTGCGATGCGCAAGAAGAGGCCTTTTGAGAATGAGCACAAGGTCACCAATTTTGAACGACCTTGGGCGGACCAACTTATCGTGGGCTTGAATCATCTTTTCTTGGTAGAGTTCCAAATTCTACTATGCATGCAATCTTTTTTCCTTCGAGATTTTCCAATTCTGCCAGTCGAAGTTTGGCATTTTCTTCTATTATAATTTGATTGGCGATGGCTATCAGGATTGACGGTAGCTGAACTTCTAGTGGAAGGACTGCCTCAGACCTATACACAAGTGCATATGGTGTAGACTGCATCGGTGTTTTGACTGTTGTCCTGTAAGCCCACAAAGTTTTTAGTAGTTTCTAGTTCCATTTTCTTTTGTTGTCGTCGAGCGTCTTCTTTAGAATTTGAATGAGCGTGTTGAAGGCTTCTGCTAAGACATTTGTTTTGGGGTAATAGATCGTGGTGTATCTCCAATCTATCCCGTGTCTTCTGATGAAGTTTTTGTTTTTTGTGCTCTTGAAGGTGGAGCCATTATCAGAAATGATCTTGCGCGGCACACCGAAGTGGTAGACAACCTGATTCTTGAAGAACTGTAGAACTTGTTGTGATGTAACTTCCAGTAGCGAAACTGCCTTTGCCCACTTGGAGAAGTAATCTGTACCTTTAAGTATGAATCTGTGTCCTATCAAAGACGGAGGGTCTATCAGACTCACTATATCCGTGCCTCAACACTCGAATGGCCACAAGGCAATCGTGGGGTGTAGAATATTCGGGGGTTAGTGCAAGACCACTCCGTGCACTTGGTATTGATGATATTTCTTTGTTGTGTCCATGTAGTCTGTCACCATTGCTGGCCAGTAGTATCCGAGTCTTTTGATTTTGATTTTCATCTTCGGTCCTGACTGGTGATCACCTCACAATCCGACATGTACTACTTTGATAATTTTCTTTACTTCTGCTTTACTGAGGCATATGAGCCACATATGATAGAAGGATCTTTTGTACAGAAAACTGTCAATTAAGGCATATGAGGAAGCTCTCTTATGAATTGGATGCGCTGTTGATTTGTCTTCTGACAACTTTCCTTTTTGCAAATATTCTATCATCAGCTAACGCCAATCTTCTGTTTCATCTGCCACTGTAGCTCCTATTTCTTCTCTTCCAATCTTGTGTAGACTGTCGAGGTTGATCTGTGACAAATTCTGACGTCTCTGTAATGTAATATGTATAGAATCTTCAGGTGGGCAAGCTAATTCTTTAGCGAGTTTAGCTAAAGGGTCCGCGTGGGTATTGTCTACTTGAGGAACTCTATAGAATATAACACTTGGGATCTTCTCGAGAAGTTTCATCGTGTACTAGTGGTATTCTTCTAACCTCGATTTCAAAATTTTTTGTTATCATGCCACTTGTTGAATGACGAGTCGTGAGTCGCCGTAAATGGCAATGTCTATTATTTTCATTAGTATTGCTAATTCCAAACCGGTGATTAGGGCTTCGTATTCTGCTTCATTATTGGTACACGGTTCTGACAAGTGGTAGGAGAACCTCAACATGGCTTGATCCAGAGTTATGAAGATTAAACTAATTCCTGCTTTGCCCGGTTTCACTATTTGTTATCATTTATCTCTTCTGGCTGATGAAACTCCGTCGAAGTACATTTCCCAACATCTAGCACTGGGTTGCTCTACTTGTAGTATTTGTTCATCTGGTAGTTCTTCATTGAACGGAGTTCCAGCTGGCAGTGGATGAGCTGCGAGAAAATCTGCTAGAATATGCCCTTTGATAGTGTGAAGGGGCACAAAAGTTATGTCAAATTACAATAATATCACTGACCAACTTGCTAAGCACCTGGAAAGTGTTGGTCAGGTCATAAAATATTGCAATGGATTAACTTTTGAAATCAGGTTGACCTTATGAGACAACATGTAACGTCTAAGCTTTTGAGATGCAAAAACTAAAGCTAGACACTGTTTCTCAATAGGAGGATACTTTACCTCTGCCGGTAATAGATGTTGAATTAGGTAGTAGGGTTCATTTTCCTTACCCTCATCATTGACTTGGGCAAGTAAGGCTCTGAGGGACTCGTCCAAAGCTGCAGTATAAAGTATCAACGTTCTACCTGGTATAGGGGCTGCCAAAACATGAGGTGTCATTATATATTGTTTAATGTCTTCGAAAGCTCGTTGACATGGCTCTCCCCAAACAAAAGTGTCATCCTTTCGAAGTATGTTCGAAAATGGGAGACACCTTCCTGACAAATTAGATATGAAGTGTCTTAGATATGTCAATTTCCCTTGAAAAGAACATAATTGTTTCAAGGTTCTGGGAGGAGGCATTTCTAATTTGCTTTAATATTTTATGGGTCTATTTCGATTCCCCGATGACGCACAACAAATCATAGAAATTTCCCAGAGTTAACGCCGAAAGTGCATTTTAAGGAATTCATATTTAGGTTGTATTTTCGTAACCGTTTAAATACATTCCTCAAATCATTTAGGTGGTTTTCCTTTACTTTGCTCTTAATGACCAAATCATCCACGTAGCATTCCACTCTGTTGTGAATGAGGTCATCGAAGATCTTGTTCATTGCTCTTTAATATGTTGCTCCTGCGTTCTTCAATCCAAATGGCATCACAGTGTAACAGTAAATCCTGATCAGAGTTCTGAATGTTGTAAGCATTGCATCTTCTAGAGCCATCTTGATTTGATTGTAACTTGAGGATCCATCCATAAAGGAGAAATTTTCAAGTGACCATGCAATGTCGACCATTAATTTTGGTATTGACAATGGGAATTCGTCTTTCGGACATGCTTTATTCAAATCCCTGAAGTCGACACACATTCGGATTTGCCAATTTTTCTTCTTTACTGGCACGACGTTAGCTAGCCATGTTGAATATTGTTCTTCTCGAAAAAATTTAGTGTCTATTAATTTCTTTATTTCTGGTATAACTTGTTGTTCTATTTCAAGACGCATTCTTCTGGGAGCTTGCTTTACTGGTGTTGTACTTTGATTCACTCCTAGTCGGTGAACTGCAACCTAGAGAGATAGTCCAGGCATTCATCATAGTTCCAAGCAAAGCAATCTTTAAATTCTGACAATAACCTAACCAATTCTGTAACCTCTTCTTCATTGAGAACTGAGCTTATGAAAATAGGTCAGGACTGCTCCTCAGTCCTGAGATTGATTTATTTTAATTCATCGACTTGTCGGCATATTTTTAGGTTGTGTTTTTTTATTTTGAAAAGGGGGTCGCCAAACAGAAATTGTCGGCGAATTTTAGATTTTAAATTTGATTTAAATATTTATATATAATTTAGAAAGTAGCATTTGATTTTTGAAAATAATTTTAAGTTTAAAAATTTTAAGATATGAAATCAAACTGATTTCACATCCCAAATAGTTTATATAAACGAGCGCCACACCACAAACCGTGTATCTATCCCGAAGAATAGACACACTTGCTTGATGATGGGGCTCGATTAAATAAACTAGGAGATTTGTGACATCCGTTTGGCTCGCGAACAAATTTTATAAGCCGACAAGTTCCCTCGCTTAATACAAATGAATTAAACGGGGTTTATATTACTCGGGTTCTTAAAATTCCCTATAAGGGCAAGCCCCTATAGTTAATTACATCTTAAGTGACGGGAATCACCTAAGAAAACTCTCGATAATAATCGGTAGTTCGCTCTCAAAAATTTCAAAGTTTAAGTTTTCAAGGGATTGAATTTTGGAATTTCAATAGGGAATGGATCAAATTTAGAACATTTTGTTTTGGGAATTCAAAGGAAGAAAGGTAGGAGAAATTACAGATTTGAAGCGAACTTCGGTAATTTCCCAACTATCCTATTGTTTGGCTTGAATTTAAGAAAGTCCTAATGTTTATTTAATGTTTTGATTTTGCCAATTTTAATTAATTAGGACTTATATTCGTGTGACATGATCATACAAATAGCCTCGAAGATGTGAGGGTTTATGTCGTATCAGACGACTACCTCGGGATCCTAAGACTGGTTAGGGCTTAATTTGCAATGCAAATGCCTAACAAAAAGGTTGAGGATTTATGTCGCACTAGGCAAACTACCTCGAAATCCTATGGCTTGGTTATTTAATTCTAAGAAAGTTTTGCTGAAGTAGACTCAGGTTTTGCTGATGACGATGGCCGTGCTGCCCACCATGCTCCGAGCTCCTTGTTGCGGAGGTTTAGTTTTAGAAGTCATAAATCAAGAGATGAGAGAAGTGTTACGGTTTAGAGAAAATCTTAAAATCCAGGTATTTTTTAATATTTTAATTAAACAAATCTTAAAGTTGATTATAACAACACCGGTTAAGATCCCACGGTTCCATCCTTCCGGCATCGTTATTTTTATCGGATTCACTTAGTCCAAATGAATTTGCTAAACTCAACTGAATGAGTTCCACACTTTCATTTAGACCGTGGGAAATCCCGTTAGCAACACGTAGGTTACATCATCCGAGGTATTCCCGATCATCCAATAAGACGTTTTAATTTAGTTGTAGTTGTAGTTTTGTGTTCTGTTTGTGATTAAATTTTGAGTTGTTTTATATTTTGAAAAGTTGTGGCGGTGAATTTTATTTTGTAATGACTTTTAATTTAGTTTTGGTTTCAGTTTTAGGGACTATCCTAAAAGTGTGGGTTTTCATGCAACGATTGTTTATCATGCAAGAAAAGTAAGTGCGATGCGATTAAGTAAATTGCAATAAAGTAAATTGCAACAAAATAAAAGCGTACCTGGAGGGTCTTCCCATCATCCCAAGCTGCACTCAAACACAATTTAGAATATTTAAGCATTTAGAACAAGTTCCTAGGTAAAACTAAGGGAAGGGTTATGGTTTTCTACCAAGTTCCTAATCCTGTAGCTAGCCATCTCCTATGACGTCTAGGTTCTTCTGTTTTGGTTTAAGGACGATTTTCTTCATCAAAGAACAATTAAGTTCAGTTGTTCTCATAAACATCCTATCATATTGAGAAAGTTTTTAAGAAAAATCTTAAACATCTTTTCAATATTTCTAGGATTATTTTTTAAGTCCAAGAGAATTTAATCATACAAATGAATTAATCGTCCGGGAATTCAAGTTTTGTTGTTATCTTACTCAGTGAACTAGGACATTTGAATATCCTATGAGGGAAGTAACATTTCATTTAACGTACTGTTTAGGAGTTATGATAACAAAAGCTTTTGAGGGCAAATTGATATTCAAATGGTTTGTGATTTAATTTAATTTCAGTTAACGGGTTTAAATTTGGAATAGTGTTCAAGTTGCTTTATATTTATTTTTGAATTTCTTTATGTCTTAGGTGATGTTATTTTAATTCAATTTAATTTAACTTTAATTTAATTTAATTTGGTTTAGTTTTAATTTTAATTTAATTTAATTTGATTTAATTTGATTTGATTTAATTTAATTTAATTTAATTTAATTTAATTTAATTTAATTTAAATTTAAATTTAATTTTATTTTTAATTTTATTTAATATTTTATTATTATTATTTTTTTATTTTTTAAAGATGATTTAATTTTAATTATTAAAGTATTAATTTAATTGTAATTTTAAAAGGATTTAATTTAAATAATTTAACTTTAATTTAATTTAATGATTAAGTCTTTTAGCATTTTAAATCTTAAATTTGAATTATCATTTTAATTAGGAATTAAATATTATTGAGATGATTAATTTAGGGATTCTTAAATTAAAGAACAAATCTCTTCCTAATAATATCCCTATTTTAATAATTCCAATTTTATTATTCTTCCAAATTTAATCACTTATTTAATTAAGGTTTATTATTTTTAAATTGTTTAATAGGTTTCTACCCTTATTATTCAAATTTCAATCATCCAAGTCAGATTAGGATCAAATACTTTACTCTTTAATTTTATTAAGCCTAAAGTTTTAATTAAAGGTTAAAATTTTAATTACCATTTTGTCCTTCAAGCTTAATAATTTCATAACTCACTAAATTGAGCTTAAATGAACTTGAAATTTTTATGTGACTTCTCTCATATGTCAATAAAGGCATGAGAGGAGAAAATGTGATTTTTCTGTATTTAATTTATTTATGTAATTATTTTTGGTGGAAAATAGGGATTTCCAAAGAAAATTTAATAATATGACCAAGGGAAAGTTTCCGTCCTTAAGAAAATTATGGGACATTCCTAATGACCAGAGGATCACTTGGACCAATTTTGGTGATTTTTTGAATTATATTCTTTTTATTATAATTATTTTGAGTTTTGGAGTATTAATTAATTTAAAAATAAAAAAAAGATTGAAAAAAATGAAATTTATATTTTTCAAAAATCTCTCTGATATCAAGAAAATCAGAGAATCAATTTTTATAATTTTCTGATTTTTTTTAGATTTATTAGAATTATTTTAGTGGAAATACTAAAAATATACATTTTTTTAATTTTAAAATTACCTTAGGGCTTTAAAATTTAATATCTCATTATAGAGACTTAAGAAAAATATGGGGTTTGTTCCCAAGTGATTAAAATTCAAAATATAACATTTTGGTGAATTTTATTATTTTTGTGATTTTTATTATTTTTTAATTATTAAAATATTAAAATAATGTAAGAATATCAACTTTTTTAGAAAATTGTAATTTTATTTTTTTTAAATTCCCCTGATATCAGAGAGGCTGCAAAACCAATTTAGTGAATTTTTGAAAAGTATTTTGAATGTTATGAATTTTTTAAGGTTTAAATTGGCTAAATGGCTTAATCAACCCATTTAGTAGGGCTAACCAAGTCCAATTTACTTCAAATTTTTATGGTGGGTTCCTCTAATCCTAAAGGTCAGTGGAGAATTGATTTCAAGTCAATTTGATGTATGATTAGCTCTAATTAATTAAGGACCTATTTTGGGTGTTTAAGCCAATTAGGGTAATTCCAAGTGGATTAATTCAAAACCTATTTTTCCTAGGTTCCCCTGGTCATAATAAACATCACAAAATTTTCCTGGAATTTATTTCACAACAAGCTAATTGTTGGAATTAAAATACTCAAAACAGCAACATGAATTTGAAAAATCAATAACTTCTCATAGGGATGGCCTTTGACTTTGGAAAATTCAGGGAATGTTCCCAAATTCAGAGGCTTCAAAAGCCCTATGGTCTCATGCCATGGTGAATTGTATACATGCATGGAGAATTGAAAATGTGCAGAGAGTAAATAAATTATTAAAAATAAAATACTTGATGAAATTAAATGATTTCTTTTCCACACTATTCTCCTCTGTTCACTGAGCAAGAGGGTATTTTTGTTTTATTTTTACGATTTTTCTACACAAAGTTATGCATTTTTGAAGTTTAGGGAATTAAATAAATAGAAAAATAACCTATTTTTCTACTTATCCACGCGGCGCTGACTCAACCTCGGCGTCTCCGAAAGGCCACGCGGCGTGTTCTGATTCGGCGCCGGCATCCGACTCAGTGCTCCAGGGGCCCGCTGTATCGTTCCGTCTCCTCATCCGGCGCGATCCTGGCCGTCCGTTCCCACGTGTATTAAATGAACGGCATTCGTTCATCATCCCCAAGCCTCCTAGCCCGAGAACCGTCCACAGTAAATCCTTAATATCTCACTCAATACTTAACGGATTTTCGTGTTCTTGTGCTCTATGGATTCATCTTGAAGAGACGAATACATATATACGGTGATCATGCATTGAAATTAAGGCATTTGAAATGGAGAATCTCCAGAAGCTCGGGATAAAGAGTTAGCTCATACCTTTGCTCAAAGAAGTGTGGCTTCAATCAGAGGGTTATGTCACCTTCGATTGCGTCCCAGCAAGCTCCAGATGAAGTCTCTTGGTCTGGTGAATTGTCTAGGTAGGATTTGGACCACAGCCGATTACAAAGCTTGGAGTCTGGAACAGATGGGTGGCTTGGAGAGGGGGCTTTTGCTGGTGGACTTCTTCCCTTGGTCTGGGGAAGGTGTAGGATCAATCAATTTGGGGATTGGTCCACTGTGAAGAAGTGTCCTGGTTTTGTGCTGAAGTTTGAACTCGAAATTGAGCTCAGCTAGAGGGAATTGGGGCTGGAATCCAGTGGGAATCAAGTGCTCTATGTGTAGGGAGTGGCCTGGAATAATTTTGGCAGAGTTTCCTTAAGGTTGGTTCAGCACCTCTCCCATGGCCGAGAGAGGGGGTGTTGAAATAGGAGAGGGTGGAGGATCTCCCAGGGGGGTTTAAGGCTTGGGATCAGCTGCTTAGGTCAAGGGAAGAACAGCCATGGTGGCCATTGGGCATGGGGTAGCTCAGCAAGGTGGAATTTCAATGTTGGCTCACATGTGAACTCTCGGGTGTGGTGTTTTCTAGCGGCCCAGGTGGCTGGCCGGCAGGCAGGGGCACCATCTTGACCAGGGAGGTCAGGGCTTGTTAATGGTGAAGTCAATTGGGTTTGGACATGTGTAAAGTGCATGGATTAAAATGGTATGGGGGAGAGGCCACTTTGGCTTGATTTGGGTCAACCCATCCTTTTGGGCTAGGTGCACCACCCAAGGCCTGGTTTTGGGCTGAAAAGAGTCACTTGGGTCAGCTGCCATGGAGTGGTGAAGTCTCCATCCATGGTGACGTGGCTAAGCATGGTTTAGTGTGTGACATGCTTCTGGTTAAAAAGGCTTAATGAAGGATTAGGAAAGGGGGCCCTCCTTTTGCCATTAATGGCTTGGTCACATGTCAAACCTTCCATGGCTTCATGTGGCTTGTCCATGGCTTGCATGTGGCTTCATTTGGCTCATCCTTGACTTAGGAAAAGTGGATCCATTTATATGAAAAGGGAATTTGGAGATTTTGGCAATTTAGAGAAAAATTTAGATGGTGCTTGATTTAGGTTGATTTGATGATTGATTTGGGACTTAGGAATTGATCCCAATTAAAGGGATGATGAGAAGGAATTGTCATGTGGGCTTTGGGCTTTTGGATTTCACTTTGGATGTGCTTTCAAGATGGTTTAGAGAGTGGGCTTTTAGATTTCAAAACAAATTTTAGGATGATAATTTTGTAAAGGATTGGATCAATAGGTGTTGAATTTAATTTAGGATGGTTTCATGAATGATTTGGAATAAATTTGAAGTGGTTTGGGCTTGAATTGGGTTAGATTTAGACCTCTTTGGTAAATGGGCCAATGTAGGTCAAATTGGGCTAACTTGGGCCAATGTTGGGCTAGGGTTGAAATTGATGTAAAATAAATATTGGGAAATATTTATGGGAGTGTTTCAAAGAGGTTTTGGCTTTGGTTGGGTTTTGATTTTGGGGTTTGGGCTTATTTGGGTTAGGTTTGGGTTTAGGTCAAAATTGGGCCTTTTAGCTTTGGGTTGAATTTTAGTGGGGTTTGGGTCTAAATTTTGGGCAAACCATGTTAGTATTTTGCTTGTGGGGATGTTAGGGAAGGTTTAGAAAAGGTTTGGGGTTAATTGGAGTTGAATTGGGTTAGTTTGGGCTAGGTTTGGATCATGGGTCCAAATTGGGCTTTAAGGCCAAAAGTGAAATTGGATTCAAAAGTCAATCAAATTGGACTTGGATCTAGTCTAGATTGGTGTTGGGAATGATAAATTGAAGTTTAGAATTGAATTAGATAAGAATTTGGGTCAATTGGGTAGGTTTGGCTTGACATTGGGTTCACTTAGGGTTAAAATGGGTCAAATTGGGGGTTTTGACAAAAATGGGGTAAATTGACAAGATTGACCCATGGTGTAGTTAAAAAAAATGAAATTGGGAATGTTTTGGATTTTCTGGAATTTTGTGGGAATTTTCTGAATTTTTGGATTTTTGGGTCAAGAGGGGTATTTTGGGTATTGGAGGGTATTGGGAGGTATTTTTGGAAATTTTGGTATTTTTGGCTATGGATGATCAACTTGATTGGTGATGAAATGTTCAAGGTTAATTTTGGGGAATTTTGGATGATTTGGAAATTTTGAAAAATTTGGGTAATTTCAAGGGCTTTGGGTAGGCTAGGTGGGTAGGGTCCCAGGGGTCAAAAATTGAAAATTTGCAAAATTGAAGATTGAGTAATTGTAAGCGGAATAAAATCATTTTGGTTGAGACATGAAGCCATATCAAGCCCACATGAGCCATGAAAGGACTCATTTGAGGCATCCATTATGTTGTTCCTAACCCTCTTAGCCAAGGGCTTAGGGGTTAAGGACCATCCATTTGAATCACTTTCATGAGTCAGGAGGTCAAGTTGGGTATAGGTGTGGTTTTAGGAGGTGTGTGAAAGTGTAGTGTACAATTGTAAAGTGTGTGTAAGTCAGCCCTCACCATACCAGGCCACCCAGGGTAGTCCTAAGGCCAAAGAGTTCTATAGGAACTCATCCTTTAAACTTCCACAATTGATTTCAACCCTCTAGGTGATTAGGGGTCTACAGTCAAGTTTGTGGAGTTTGCAGGGAGTTAAGAAGTGGTTTGAATTTCTAGGTGGTGGATCCCAATTCTAATCCTCTAAGACAGTCAGAGGAAAAGCCTAAGGCTAGATCCTAAGTACTAAAGAGAAGAAGAGAAGACCTCATCAAAAATGAGGTCAACACGACTGTTGATTTGATTTCTTCTTCAAATTCTGGCGGAGCCTTCTCTATCGATTGATCTTTGTATTCATTTTCGATGTCCAAGCAATCTTCCACTAGTTGACCAGTAACAACCACGTAAAATCCTGAGTTATCGACAGGTTTGATCGTACCGAACAAAGCTTGGTAGTCTATGAATGGATGTCCCGCTCTTTGATTGTGCCAAAGCTTCTCGCATCTGCTGTTCCACCAAGCTCTTAATATCCTTTTCCGGAATCATGCTTTGTGTTGCATCCTTTTTTAATTGATCATCCCCGTTGACGGATGTAATCTCCTTTCCCCCGTCTGCAATGTGAATGACTTCTGGGGGTGTTTCTCTTTGGGGATGAACCTGACTCTGGAGAGTGGCTAGGGCTACAGCCATCTCTTCCATCCTTTTTGCCATTTGGGAGATCGTATCATCTTTCTCTTGAAGCTGCCTCCTCATTACTTCCGGCTCCTCTCTTTCTGCGGTTGCAGGGGCACCTTGTGAAGCTGACGAAGCTCGTGTTTCAACCATGTTAATTTCTGCATATTCATCATCCATGAACTACGACGAGTCAACTTCATCTCCGAATTTCTCTTCTCTTTCCCTTGCCAATCGTCGAATATCGGTTCTTAGCTTTTCCATAGCATCTTCTAGTGGTCTTTTCACGTACATCCTTGCGGTTGTCATGTGATAACCGTCGGGTTTCCTTCTCATGAGTCCCCTTTATCGCGGTAGCACTTTCTTGGGACTCAAGTCTCCTGACGAGACTTTCTTTCTCAGGTTGTTGTTTTAATCTTAATTGTCCGGTAGTGGGACACCATACCATCCTTCTAGCAGCAGAAGGTCTGGGACCGGATGGTCTGTCAGCCAAATGCTGGAAGATGGTATCCTCCCTAATTTGTAGTCCTGACACAACGACAGGCGGACTAGCTTTCATTCTCTTATTCGGCTTTTCCGCAGCGATAGCAGGTTCTACTCGCGGCCCAAGACGAGATTTGGCCGGCACTCACCCTATCCTTCTTAAAATCTCTGACACAGGGCATTTTGCTTTCTTTGCTAACTTTTCTATCAAGGTTTGCAGTCGAGGAAATGGCGTAATTCTAGCCCTTTTCTTATGGTTATCATTGTAATATACGGGCTGAGGCAACGCGGCAGCAATCTTGCGAACATTTTCTTCATCCTCTGTGGCGGAGAGGGGATGGAACCTGCTTCCTCCTAAAAGTGGTATGTATTCAGGCAGCGGTGTATACTCGGGCAGTTCTGGGATTTCTTCTAGGAAAGCAACTTCAGCAGCTCTGGCTTCTCTAGCAATCCTTCAACTTCTGTTCCTTCTCTGAGTCCGTGTCAACGATGGAATTCTCAAGCTGGAACCGATTTCAAAAACAGAAGGTTTCACAGGAAGATCTGTACCCTCCACGGTAACAGGTTCATCATAGTTCTGAATTTCCTTTCCCTTTAGTCTGGCAGAAGCTAGGGTAGGTGCAGAGACAACTAGACCAGCGGGGGTAGCAACAACAGTCCTTCTGCGAACAACAGTACTCCTCTCAGTTAGAATCTTTTGCAGAGGAGGGAATTCATGAGTTGACTTGAGGTTAAACTCAATCAACGACTTCTCAGTTTCTGGTACTTTGCTTGTGAGTGAAAAGAGAGTGACGTCGGGGATTTTGATGTCGGTGTCCCCGAATCCATTTCCGAATCGAATAATTCCATTATCAGGCAGTTCGTCCTTGAACACGGCCAGGTCAAGTCCATTGACGAAGGAGAAGATCAGTTTTGGGGCTTCCATTTCTGCAGGGCAGATCCAAAGTGTTAGTCTCCGAATCGTGCTTCTTCTTATCGTACAACTTATGACGAAAAAGAAAGAGTCCAAACACATTTCTGTTTACCTTAGTGTATTTGTGATATTAAAAGAAAATTGTTTTTTCGAAAAGATTTGTACATTAGGAAGGAGAATTATTAAAAGAAGGAGAGTTGTAAGAAGAGTAAAAGGAATTGATTAGGAACTGGAAAAGGAAGAGAAAGTCTTGTAGAAACTTCTCGACCCGCAAGACCGCTCCTAAACTAATACCTTTTGGGGGTCCACCCCACCTCGAAATGAGGTAAAAGGATCTCGGGACCTCTCTCGTTTAGGGGTGTCTAAACGAGTGGTTCCTAAATACGAGAGAATGTTGGCTATACTTGTTCAAAGTAGAAATGAACATAGTATTCCAACGGAAAGAAGGGTAGTTTGATCCACTAGGAACATGGATACACTACCGATTTTTGAAAGCAGAATTATCTGATTAAAATGGAGAGAGGAATTCTCCCCACCGGAGTCGCCAGAAGTTGTCGGCATATTTTTAGGTTGTGTTTTTTTATTTTGAAAAGGGGGTCACCTAACAGAAATTGTCGTCGAATTTTAGATTTTAAATTTGATTTAAATATATATATATATATATAATTTAGAAAGTAGAATTTGATTTTTGAAAATAATTCTAAGTTTAAAATTTGAAGATATGAAATCAAACTAATCTCACATCCCAAATAGTTTATATAAACGAGCGCCACACCACAAATCATGTATCTATCCCGAAGAATAGACACACTTGCTTGATGATGGGGCTCGATTAAATAAACTAGGAGATTTGTGACATCCGTTTGGCTCTGCGAACCAATTTTATAAGCCGACAAGTTCTCCTGCTTAATACAAATGAATTAAACAGGGTTTATATTACCTGGGTTCTTAAAATTCCCTATAAGAGCAAGCCCCTATAGTTAATTACATCTTAAGTGACGGGAATCACCTAAGAAAACTCTTGATAATAATCAGTAGTTCTGTTCTCAAGAATTTTAAAGTTTAAGTTTTCAAGGGATTGAATTTTGGAATTTCAATAGGGAATGGATCAAATTTGGAACATTTTGTTTTGGGAATTCAAAGGAAGAAAGGTAGGAGAAATTACAGATTCGAAGCGAACTTCGGTAATTTCTCGACTATCCTATTGTTTGGCTTGAATTTAAGAAAGTCCTAATGTTTATTTAATGTTTTGATTTTGCCAATTTTAATTAATTAGGACTTATATTCGTGTGACATGATCATACAAATAGCCTCGAAGATGTGAGGGTTTATGTCGTATCGGACGACTACCTCGGGATCCTAAGACTCGGTTAGGGCTTAATTTGCAATGCAAATGCTAACAAAAAGGTTGAGGATTTATGTCGCACTAGGCAAACTACCTCGAAATCCTATGGCTTGGTTATTTAATTCTAAGAAAGTTTTGTCGAAGTAGACTCGGGTTTTATCGATGACGATGGTCGTGTCGCCCACCATGCTCCGAGCTCCTTGTTGTAGAGGATTAGTTTTAGAAGTCATAAATCAGGAGATGAGAGAAGTGTTCTGGTTTAGAGAAAATCTTAAAATCCATGTATTTTTTAATATTTTAATTAAACAAATCTTAAAGTTGATTATAACAACATCGGTTAAGATCCCACGGTTCCATCCTTCCGGCATCATTATTTTTATCAGATTCACTTAGTCCAGATGAATTTGCTAAACTCAACTGAATGAGTTCCACACTTTCATTTAGATTGTGGGAAATCCCGTTAGCAACACATAGGTTACATCATCCGAGGTATTCCCGATCATCCAACAAGACGTTTTAATTTAGTTGTAGTTGTAGTTTTGTGTTCTGTTTGTGATTAAATTTTGAGTTGTTTTATATTTTGAAATGTTGTGGCGGTGAATTTTATCTTGTAATGACTTTTAATTTAGTTTTGGTTTCGGTTTTAGGGACTATCCTAAAAGTGTGGGTTTTCATGCAACAGTTGTTTATCATGCAAGAAAAGTAAGTGCGATGCGATTAAGTAAATTGCAATAAAGTAAATTGCAACAAAATAAAAGCGTACCTGGAGGGTCTTCCCGTCATCCCAAGCTGCACTTAAACACAATTTAGAATATTTAAGCATTTAGAACAAGTTCCTAGGTAAAACTAAGGGAAGGGTTATGGTTTTCTACCAAGTTCCTAATCCTGTAGCTAGTCATCTCCTATGACGTCTAGGTTCTTCTGTTTTGGTTTAAGTACGATTTTCTTCATCAAAGAACAATTAAGTTCAGTTGTTCTCATAAACATCCTATCATATTGAGAAAGTGTTTAAGAAAAATCTTAAACATCTTTTCAATATTTCTAGGATTATTTTTTAAGTCCAAGAGAATTTAATCATACAAATGAATTAATCGTCCGGGAATTCAAGTTTTGTTGTTATCTTACTCAGTGAACTAGGACATTTGAATATCCTATGAGGGAAGTAACATTTCATTTAACGTACTGTTTAGGAGTTATGACAACAAAAGCTTTCGAGGGCAAATTGATGTTCAAATGGTTTGTGATTTAATTTAATTTCAGTTAACGGGTTTAAATTTGGAATAGTGTTCAAGTTGCTTTATATTTATTTTTGAATTTCTTTATGTCTTAGGTGATGTTATTTTAATTCAATTTAATTTAACTTTAATTTAATTTAATTTGGTTTAGTTTTAATTTTAATTTAATTTAATTTGATTTAATTTAATTTAATTTAATTTAATTTAATTTAATTTAATTTTATTTTATTTTATTTTATTTTATTTTATTTTTAATTTTAATTTAATATTTTATTATTATTATTTTTTTATTTTTTAAAGATGATTTAATTTTAATTATTAAAGTATTAATTTAATTGAAATTTTAAAATGATTTAATTTAAATAATTTAACTTTAATTTAATTTAATGATTAATTCTTTTAGTATTTTAAATCTTAAATTTGAATTATCATTTTAATTAGGAATTAAATATTATTGAGATGATTAATTTAGGGATTCTTAAATTAAAGAACAAATCTCTTCCTAATAATATCCCTATTTTAATAATTCCAATTTTATTATTCTTCCAAATTTAATCAATTATTTAATTAATGTTTATTATTTTTAAATTGTTTAATAGGTTTCTACCCTTATTATTCAAATTTCAATCATCCAAGTCAGATTAGGATCAAATACTTTACTCTTTAATTTTATTAAGCCTAAAGTTTTAATTAAAGGTTAAAATTGTAACTACCATTTTGCCCTTCAAGCTTAATAATTTCATAACTCACTAAATTGAGCTTAAATGAACTTGAACTTTTTATGTGACTTTACTCATATGTCAATAAAGGCATGAGAGGAGAAAATGTGATTTTTCTGTATTTAATTTATTTATGTAATTATTTTTGGTGGAAAATAGGGATTTCCAAGGAAAATTTAATAATATGACCAAGGGAAAGTTTCTGTCCTTAAGAAAATTATGGGACATTCCTAATGACCAGAGGATCACTTGGACCAATTTTGGTGATTTTTTGAATTATATTCTTTTTATTATAATTATTTTGAGTTTTAGAGTATTAATTAATTTAAAAATAAAATAATGATTGAAAAAAATGAATTTTATATTTTTCAAAGATCTCTCTGATATCAAGGAAATCAGAGAATCAATTTTTATAATTTTCTGATTTTTCTTGGATTTATTAGAATTATTTTATTGGAAATACTAAAAATATACATTTTTTTAATTTTAAAATTACCTTAGGGCTTTAAAATTTAATATCTCATTATAGAGACTTAAGAAAAATATGGGGTTTGTTCCTAAGTGATTAAAATTCAAAATATAACATTTTAGTGAATTTTATTAGTTTTGTGATTTTTATTATTTTTTAATTGTTAAAATATTAAAATAATGTAAGAAAATCAAATTTTTTAGAAAATTGCAATTTTATTTTTCTTAAATCCCCTAATATCAGAGAGGCTCCAAAACAAATTTAGTGAATTTTTGAAAAGTATTTTGAAAGTTATGAATTTTTTAAAGTTTAAATTGGCTAAATGGCTTAATCAACCCATTTAGTAAAGCTATCCAAGTCCAATTGACTTCAAATTTTTATGGTGGGTTCCTATGATCCTAAAGGTCAGTGGAGAATTGATTTCAAGTCAATTTGATGTATGAATAGCTCTAATTAATTAATGACCTATTTTGGGTGTTTAAGCCAATTAGGGTTATTCCAAGTGGATTAATTCAAAACCTATTTTTCCTAGGTTCCTCTGGTCATAATAAACATCACCAAATTTTCCTAGAATTTATTTCACAACATGCTAATTGTTGGAATTAAAATACTCGAAACAGCAACATGAATTTGAAAAATCAATAACTTCTCATAGGGATGGCCTCTGACTTTGGAAAATTCAGGGAATGTTCCCAAATTCAGAGGCTTCAAAAGCCCTATGGTCTCATGCCATGGTGAATTGTATACATGCATGGAGAATTGAAAATGTTCAGAGAGTAAATAAATTATTAAAAATAAAATACTTGATGAAATTAAATGATTTCTTTTCCACATTATTCTCCTCCGTTCACTGAGCAAGAGGGTATTTTTGTTTTATTTTTACGATTTTTCTACACAAAGTTATGCATTTTTGAAGTTTAGGGAATTAAATAAATAGAAAAATAACCTATTTTTCTACTTATCCACGCGGCGCTGACTCAACCTCGGCGTCTCCGAAAGGCCACGCGGCGTGTTCTGATTCGGCGCCGCATCCGACTCGGTGCTCTGGGGCCCGTCGTATCGTTCCGTCTCCTCATCCGGCGCGATCCTGGCCGTCCGTTCCCACGTGTATTAAATGAACGGCATCCGTTCATCATCCCCAAGCCTCCTAGCCCGAGAACCGTCCACAGTAAATCCTTAATATCTCACTCAATACTTAACGAATTTTCGTGTTCTTATGCTCTATGGATTCGTCTTGAAGAGACGAATACATCTATACGGTGATCATGAATTGAAATTAAGGCATTTGAAATGGAGAATCTCCAGAAGCTCGGGATAAAGAGTTAGCTCATACCTTTGCTCAGAGAAGTGTGGCTTCAATCTGAGGGTTGTGTCACCTTCGATTGCGTCCCAGCAAGCTCCAGATGAAGTCTCCTGGTCTGGTGAATTGTCTAGGTAGGATTTCGACCACAGCCGATTACAAAGCTTGGAGTCTGGAACAGATGGGTGGCCTGGAGAGGGGGCTTTTGCTGGTGGACTTCTTTCCTTGGTCTGGGGAAGGTGTAGGATCAATTAATTTGGGGATTAGCCCACTTTGAAGAAGTGTCCTGGTTTTTTGCTGAAGTTTGAACTCAAAATTGAGCTCAGCTAGAGGGAATTGGGGCTGGAATCCAATGGGAATCAAGTGCTCTATGTGTAGGGAGTGGTCTGGAATGATTTTGGCAGAGTTTCCTTAAGGTTGGTTCAGCACCTCTCCCATGGCCGAGAGAGGGGGTGTTTAAATACGAGAGGGTGGAGGCTCTCCCAGGGGGGTTTAAGGCTTGGGATCAGCTGCTTAGGTCAAGGGAAGAACAGCCATGGTGGCCATTAGGCATGGGGCAGCTCAGCAAGGTGGAATTTCAATGTTGGCTCACATGTGAACTCTCGGGTGTGGTGTTTTCCGGTGGCCCAGGTGGCTGGTCGGCAGGCAGGGGTCACCATCTTGACCAGGGAGGTCAGAGCTTGGCAATGGTGAAGTCAATTGGGCTTGGACATGTGTAAAGTGCTTGGATTAAAATGGTATGGTGGAGAGGCCACTTTGGCTTGATTTAGGTCAACCCATCCTTTTGGGCTAGGTGCACCACCCAAGGCCTGGTTTTGGGCTGAAAAGAGTCACTTCGGTAAGCTGCCATGGAGTGGTGAAGTCTCCATCCATGGTGAGGTGGCTAAGCATGGTTTAGTGTGTGACATGCTTATGGTCAAAAAGGCTTAATGAAGGATTAGGAAAGGGGGCACTCCTTTTGCCATTAATGGCTTGGTCACATGTCAAACCTTCCATGTCTTCATGTGGCTTGTCCATGGCTTGCATGTGGCTTCATTTGGCTCATCCTTGACTTAGGAAAAGTAGATCCATTTATATGAAAAGGGAATTTGGAGATTTTGGCAATTTAGTGAAAAATTTAGATGGTGCTTGATTTAGGTTGATTTGATGATTGATTTGGGACTTAGGAATTGATCCCAATTAAAGGGATGACGAGAAGGAATTGTCATGTGGGCTTTGGGCTTTTGGATTTCACTTTGGATGTGCTTTCAAGATGGTTTAGAGAGTGGGCTTTTAGATTTCAAAACAAATTTTAGGATGATAATTTTGTAAAGGATTGGATCAATAGGTGTTGAATTTAATTTAGGAAGGTTTCATGAATGATTTGGAATAAATTTGAAGTGGTTTGGGCTTGAATTGGGTTGGATTTGGACCTCTTTGGTAAATGGGCCAATGTAGGTCAAATTGGGCTAACTTGGGCCAATGTTGGGCTAGGGTTGAAATTGATGTAAAATAAATGTTGAGAAATATTTATGGGAGTGTTTCAAAGAGGTTTTGACTTTGGTTGGGTTTTGATTTTGGGGTTTGGGCTTATTTGGGTTAGGTTTGGGTTTAGGTCAAAATTGGGCCTTTTAGCTTTGGGTTAAATTTGAGTGGGGTTTGGGTCTAAATTTTGGGCAAATAATGTTAGTGTTTTGCTTGTGGGGATGTTAGGGAAGGTTTAGAAAAGGTTTGGGGTTAATTGGAGTTGAATTGAGTTAGTTTGGGCTAGGTTTGGATCATGGGTCCAAATTGGGCTTTAAGGCCAAAAGTGAAATTGGATTCAAATGTCAATCAAATTGGACTTGTATCTGGTCTAGATTGGTGTTGTGAATGATAAATTGAAGTTTAGAATTGAATTAGACCAGAATTTGGGTCAATTGGGTAGGTTTTGCTTGACGTTGGGTTTATTTAGGGTTAAAATGGGTCAAATTGGGGGTTTTGACAAAAGTGGAGTAAATTGACAACATTGACCCATGGTGTAGTTGAACAAAATGAAATTGGAAATATTTGGGATTTTCTGGAATTTTCTGGGAATTTTCTGAATTTTTGGATTTTTGGGTCAAGAGGGTATTTTGGGTATTTGGAGGGTATCGGGAGGTATTTTTGGAATTTTTGGTATTTTTGGCTATGGATGATCAACTTGATTTGTGAGGAAACGTTCAAGGTTAATTTTGGGGAATTTTGGGTGATTTGGAAATTTTGAAAAATTTGGGTAATTTCGAGGCTTTGGGTAGAGCTAAGTGGGTGTAGGGTCCCGGGGGTCAAAAATTAAAAATTTGCAAAATTGAAGATTGAGTAATTGTAAGTGGAATAAATCATTTTGGTTGAGCCATGAAGCCATATCAAGCCCACATGAGCCATGAAGGGACTCATTTGAGGCATCCACTATGTTGTTCCTAACCCTCTTAGCCAAGGGCTTAGGGGTTAAGGAAAATCCATGTGAATCACTTTCATGAGTCAGGAGGTCAAGTTGGGTAGAGGTGTAGTTTTAGGAGGTGTGTGAAAGTGTAGTGTACAAGTGTAAAGTGTGTGTAAGTCAGCCCTCACTGCACTGTGCCTCCTGAGGTAGTCCCAAGGCCGAAGAGTCCTATAGGAACTCATCCTTTAAACTTCCACATTCGATTTCAACCCTCTAGATGATTAGGGGTCTACAGTCAAGTTTGTGGAGTTTTCAGGGAGTTAAGAAGTGGTTTGAATTTCTAGGTGATGGATCCCAATTCTAATCCTCTAAGACAGTCAGACGAAAAGCCTAAGGCTAGATCCTAAGTACTAAAGAGTAGAAGAGAAGACCTCATCAAAAATGAGGTCAACACGACTGTTGATTTGATTTCTTCTTCAAATTCTGGCGGAGCCTTCTCTATTGATTGATCTTTGTATTCATTTTGGATGTCCAAGCAATCTTCCACTAGTTGAACAGTAACAACCACGCAAAATCCCGAGTTATAGACAGGTTTGATCGTACCGAACCCAAGACCTTCTTTTGAGTTGAGCTTCTTTCCTTTTGTATTCCATAATTTTCAAACGATTGTAACTTATCTTTTAGCATTTTCTTTGGCACATATCCTTGTTGAATTAATTTTTGTACACATGGCTAAAAGTAACGAAAAGTTAATTCCATTAATTCATTAGAATCTTTTTTCTTTGAGAATTACTCAAGGTTCAGAAGTAGAAGGAGAAGCTTTATAAAACTTGATCGGTTTAAAACCATCATTATGGACTTCCTTGACTTCCATACTCTCGATCTTTTGAGGATGGATTAGAGTTAGAGTCATGGCTTGCACATAATGATTAATCCGATCATACATTGATTTATATTTGTCTCTTTCGGTGTCATCTGTAGAAATCTCGAACTGAGGCTGCTTCTGACTTATCATCATTGTTTATTTATCTTCTTTGGAGTTTCCTTCTACTTCAATGCTGATCGGCGGCTTCATCTGTTCAACAATCTGATGAGTTCTTCCTCGACCACGTCCCCAGCATGGACCTCGAATGCATGGGCTAAAAGAACCTCCAACAACTCGTTGTGAAGGAGCGGTGTGAGATCATTGAACTGCAGCTGTATGGTCTGGTTCTCGTAGTTCTTCTGAATCTTCTACTTTACTTGTTAAAATTTCTTTTAAAAGTATTTTCTTCCTCAGGAGAGCGTAGTAGGCGGCGTCTACGTGAATGCCTACTTCGTGTATTGAGAAAGGTTGTAAGTGTCCCTTAATGCAATGTTCTTTTCCGTCTTTGTAGTATTTGATGCATTAGTGAAGTGACGACGGGACCATATTGTACTCGTGAAGCCACGGCTAACCAAGGAGGGTATTGAATGTTTTATCCGCATCGATGACATGGAATTTTGTAGTTGTTACTAGATTTTGAACTTTCATTTGTAGCGTTATAGATCTAAGGGCTCTTTCTCCTTTCTAATTGAATCCTCTTAGCATCATTTTATATATAGACAGTTCTCGAGCGTCGATGTCAAAGTAGGCTAGCGTTCATAGACTCATTATGTTCAGTGACGCTCCAGGATCTACCAACACTCTGGAAAGTACGAACCTGCCAATGATGTCGGAAATGTAGAGCGGACGGTTGTGATCGGCTGTACCGAGTAGCAAATCTTCATAGGTGAAGGTTACGCCAGGATGTTCTTTTAAAGTGCAAACTCCATCTAAGGATGTGCTAGCCAGTTGTGGGAAGCAAATAATCGGATCAAGTAGAGCCTTGATCAGATTTTCTCTCATCTCCTTTGATAGGATTAGAGCATTGTAAATGCTTAGTTTGGCTAGAAACTTCTTTAGAAAAGCTAGCACGTTGTAATCCACTTTGTTTGAATCTTCAATTTCATTTTGAACTTGTACTTCTTCCGTTGATGAGGACACTTCTTCTTGAGTAACTGCCTGTTTTCCTTTATCCAATTAGGCTGTCCTTGGCGGTAGCACCTTGCCACTTCTTAGACGCACTTTTTTTATTTCTTCTCTTTCTGGACCCAAAGGTGCTTTTGTTATTGTATCTAGCTCTTCTGTATCTGAAAAGTTCATGTTGATGGCAAGTCGAGCTCTTTTGCATTCGAGGACTAGTTCCTCGCTTCCAGTGCTATCATATCCGGTATTGTCAATATCTTCTTTATTTTTGTCAAAATTTTCGTCGGGAACACTCATGATTTAAGGATCATTTTGGGAATCAAAATCGGGGTTAGAGAGGTTATGATTAGTTATGTCATCACTAGAGACATTAAGAACATAGCCAACATCATTTAATTTAACATTATGAGACCCTGGAGGGGCATAAAGATAATGGTACAAAGTTAGGGGTTCGAGGGGTTTCACCCCCGAATCCGAAACAACCAATCTAACAGGGATAGCCTCTATCTTACCCTTCGTTCTATCATCCTTAATTTTGTTCACAATTTGTTTCTTCCTCCATTCTTGTCGCGGTGGCTTCCTTGGTGAAGTCTTGATCTTAGATTGGACTGGTGGTAGACTCCGGACAACAGCTTTTTTTGGAGAAGATTGGATCTGATCCAGGACTTTCTTGAGCTTTTTCGATATTGTACTCCATCAAACTTTTCTATTATACAGATCAATTAAGAGATTGGTTCAGCTGAAATCACATTTATAGGAATCTTTTTTAGGTTCTTTCAAGTATTCCTTTGGTATCGTAATATTTACTTCCTTGTAATTCGGCTCGAGCCAATCATTAAAACTGAAGTAGCTTTCTATGGTGTGTATAAGCATCCTGTGGTAGGGGCAGAAGTTGGGTTGATCCTTCTTATCCACCTCCTCCGACATCTTTGGCTCGGACAATCTGAACTCGGGCTTCTTCATTAAATTCCTGAACATCTTGCTACATCATCGTCTTTGAAGGAGTAGTTTCTGCGTAGCCGTTCTGACATTGTTGGACCCTGTCATTGATATGTCATGTATGACCTCTGCTACTAACCAGACTGACTGCACTGTTGTGCATGGGATGAACCATACTACTGAGGCTAACTGTACTGAGGCGACTGACTGTGTTGCTTCTCAGGCTAAATCCGCATTGGCAGCTTTCCTTTGTCGACCGTTGCCATTGCGCAAGACCTCTTCTCGTATGCTTTAGCCTGTTTCATTTTCTCTATCATTCTGCAGGCTCCTTTTGTTTACTTCTTCTCGTAAGATGTTGGCTTTACTGAGTAGCTTTTCGAAGGACTTGATGGTGAGACCCTTAAGCATGAAGTATACCAGACCGTGGATACTCTTGAGTAGTATCTTGATCGTGTGTTATTCTTGAAGCTGAGGCTTACATTTCATGCTTAAGTTTCTTCATCTGAGAGTGTAGTCAACCAAAGTCACGTAGGCTTCTGCCACTCCACCATGAGATCTCCTGTAGTAACATGATGTCGAGCACCGATGAATCTTTTCACAAACATGTTTTTCATCTCTTCAAAAGTTTTTATTGATCCATTGGGAAGCTCGACATACCAATCAAAAGTTGTTCCTGATGTGCTACTAACAAACTGACAGAACAACAGAGCTTCACTTCTTCTGTGTTGCAACAACTGGCTCTGAAATGTCCTATGTGTTGACGAGGATTCCCTGTCCTGTTAAACGCCTTGAAATTCGGGGGCACTAAGCCTTTAGGGTAAGCAATGACATCGAATCTCTCCGGGTAGGGTCTACCCTTTGAAACTGATGCACATCCTTTGGACTGAGCCAAGGCCTCCCAAACTTGCTGTTCGACCATCTGTTTAATGTCTTTTTCTGGCGTGTTCGGTGTTGTATCTCTTCTTGGCTGCTCTTTATCATTGGCTGAAGTGACCTCCCTTCTTTCATCGGCGATGTGTATAATCTCAGGCTCGTTGATTTCTGGAGATACTGTTGGTCATGGCTGTGACTGTCCGTGGTTGTGACTGTCCGTGGAGGGTAGCCATGAAGGTCATGGCGGCGGCCATCTCCTCCATTCTCTTCTCTAGACGGCTAATCTGTTCATCACTTTTTTAGAATGGTCCTTCGAAGCTCATATGTGGTGTTCTCCTCACTAGGAGCTTCACGCGCAGGTGACGTGGACCGAGTTTTAACCATATTGACTTCCATGAACTCATCATCCATGTAATCTCACAGGAATTAATCCTCATCATTAATATCCAACCCTTGTTGTTTGGCTAACTCATAAATTTCTGCCCGGAGCTTTCGAACTTTATCATCAACTGTTTTCTTCTTAGTCAGCTATAAATCTGTATGTTTCCTCATACTATCACTCCTTTCTGCAACTGAGTCTGAAACAATGGCGGCAGTGGCAACGGGAAGATCAGACTCGTGATCCATTTTGTCGTCAGCAGACCTTTCAAAATGTACTGGTACAACACCTCTCAGTAACCACACTTTCTTCTTAAAAGTTGACGCCTTGAGACGAGGTGTCTCGGTGGGGACATCGTGGTAACGGGGAGAAGTGGGCTCCCTAGTGTGTAGACCATGTACAGAGGATAATAATCCTCTCTTATTCTTTATCTTTAGGGTTTCTCATGGTCATCAGTAGTTGGTACTTTTGGTCCCAGTCGGGACTTGACTGGCTTGCTTATAGTAGTATCATCTGTAGAAGCTGTATCAACACGCTTCCCCAAATGGTCTTTAATGGAAACTCGGACGGGTCTTTCCATTTCCAGAATTTTATCCTTAATTTCATGGGTATTGCACATCCCATCCTCTTTAGAAGCTTGGCAACAGAACAACCCTCTATTTCAATAATCTTCGCAGAAGGGTGAGAGCTCGGGTGATAGGTGTGGGAATTCCCCTCACCTTATCATGACCGTGTGGCGCTGGAAGTGTAGCAGCAATCCTATGGAGGCTTTCGTCTCCAGTAGTGCCAGCTAGTTGGTGGTACCTGCTACCACGAAGAAGAGGTGAGGTATCTGGTAAACTGAGTTCCTCCTGTTTAGGAATCTCATCAATTACAGGCAGATTTGCAACTTGTGTTCTGGTTGCCCTGCGAATTTTGCGATTTCGATTTCTCCTTTGAGATTTGTTTAGCAGGGGAGGTCTAGAACTTGAGCCAACCTCGAAGCCTAGCAGCGGGCCAAGAAAGGCATCCTCCGAATCATCTTCTCACAGAATCTCTTTCCCTTTGGCAGACAGGAAAGTAGGTGGGGTGACGGCAAAGCCTGTGGCAGTAGAGGTGACAACTCTCCTTGGCACGAAGATGACTGAATTGACGGGAGCATTGATTATTTTCACCTTCTTAGCAAAAGGGAAATCTTCATGGGAGGTAAGGTCAAACTCAACAGACGGTTCTTGAATTTCGAGAGTGGCAACTTTCACAGCCACAAACGGAGCTTTTCCAAGTTACGACTTCAAACTCACTGAAGCCGGCCCCAAATTGAATCATCGGTGCTGCAAGGTGGACCTCACAAGAAGAAGACAAGTTGTAGGAGGAGGTCGGTGTAGGGGTTGACATTTTTAACTGTCAAGTGAATAATTTTGAAGGTCAGTAAGGGCCAAAAACCTTGTCATCATAGTGCAAACACTACGAAAAAGGTTGTTTTGTGGACTAGGGAAAATTTTATTTCACTTTCATATTTTATTATCTTTTATTTCATTTTTAGGTTTTCACATGTTGGTTAAAAGGAGTTTTAAGGTTTAAAGAAGAGTGAGTCAATCTGCCGAAGGCAGGATTGAACCTGAAAGGCATAAAAAGGAGGTGAAGTATGGGGGCCCATCGGAGGTCCCTTTCACAACGCAGATTGTCCTAGCGAGATTTGCTCGCTGACACCCCTATTAGGGGTCTGACCCCACAAGATCAAAAGAAAAACTTAGGAACTCCTAAACCCTCTGTTGAGGAGTAACTAAACAGATAGTCCTGAAATCTAGAGGAGTTGATCACGCTAACCAAGAAGAAAATGGGCGAAGTATGTCAAGAGAAATATGGTAATTTGGCTCATGAGGGACATGAGCACATTACCGATATATGAATATAGTATTTCCTGATCTTAATGAAGAGAGAAACCCTCCCCAGCGGAGTCTTCAGAAAACCATCGGCCGTTAAATTCCTTCATCTTTGAAAAAATATGTTTTTTTTGGGTGTTTTATTTTAAAAAGTGTTTTAATTTTATAAAATTGAAATTTTATATATATATATATATATATATATATATATATGGATTTTGAAATCAATATTTTGTTTATTTTGAAGAATATAAAATTAAACCGATCTCATATAAACAATAGTTTAAATAATCAAGCATTTCACCGCGAGACATGTTTTCATCCCGTAGAGTAAGTAAGTTGCTTGAGGTGAGGCTTGATCAAATAAACTAAAAGATTTATGACATCTGTTTGATCTGTGAACAAATTTTGACTGACAATTTCCCTTACCTAATATGAAGGAATTAGAAAGGTTTATATTAATCTGGGGCCTTTAAGTTTCCTATAAGGGCAAGCCCCTATCGTTAATTACAGTTTAGATAACCGAAGTCACCTAAGAAAATCTTGATATATATCAGGAAACATTTATATTCATAACTTCCAAAGGTAAGGTTTCCAAAGAAAATGTGATAGTCGAAAATTCAATAGGTGAATTGCTTAAATTTTGGAACATTTCGTTTTGTCAGAATCCAAAGGAGTGAAGGCTCGGGGAAGAACATAGATGCAACAAAAATCTTGACGTCTTCCAAAACTATCCTATTGTTTGGTTTTAAATCTTGGAAATGAATTTTATTTAAATTTCAATCCTGCCAATTAATTATAAGGATTAGATTTTCATAATATAAGTTTATACAAACAACCTGGAAGATGGGAGGATTTATGTCGTATCAGACGACAACCTCAGAATCCTAAAGCGAATTAGGGCTTACATTGCACAGCAGGGCTGTGCAAGGACCTAAAGAAAAGGTGAGGATTTGTGCTGCACTAGACAAGCTACCTCGAAGTCCGATGGCTTGTTGTTTAATCTAAGGAAAGCTTTTGCCGGTGTAGACAAGTTTTGTTGTTGAAGATGGCCGTGCTGCCCACTATGCATGCTCCAAGCTCCTTGTCGTAGTAGGTTTAGTTTAAAGAAATGTCAATTGAGGAGAAGAGAGAAGTGTCATGTTTTAGAAATATTTGAATGGAGGTGTCTTAATATTTTATTAGGGGAATATTAAAGTTGATTATAGCAACGCCAGTCAAGATCTCACGGTTCCATCATCCCAAGACTATTATTTTCATCAGATTCAATTAGTCCAAATGAATTTTATAAACTCAATTTAATGAGTTCCATACTTTCATTCAGACAGTAGGAAAACCCTGTTAGCAACAAATGGGTTAACTTCTCCAAGGAATTCTCAATCATCCAACGAGACGTTTTAATTTAGTTACAATTGTAGTTTTTGTTTTGTTTGTGATTAAATTTTGGCTTGTTTTATATTTTTGAATGTTGTATCGGTAAATTTTTATCTTATTGTGATTTTTAATTTTAGTTTTGGTTTTGGTTTTGTGGCTATCCTAAAGGTTTCAATTTTCATGCAGGGTGGCAATGTTGTTTATCATACAAATTGCAAGAATGGTAAAGTGTGGTACAGAAAACATGGGAGAGGAAAGCGCTGTAAACTTATAAAAGTGTATCTGGTGAGTCTTCTGGTTCCTCCACCTAAAACTTTAGTATCCTTTGCAATAACCATTTATATTAATAAGGAAGTAACACCTTATGGATATGTTCATCACAGGCCTACCAAGTCCTAGGTCATAACCCGACGGGTCCTTTTAGTTCATTTGAGAAATTTTTATCTAATAAATATGATCGGTGCGATAGTCGTGCAAGGTGTCCAAAAGACTTGTGAAGAGCCTCTATGAGATACCTAGATGCTTCATAATTCTTTAGAGCTTCCTTGGCATTTTGAACCAATCATAATTATTAAATAATTTATCTATTTTATACCCTTATGCTCAGTGAGTTATTGTTTTTAATTAACCCGAAAGACAAGGTAATTATCATTTGTTATTTTATTTAGATATTATGTGGGTGAAGGCCCCTTTAGGCAAAGTTAATTTGTTTGGGAAAATTATCCATTTAATTTCATAATTGGGCTTGTAGTGTCTTTCAAATATTTATAATTTGACTATTTTGCTTTTCTGAACTTCTTTTAGCAGGATTGATTAAGCCTAGCTCACTACTAAGCCCTTAAAATTTTGACGGATACAATTGTAATTTCTTTTTGAAAAAAGTTAAATCGGTTTAATTAATTTTTATCAAAATATTAGGCTATCATTTAATATATCAACTAGGGGTGTGAATTAGTGGATTATTAACCTCCAAGATTAACCCCTAACCCTAAGGATCATTTTATTTAATTATCTTCCAAATTAAAACTAATTAGGAAAATCCAAACATTTAGTTTCGATATGATAAAATTGAAGTTGTTTTCTACCATTTGTCCCTTTAATGTCTCAATCATCTAAACATATTATTTAGGATCATTAATTGCCTTTTTTACCCTTTCGATTAAGCCTAAATATTAATTAAGGCTAAAAACCCTTAAAATTACAACTTTGCCCTTGGGGCTCGATCATTTCAGTAATTTCTTAAATTCAATTCAAATGACTTTAGAACTTTTGTGTTTCCTTACTAATGAGCTAATTAAAACATCAGAGGAGAAAATGTGATTTTTCAAAATTTAATTTAATTTAGATATTTTTTTAATGTAAAAATAGTGGTTTTTAGTGAAAATTCAATAACTTGATCAAAACAAAATATTTTACTTTGAAATTTGTACTGGAAGTTAACCTAGACCAGAGGTCCATTTAGACTAGATTGCATAATTTTTTGAAGTTTATTTTAATTTCTAGAGTTTTATTTAAGTATAAAATATTTTAAAGGTTGAAAATTCAATTTTATATTTTTCTTAAGTCCCTCTGAGGTCAGGGAGCCCAGAAAAATAAATTTTTTATTTTGCTGATTTTTCTTTTAATTATTAGAATTATTTGAGTGCAAAATTATGGAAATTCACTTTTTAGCCTTTTAAAAAATCATTTAAGCCTTTAAAAATTGATATTTTAACTTAGAGTCTTAAGAAAATTTTAGGGATGGTTCTTAAGTAATTAGGAGACAAAATGTGACAATTTAATGATTTTTAATATTTTAGTAATTTTTTAATATTGTTTAATTATTTAATTGTTAGATTATGTCTAAAAATGAAACCTTTATAAAAATTCCAATTTATTTTTAGAAAATTCCTCTGTCACAGACTCTAAAAATTAATTTTATAATTTTTTGGATGTTATTTTAATTATTAAAATTCATTTAAGTGCCAAAAATGCCATTAAACTTAGGAAAATCACTTAACTTATTAAATTAATTCTAAATTACTTCAAAATTTTTAAGGGAGTTCCTCTGTCCATGAAGCACTGTGGAGAATCATTTTTGGGTAATTTTGATTATTATCTTTTGTTAGTAATTTAAGAGTTTCCTTTAGGTCAAGTTTGTGATTAGTGCATATCTTAGTGATTTAGCCCATGAAATAATTATCCTAGGGTTCTCTGATAATAAGAGACCTACCAAAATTTACTTTGCATTTTTCTGATTATTATTTTAATTATTACAATTTTTATACCAAAATAGACACAATAACTTGAAAAATAGAGACCTCCTCACAAAGATCCCCCCTGAATTTGGAAATATTAGGGAAGGTCCCTTATAACATATAGAATAAGACCCTGAAAGCTCAAGCCATGGTGAAATGTCTGGGTCAGTGAAGAATTAACAGACTGAAGTCAATATTTAAATAATTAAAAATAAAATATGCATAAAAAATATTTAAACCATTTCCGAAATGTTCTCCTCTGTTCATCGAGCAACAAGATATTTTTCTTTTATTTTTTTATTTTAATAGGAAAAGATATGGGTTTTTTAAGTTGTGGTAATTTAAATAATTCAGAAAATATGGATTTTCCTACTTAACCACACGACACTTACGAGATCCTTGGCAGCTCTGAAAGACCACGCGGCGTGCTCCTATTCGACGCCGCCAACTGACAGTATTGTCCATGCGGTCGTGCTTTATGTAGCCGATCTCCGTCCAACTCCATCTTGGCCGTCCAAGCATTACACGTGCAATCCGATGGCACTCATTCATCATCTTCGACTGGTTCATTCCGAGAGCCGTGCACACTAAAACCCTAATATCTCAGCCTAGATTCAACTAAATCACTTTAAGTTTGATCCTATAGACTCGTCTAAGAATAACGAACATAACCATATGGCTAATCACAGTTTAAGTTAACCCTTATTACATGGAGAATTCAGAAAAGCTCAGGAAGAAGAAGGAGACAATACCTTGGCTCTGAGAAGTGATTCTTCAATCTGATATGCTCTACACCTTCGTTGGAGTCCCAGAAGCTCAGGGATGAATCCTCTTGCCTTGGTGAATTGCCTAGGTATGAAAGTAACCAAGGCCGATTTCGAGATTTGATGGAAGTTTAGTGTAGAGGCCTTTTTTGATGAGGCTTTAATGGGGGATCTTCTTCTCTTATTGCTGTGAAGGTGTGGGTGCAGTTAATTGAGATTTGGTGCTATGTGAAAATGTATTGGAAAGTGTCCTAGTTTCTAGCCAACTTTAAGCTCTGAAATTTAGCTCAGTCAATGGGGACCAGAGATGGAAAATGGCTAGAATAATCTTAGGTAGCTTTGGAGAGGCTCTGGTGAAATTTTGGCAAAGTTTCTTTAAGAAATTTTTAACACTTTGATTTTGGTCGTGAGGGGGTGATTTTATATCCATGGCTGCCTGGTGGAGCTCAAGGCTTGGCTTAGGGTACAAAGTACTGCTTAGGTGGAGAGAAGAGGAGCTCTGGTGGCAATTTTGAGCTGAGTTGGTGATGGGGTGGAATTTAGGTTTAGCCAAGGGGGAGGTGGCTCTCAGATTTGGCATTTTCTAGCTACTAGGCCGGCTGACCAGGCCAGGGGAGGTGGACAGTGTGTCAGTTGCACCAGTGGCAGGCCATGTGTGCAATGGGTTTTAATGCTTAAGGCATTATGGCAAACATCTCTTAGATTTAACCATTTGAGGGATGAGATCCCCTAATTTGGGGGACCTTTGGTCCATGGCTCCACGAGGGTGGGCTAGGTGGGTTTAGCCTGTGGAGGGGTTGGTTTGGTCACATTTGGTTCAATTTGGATAAGTTAGGTCATGGGTTCATTTGGGTTACCTTGGGTTCAAATTGGGCTAACTTGGGTTTGAGCTTGAATGGAGTCCAAGTATCTTGAGCAACATTTTGTAGATGATTGTAATAAAGATTTTTCATGAAGACTTGGAGTTGTTTTGAGTTCATCTCGGGGTTCAATTTGGTGGATTTTGGGATTTTGATTAATTTGGGCATGTCGAGCTAGACTTGGGTCTAGGTTGAGCTAGAATGGGGTATAGACCATATTGATGGTCCCAAATGGTCTAGTGGAGTGTGATGAAGAGTTCTCAACATAAATTGGGTGTCAATTTGAAGTTTGGGTCAATCAATTAGAAAGATTTTGGAGAAGGGTTCATATGGGGCAAGATTTGGGTATTTTTGTTCAAATTGGTTTGAATGGGGCTAAGGTCCAAATTGGGGGCGATTGAATGTTGCATGTGGTCCATAGGAGTGTTATGAAGGGTTTAGGATTGAAATTTGGGGAAATTGGTTGACATTGAGTCAATTTGGGGATTTTGGATCATTTAGGTAAAAAAGGGGATTTTGGATTTCAAGTAGAGTTGAATTAAAATTTGTGTCAAATTGGGCTTGGATTTAGTTTAGATTGGTATTGGAGATGTTGAACTAAAGTTTGGAATTGAAATTTGGCAATATTGGGGTCAAATGGGTAGACATTGGGTTTAGGGCACTTTTGTGTTAAATTGGTTAAATTGGGGCTTTTGGTTAAATTGAGCTATATTGGTCAAATTAGGTCATGTGGTAGTTAAGAGAAATGAAATTAGGAATATTTGGGAGGTTTTGGGAATTTCTGTAAATTTTTGGAATTTTTGGAATTTTGGGCTAAGAGGGGCATTTTGGTCATTTTGGGGATTTTTGGGGAAATTTGATAATCTTGGGTAATTTTGGTTGATTTGAGTGGTAAGGAGTATATTGGGATGATTTTTAAAGAATTATCATTAATTTAGTTGATTTTGGAAATTTTAGGGGATTTTAGGGTTTTGGTGGCATTTTAGGTATTTTGGGAATTTTGGGGTGAAGAGGCTAGAAATTTGAAATGTTTGGGCAAATTGAGATTGGTTGAAGATGAGTAGTATGAAATTGTTTAGGTTGAGCCACGGACTAAGGGTCACCCTCATTTGGTCCTCTATGTGTTAGTACTAGCAAAACCCTAGCCTGAGGCTAAGAGCTTGGGAAAACTAATTACATGAGTTTCCAAAGAGTTAGGGGATTAAAATATGATGTGCTTTGTTTAGGGTTGCAAGTGTGTAGTGTGAGTGTGGTGTGTCGGCATATTTTTAGGTTGTGTGTTGTATTTTGAAAAGGGGTCGCCTAACAGAAATTGTAGGAAAATTTTAAATTTTAAATTTTAAATTTTAAATTTAATTTAAATATATATAATTTGGAAAGTAGCATTTGATTTTGAAAATAATTTTAAGTTTGAAAATTTTAAGATATGAAATCAAACCGGTCTCACATCCCAAATATTTTATATAAACGAGCACCGTATCACAAACCGTGTATCTATCCCAAAGCATAGATACACTGCTTGATGATGGGGCTCGATTAAATAAACTAGAAGATTTGTGACATCCGTTTGGTCTGCGAACCAATTTTATAAGCCGACAAGTTCCCCTGCTTAATATAAATGAATTAAGCAGGTTTATATTACTTGGATTCTTAAAATTCCCTATAAGGGCAAGCCCCTATAGTTAATTACATCTTAAATGACAGGAATCACTTAAGAAAACTCTTGATAATAATCAGTAATTCTGCTCTCAAGAATTTAAAAGTTTAAGTTTTCAAAGGATTGAATTTTGGAATTTTAATCGGGAATGGATCAAGTTTGGAATATTTTATTTTGGGGATTCAAAGGAAGAAAGGTAGGAGAAATCACAGATTCGAAGCGAACTTCGGTAATTTCCCAACTATCTTATTGTTTGGCTTGGATTTAGGAAAGTCCTAATGTTATCTGATATTTCAATCTTGCCAATTTTGATTAATTTGGACTTATATTTGTATGATAAAATCATACAAATAGCCTGGAAGATGTGAGGGTTTATGTCGTACCGAACGACTACCTCGGAGTCCTAAGACTGGTTAGGGCTTAATTTACATGACTTGATCATGCAAATGCCTAATGAAAAGTTGAGGATTTATGTTGCACTAGGCAAACTACCTCGAAATCCTCTAGCTTGGTTATTTAATTCTAAGAGAGTTTTGGTGAAGTAGATCCGAATTTTGCTGATGACGATAGCCGTGCTGCCCTTTGTGCTCTAAGCTCCTTGTTGTTGCAGAGGTTTAATTATAGAAGTCATAAATCAGGAGATGAGAAAAGTTTTTTGGTTTAGAGAAAATCTTAATTTCCAAGTGTTTTTTATATTTTATTTAAAACAAATCTTAAAGTTGATTATAACAACACCGTTTAAGATCCCACGGTTCCATCCTACCGACAACGTTATTTTTATCAGATTCACTTAGTCCAGATGAATTTGCTAAACTCAATTGAATGAGTTCCACCCTTTCATTTAGACCGTGGGAAATCCCGTTAGCAACATGTAGGTTACATCATCCGAGGTATTCCCGATCATCCAACAAGACGTTTTAATTTAGTTGTAATTGTAGTTTTGTGTTCTGTTTGTGATTAAATTTTGAGTTGTTTTATATTTTGAAATGTTGTGGCGGTGAATTTTATCTTGCAGTGACTTTTAATTTAATTTTGGTTTTAGTTTTAGGGACTATCCTAAAAGTGTGGGTTTTCATGCAACAGTTGTTTATCATGCAAGAAAAGTAAGTGTGATGCGATTAAATAAATTGCAATAAGGTAAATTGCAACAAAATAAAAGCGTACCTGGAGGGTCTTCCCGTCATCCCAAGCTGCACTTAAACACATTTTAGAATATTTAAACAAGTTCCTAGGTAAAGCTAAGGGAAGGGTTATGGTTTTCTACCAAATTCCTAATCCTATAGCTAGTCATTTCCTATCACGTCTAAGTTCTTGTATTTTGGTTTGAGGATGATTTTCTCCATCAAAGAACAATTAAGTTCAATTGTTCTTATAAATATCCTATCATATTGAGGAAGTGCTTAAGAAGAATCTTAAACATCTTTTCAATACTGATAGGATTGTTTTAAGTCCAAATGGATTTAATCAATCAGGTGAAGTAATCGTCCGAGGTTTAGTTAAGTTTTGTTGTTATCTTACTCAGTGAACTAGGACATTTGAATATCCTATAAGTGAAGTAACATTTCATTTAACGTTCTATTTAAGAGTTATGGTAACCAAAGCTTTCGAGGGCAAATTGGTGTTCAAATGGTTTGTGATTTAGTTTAATTTCAGTTATCGGATTTAAATTTGGAATAGTGTTCAAGTTGCTTTATTTTGAATTTCTTTATGTCTTAGGTGATGTTATTATTATTATTATTATTATTTAATTCAATTTAATTTAACTTTAATTTAATTTAATTTTGTTTAGCTTTAATTTTAATTTAATTTAAATTAATTTTAATTTTAACTTGATTTTATTATTACTATTTTTTATCTATTTAATTTAATTCAGTTTAGTCTGATTTGATATGCTTTAATTTAATTTAATTTAATTTGATTTAATTTAATTTGATTTAATTTAATTTAATTTAATTTAATTTAATTTAATATGTTTTAATTTAATTTTATTTAATTAATTTAGTTTAATTTGATTTAATTTAATATGTTTTAATTTTATTTTTTTTAATTTTTTTCAATTTAAATTTTAATTTAATTTTACTTTTAATTTTAATTTAATTGAAATTTTAAAAGGGTTTAATTTAAATAATTTAACTTTAATTTAATTTAATGATTAAATCTTTTAACATTTTAAATCTTAAACTTGGATTATCATTTTAATTAGGAATTAAATATTATGGAGATGATTAATTTAGGGATTCTTAAATTAAAGAACAAATCTCTTCCTAATAATATCCCTATGTTAATAATTCCAATTTTATTATTCTTCCAAATTTTATCAATTATTTAATTAAGGTTTATTTTAATTATTTTAAATTGTTTAGTAGGTTTCTACCCTTTAATTATCTAAATTTCAATCATCCAAATCAGATTAGGATCAAATATTTTACTCTTTAATTTTATTAAGCCTAAAGTTTTAATTAAAGATTAAAATTTTAATTACCATTTTGCCCCTTCAAGCTTAATAATTTCATAACTCACTAAATTGAGCTTAAATGAACTTAAAATTTTTATGTGACTTCACTCATATGTCAATAAAGACATGAGAGGAGAAAATGTGATTTTTCTGTATTTAATTTAATTATGTAATTATTTTTGGTGAAAAATAGAGATTTCCAAGGAAAATTTAATAATATGACCAAGGGAAAGTTTCTGTCCTTAAGAAAATCATGGGACATTCCTAATGACTAGAGGACCACTTGGACCAATTTTGGTGATTTTTTGAATTATATTATTTTTATTATAATTATTTTAAGTTTTGGAGTATTAATTAATTTAAAAAAAAATTAAGATTGAAAAATAAATTTTATATTTTTAAAAAATACCTCTGATATCAAGGAAATCAGTGAATCAATTTTTACAATTTTATGATTTTTCTTTGATTTATTAGAATTATTTTAGTGGAAATGCTAAAAAATACATTTTTTTTAAATTTTAAAATTACCTTAGGGCTTTAAAATTTAATATCCCATCAAATAGACCTAAGAAAAATATGAGGTTTGTTCCTAAGGGATTAGAATTCAAAATGTGACATTTTAGTGAATTTTATTATTTTTGTGATTTTTATTATTTTTTTAATTATTAAAATATTAAAATAATATAAAAAATGAACTTTTTTAGAAAATTAAAATTTTAATTTTCTTAAATTCCCCTGATATCAGAGAGGCTCCAAAACCAATTTGGTGAATTTTTGAAAAGTATTTTGAAAGTTATGAATTTTTAAAGTTTAAATTGGCTAAATGGCTTAATCAACCCATTTAGTAGGGTTGACCAAGTCCAATTGACTTCAAATTTTTATGGTGGGTTCCTCTCGATCCTAAAGGTCAGTGGAGAATTGATTTCAAGCCAATTTGATGTATGATTAGCTCTAATTAATTAAGGACCTATTTTGGGTGTTTAAGCCAATTAGGGTTATTCCAAGTGAATTAATTCAAAACCTATTTTTCCTAGGGTCCTCTGGTCATAAGAAACATCACCAAATTTTTCTAGAATTTATTTCACAACATGCTAATTATTGGAATTAAAATACTCAAAACGGCACCATGAATTTGAAAAATCAATAACTTCTCATAAGGTTGGTCTCTGACATTGGAAAATTCAGGGAATGTTCCCTTATTTAGAGGCTTCAAAAGCCCTATGGTCTCATGCCATGGTGAATTTCCTATATGCACGGAGAATTAAAATAATACAGAGAGTAAATAAATCATTAAAAATAAAATACTTGATGAAATCAAATGATTTCTTTTCCACATTTCTCTCCTCTGTTCGTTGAGCAAGAGGGTATTTTTATTTTATTTTTCTGATTTTCTTACACAAAGTTAGGCATTTTTGAAGTTTAGGGAATTAAATAAATAAATAAAACCCTAATTTCCTACTTATCCACGCGGCGCCACGCCATCCTCGGCAGCTCCGAAACGCCGCGTGTCGCGTTGTCATTCGATGCCGCCATCCAACTCAGTGCTCCGGGGGCCCGCTGTATCGTTCCATCTCCTCATCCGGCGAGATCCTGGCCATCCGTCTGCGCGTGTATGGAATGAACAGCATCCGTTCATCGTCCCCAAGCGTCCTCACCCGAGAGCCGTCCACACTAAAACCCTAAGAACTCACTCATTTCTCAACGGATTTTCGTGTTCTTGTGCTCTATGGATTCTTCTTGAAGAGACGAATACATCTATACGGTGATCATGCATTGAAATTAAAGCATTTGAAATGGAGAATCTCCAGAAGCTCGGGATGAAGAATTAGCTCATACCTTTGCTCGGAGAAGTGTGGCTTCAATCCGAGGGTTGTGTCACCTTCGATTGGATCTCGACAAGCTCCGGATGAAGTCTCCCGGTCCAGTGAATCGCCTAGGTATGATTTCGACCAAGCCCGATCACAAAGCTTGGAGTCCGGAACGGATGGGTGGCCCGGAGAGGGGGCTTTTGCTGGTGGACTCCTTCCTTGGTCCGTTGAAGGTGTAGGACCAATCAATTTCGAGGATTGATCCACTCGTGGAGAAGTGTCCTGGTTTTGGGTGGAATTTTGGCCGAGAAATCGGGCTTCGTTGGTGGGGATTAGGGTAAATTGTCACCTGGGGATCAACTCGCTCTAAGTATGGAGAGTGTTCCGGAACAATTTTGGCGGGGTTTCGTAAGATCCGGTTCAGCACCTCTCATGGCCGAGAGGGGTGGTGTTTAAATAGAGAGAGGGTGGAGGGCCTCCTGTGGGGAGTTAGGGCTTGGGATCGGCTGCTCTTGGCAAGAGAAAACGACTACAATGGCCACTGGGGATGGGGCAGCTCAGCAGGTGAGAATTCCAAGTTTGGGCTCACATGTGAGCTCTCGGCCTCGTGGTTTCCGGCGGCTATGGTGGCAGGCCGGCTAGGGTCAGGTCACCCTCAAGGTCAGGGAGGTCAGGGCTGGTGCTTAGTGCAGTCAATTGGCATTGGCCATGTGTAAAGGGCTTGATTTAGATGGAATGGGGGAGGAGCTAATTTTGGGTCCAAATGGGTCCGAGTCATGGATTTAGGTTTGGTTCACCCTCCAAGGCCTGATTTTTGGGCTAAGGGAATCGGGTAAGTCGACTAGCTTAGTGGGGAGAAGTCACCATCTAAGTACATTTATGTTTAATCAAGGTTTAGAAGAGTCATGAAAAGGCTTAATCACCCTTAAGGGAATCATTAAAGGAATCCCTCCCTTTGCCAAAAATGACATGGTGATGTGTAAAGTGGCTGCCATGGCTTGCATATGGCTTGTGCATGGCTTCATGGCTCCATTTGGCTTGGGGCAAAGCTTAGTCAATTTCATGGAATTAGATTTTAGGAATCTTGTCATTTTTGGTGGAAATTTAGATGAAGCTTGCTTTGGAATGGTTTAATGATGATTTTTAAACTTAGGGGTGATATCAACTAAAGGTATGATGAAAAGAAATTGCCATGTAGGCTTTAGGGCCAATCTTGGGCTTTTGTATTTGGTGGAAATGGGCTTTTAGAATGGTTTAGAAAAGTGGGCCTTTAGGTTTGAAAAAAAATTGGTGGATGGAAATTTTGTGAAGGATTGGGTCAAACAAATGTTGGGTTTAGTTCATGGATGTGTTATGAGTGATTTGAAGCAAGTTGGGAGTGATTTGGGTTTGAATTCGGTTAAATTTGGGCTTCTTTGGTGAATGGGCTAATATAGGTCAAATTGGGCTAACTTGGGCCAATGTTGGGCTAGGGATGAAATTGATGTAAAATAAATATTGAGAAATTTTTATGGGATTGTTTCAAAGAAGTTTTGGCTTTGGTTGGGTTTTGATTTTGGGGTTTGGGTTTATTTGGGTTAGGTTTGGGTTTAGGTCAAAATTGGGCCTTTTAGCTATGGGTTGAATTTGAGTGGGGTTTGGGTCTAAATTTTGGGTAAATCATGTTAGTGTTTTGTTTGTTGGGATGCTAAGGAAGGTTTAGAAAAGATTTGGGGTTAATTGGAGTTAAATTGGTTTGGTTTGGGCTAGGTTTGGGTCATGGGTCCAAATTGGGCTTTAAGGTCCAAAATGAAATTGGGTTCAAATGTCAATCAAATTGGACTTGAATCTGGTCTAGATTGGTGTTGGGAATGTTGAATTGAATTTTATAAGTGAATTGGACCAAATTTTGGGTCAATTGGGTAGGTTTGGTTTGACATTGGGTTCACTTTGGGTTAAAATGGGTCAAATTGGGGGTTTTGGCAAAAGTGGGGTAAATTGACAAACTTGGCCCATGGTGTAGTTGAACAAAATGAAATTTAGAATAATTGAGTTTTTATGGAATTTTCTGGGAATTTTCTGAATTTTTGGATTTTTGGGTCAAGAGGGGTATTTTGGGTATTTGGAGGGTATTGGGAGGTATTTTTGGCTATGGATGGTCAATTTGAGTGATGTCTGAATGTTTGGGATTGGTTTTGAGGAATTTTGGGTGATTTGGAGATTTTTGGAAAAATTTGGGTAATTTTAAGGGTATTGGGTTGGCTAGGCGGGTGGGTGTAGGGTCCCGGGGGTCAAAAATTGAAAATTTGGAAAAATGAAGATTGAGTAATTGTAAGTGGAATGGAACCATTTTGGTTGGGCCATGAAGCCATAATAAGCCTATATGAGCCATGAGAGGACTCATTTGAGGCATTCACTATGTTGTTCCTAACCCTCTTAGCCAAGGGCTTAGGGGTTAATGACCATCCATGTGAATCACCTACATGAGTCAGGAGGTCAAGTTGGGTAAGGGTGTGGTTTTAGGAGGTTTGTGAAAGTGTGGTGTATAAGTGTAGTGTGTGTGTAAGTCAGCCCTCACCAGACCAGGCCACCTAGGGCAGTCCTAAGGCCAAAGAGTCCTACAAGAACTCATCCTTTAAACTTCCACATTTCGATTTCAACCCTCAGGTGATTAGGGGTCTACGATCAAGTTTGTGGAGTTTGCGGGGAGTTAAGAAGTGGTTTGAATTTCTAGGTGGTGGGTCCCAATTCTAATCCTCTAAGATAGTCAAAGGAAAAGCCTAAGGTTAGATCCTAAGTACTAAAGAGAAGAAGAGAAGACCTCATCGAAAATGAGGTCAACAAATGGACCCCCAATAGGTGTGGTGAGCTGACGGAGCACACCGTGCGTATTGGTGTTGACCGAAGCGATCAACAAAACCAACACAGATGTCCAAGTGACAAACTTAGGACAAAGTAGAAGAATTTCCGCTCGGAAGTGTCAAGTATATCTCTGAGACTGGAGATCCCTGAACTCTCACTGGGGAAAGGAAAAGGAGGTGAATCCCAAATCACATGACCTGGGGGAATTTCAATTTAGATTTTATTTTGTTTAAGTTTTGATGTGTGAGCTTAGATTTTAGTTTGAGTTTCAATTTAGATTGAAGTTTTGTCAAGATTAATTTGAAGGGATTTGATTTGAAATGAAAAAAATGGAATTTCGTGGTTCTAGATGTAACATCTTCAACCTCGAAAGAAAATTGAATTGATCGGATTGAATCCTTGCAACGAGGAGAGATCTCAGAGCAATGTTGTATTGGATGTAAAATCCTTAACCTCAAGAGTTTGATTTTGATGTATTTCATCGCAATAGGGAAAGAACCTAAAGCAATGCAGTATCGGATGTAAAATCCTCAACCCCAAAAGTTTGAATTTGATGTATTTCATTGCGATAGGGAAAGAATCCTAAAGCAATGCAGTCTCGGATGTAAAATCCTCAAGCCCAAGAATTTGAATTTGATGTATTTCATTGCGATAGGGAAAGAATCCTAAAGCAATGCAGTCTCGGATGTAAAATCCTCAACCCCAAAAGTTTGAGTTTTGATGTATTTCATTGCGATAGGGAAAGAATCCCAAAGCAATGCAGTCTCGGATGTAAAATCCTAAACTCCAAGAATCTGATTTTGATGTATTTCATTGTGATAGAGAAAGAATCCTAAAGCAATGCAGTCTCGGATGTAAAATCCTCAACCCCAAAAGTTTGAGTTTTGATGTATTTCATTGCGATAGGGAAAGAATCCTAAAGCAATGCAGTCTCAGATGTAAAATCCTCAACCCCAAAAGTTTGAATTTGATGTACTTCATTGCGATAGGGAAAGGATCCTAAAGCAATGCAGTCTCGAATGTAAAATCTTCAACTCCAAAAGTTTTAATTTGATGTATTTCATTGCGATAGGGAAAGGATCCTAAAGCAATGCAGTCTCGGATGTAAAATCCTCAACCCCAAGAATTTGATTTTGATGTGTAATTGATTTTGAGAAGATTTGTAGTGTTGATTTGAAAAGTGTGGAATTTTGGTGTTTCGAGAATTTCATAAAAGTTGTAAAAGACTTTCATGGAAGGAAATAGATTAGGAGGGAATATGTAGATGCTACATATCCCACTCAAAAGAGTTGATTGAGAGTTGCAGGTTTGGATTGGATACAATTTCCTTGGCACCGGATTCGAATCAAAAACCTCATGGCTCCGCGTCAATGGAATCAACCGCTTTCATCCCAGACAAGGGAGAGAGTAGAACGGGTTGGATTTCAGATTTGGGAGATTGAGTTTGAATTTGATTGAGATTTGATATGAGATTTGGAAAGTTGAATTTGAAATTTGATTGAGATTTGATTTGAGATTTGATTTGAGATCTGGAAGGTTGAATTTGAATTTGATTTAAAATTTGTGTTCATTTTGTTTGTCCTTTAACGATTCAAATTTTATTTTATCGTGAACTTGGAGTTCATCATTTTTTTATTTAGATTTTTAAGGAAAGTTTTCTTTTATATATTTTTTTTATTTCTTTTCTGTTCTTTGTTCGAAGTTCATTTAACTTTAATGGAGTTTCTCAGTTAACTTGCACAAAAGAGGTGAAGGCCAAAAACGTGACATAGTCACTTTCATTCCAATCATGTTGAAGATACATCATACAACTCGATCTGGAATACATCTCATACAATCCATGTAGACTCAAAACGGACTATGTATGATCTTTGTCGATCCATCCAAAAAGGTATCTCGTCAAAAATCCATGTATGAATAGTGAGGTACGTGGTCACTAACATCACCTTCCAAGCCATCATTGGCAAGGATGCCGTATGGATGTACGTTGGAGGTGTGATATTTTCCATGTAACTCACAGCTCGTAAGGCCGGAGGCTCTCTAGCTCCGGTCCGGTCGGAAGTGGTAAGGTGCTTTCCGTCATCCATCCTTCTAAAAGTAACCGAGATCCGCTTCACGGTACTCCCGGTATGCAATGTTTAGCGACATCCGCTCCGTTGCCCTTCGGCATCATGACGGAACCTACCGGTAATGGTATCTTTACTCGGCCCTCGGAACTCACCCGGGCTCGCTATCCGGAGGTCAGATCTGAACATGATATTACACTCGTTCAGAAAAGAAACTATGCAGAAAGGTCTGACAAAATCGTGGTGATCTATGTGCGGGGGTATGCAGTCACCCTTCTTGTAAATGTTAATGATGCAACTGTTGGGTATGCAATCTGTCGGCAGTACCCTCCATGTTATCATTCTCTTTACCATCCTTTTGATGACTAATGGCATTGGATCCACCTGGCCATGACGGAGTATTCCCGTGGGTTTCCCTTCCCGTCTTCCGCGAAGTTGTAGCGAGCATCCACATTGTATCGTAATTCTACCTTCCCCTGGCATCCATCTCCGGGTTCCGAGTAAGTGTGTTCTCTTAGGCGGCCCGCTCGGCCCATTCTTTTCAAATCCAGGGATGCGATCCACGATTTGTTGTTGTTCGTATTCGAGAACACGTCTGTATGTAGCTCGAGGCCTTCTAGTATATTGATCCTCCTGCCTCTAATTCTCTCGAAGTATTCAAAAGTTTTCTTTTGGGCATTCTGCATTCTTTCTAGCTCGTATTCTGGAATAATCTGTAAATGGCGAGGCCTGGTGACGTATTGTGGGATATATGGCTCAATCCCTTCACGTTCTCCTACATACCTCGGCTCCTCGGGGATGGTGTCCGTCGGGACATCCTCCGGGGTTGCTTTTGCAACAGAGTTATGCATTACTGGTGGCTTTATCTGGTGGCGTGGTAGCCTTCTTTCTTCTAATCTCCTCGAGATTTCCCTGGTCTCTTTTGTTATCCTCGGAGCTGGCCTCCTTCCTTCAGGTACCTGGTGAACTGGCGTCCTTGAAGTATACGTACTGGTAGTAGCAACTGCCTCATCGTGCTGGTCCGCTGCTAGTTTGGTTAACATCTTGCGGATACGGCGATTTTTATTTCTTCCCTGAGTTGCTATGAGAGTAGCTCTTCGTACTTCCCGAATTTCGCTGGGCGCGGCGCCGACAAGCTCGCCCTCTCGTCGTAGCGACTACGCGACTTGATTCTCTTGTCTTCTTCGATGCTTGTTTTCCTTTTCTTGCTCGCTGGAGTGGTGGCTTCGGGCAACCCACTTTCATTACTCGTCTAACCGGGCGAGTCCTCTCGGTCAACTAGGACCCGGCCACTTTCCTCGTATTGCGTAGCCCGCTGGTGCGAAGTCCGAGTCAATCTCTATTATCGCTCCATCTTTCACCCTCTTTTCGTCGAGTGCAAGGCTTACGCCATTTCTAAAGTTCGAGACCAACCGCCCGTTCGACATTTCCCCGCGAAAGACAAGGAAAAGGATCGGGGTCGTACTAAGAACAAGAACATTAAGAAAATGTTTATTAAAGACATTTTTTTATTACTTCTTGTATTTTTAAATTTAACAGGAATGAAGTGGGATAAGATCAGGAAAGAGATTTTGATATGGAAGAGAAAACGAGGAAAACTTTATTATCATGATTTTATTTATTTTAGCACATTTTTTTTATTATTTTTGGGTTCGGACCCAGTCATAAGTAATTACTTCACCCGTGCTTCTAGGGATGAAAGATCCATTCTTTCGAAACATCAGGTAGCGTAATACTTTTTCAAGTATCGTCCATTGATCGGAAGCATATGTCGTTCTCCTTGGCAATTCACTAGTTGGTAAGAGCCTCCTGAGTAGACTGCCTCAACCACAAACGGCCCTTCCCAAGTGGGTTCAAATTTTTCTCCTATCTTGTGGTGTGCAAGAATAGGTCTCTTGAGAGCGAGAACTAAGTCACCAACTTTGAATTTTCTTGGGCGGACTAGTTTGTCATGGGCTTGAACCATCTTGGCTTGGTATAGTTCTAAATTCTGTTGCGCTGCAAGTCTTTTCCCTTCCAGGCTTTCCAATTCTTCTAGTCGTAATTTGACATTCTCTTCTGTCGTGATTTTGTTTGCAACTACAATTCTGAGTGAAGGAAGCTAAACCTCTAAGGGTAAAACTGCCTCGGACCCATACACCAGAGCGTAAGGTGTAGCTTGAGTAGGAGTTCTGAAGGTTGTCTGGTAGGCCTATAAGGCTTCTAATAACTTCTCGAGCAAATTTTTCTTATTATCGTCCAAAGTTTTCTTTAAGATTTGAACGAGAGTTTTATTAAAAGCCTCAGCCAAGCCGTTTACTCTTGGGAAGTAAATTGTTGAATATCGCCAGTTCATTCCGTGTCTCCTGACAAAATTGTTGATTTGTGTGCTTCTGAATGCTGACCCATTATCTGAGATGATCCTGCGCGGCACTCCGAAACGGTAGACAACTTGGTTCTTGAAAACTCGTAGCACGTGGTGTGCTTTCACTTTTCTAAGTGGAACTGCCTCTGCCCACTCGGAAAAGTAATCTGTAGCCGCAAGAATGAAGCGATGTCCTTTTGAAGATGGTGGTTCTATTGGACCCACTATATCGGTGCCCCAACATTCAAATGGCCACGATGCAATTGTTGGATGTAACACATTTGGAGGTTGGTGTAGAACCACTCCGTGCACTTGGCATTGGTGACAGCTCTTGGCTATTTTCATGCAGTCGGTCATCATCGAGGGCCAGTAGTACCCTAGTCTTTTAATTTTCATTTTCATCTTCGGACCCGACTGGTGAGCGCCACAGAGTCCTGAATGCACCTCTTTAACAATTTCATGGGCCTCGGACCCGCTTAGGAACCTTAGCCACATTTGATCGAAAGACCTTCTGTATAACGTGTTGTTTATTAATACGTAGGACAGAGTTCCTTTCTTGATCTGATGGGCTAGCGACCTATCCTCAGGTAGTTTTCCTGTTTGCAGGTAGTCTATTAATGGCTGTCGCCAATCTTGTGTGTTTTCTGTCACTGTTGCAACTGATTCTTCTCCTTTTTCTGATTTGTGTATTGTGTCTATGTCGAGCTGTGATAGGACCTGACGTCCGTGAACTGACACTTCTACTGACTCATCTTGCAAACATGCAAATTCTTTTGCGAGGCGAGCTAACATATCTGCTAAAGCATTTTCTTTTCTGGGAATTTTGTAGATCGTCACATTCGGAATCTGTTCCAACAACTGTATGGCATACTGGAAGTATTGCTCGAGTCTTGGCTTTAAAATCCCGTATCGTCCGGCGATCCGTTGAATGATTAGCCGAGAATCCTCGTAGATGTTGATGTCCGTTATCCCCATTTGAATAGCTAATTCCGATCCCGTTATGAGGGCTTCGTATTCCGCTTCGTTGTTCGTACACGTCTCGTCAAGTGGTAGGAGTATCTTAACATCCCCCGCTCCGTGTTATAAAGATTAGTCCAGATCCCCGCCTTATCGGGCACTATCACTTGTGATTCTTCGTCTTTGTGTGCTGAAGATGCTCCTGTTGACCTCCTTTTTGATGAGGTCTTCTCTTCTTCTTTTTAGTACTTAGGATCTAGCCTTAGGCTTTTCCTTTGACTATCTTAGAGGACTAGAATTGGGACCCACCAATTAGAAATTCAAATCACTTCTTAACTCCCTGCAAACTCTACAAACTTGACTGTAGACCCCTAATCACCTAGAGGGTTGAAATAAAATGTGGAAGTTTAAAGGATGAGTTCTTATAGGACTCTTTGGCCTTAGGACCGCCCCAGGTGGCTCAGTCCGGTGAAGAGCCGACTTACACACACACTACACCTATACACTACACTTTCACACACATCCTAGAACCACACCCATACCCAACTCGACCTCCCGACTCATGTAGGTGATTCACATGGATGGTCCTTAACCCCTAAGCCCTCGGCTAAGAGGGTTAGGAACAACATATTGGATGCCTCAAATGAGTCCCTTCATGGCTCATGTGGGCTTGATATGGCTTCATGGCTCAACCAAAATGATTTCATTCGACTTACATTCACCTAATCTTCAATTTTCCAAATTTTCAATTTTTGACCCCCGGGACCCTACACCCGCTTAGCCTACCCAAAACCCTTGAAATTACCCAAAATTTTTCAAAAATCCCAAATAACCCAAAATTCCTCAAAACCAATCCCAAACATTTCCACATCACTTAAATTGATCATCCATACCAAAAAAATACCAAGAATTCCAAAAAAACCTCCCAATACCCTCCAAATACCCAAAATACCCCCTTGACCCAAAAATCCAAAAATTTCAAAAAATTCCTAGAAAATTTAAAAAAATCCCAAATATTCCCAATTTCATTTTGTTCAACTACACCATGGTCCAATTTTGTCAATTTACCCTACTTTTGTCAAAACCCCCAATTTGACCCATTTTAACCCTAAGTGAACCCAATGTCAAACCAAACCTACCCAATTGACCCAAATTCTAGCCCAATTCAATTCTAAACTTCAATTCAACATGCCCAACACCAATCTAGACCAAATCCAAGTCCAATTTGATTTACATTTGGATCCAATTTCACTTTTGGCCTTAAAGCCCAATTTGGACCCATGACCCAAACCTAACCCAAACTCACCCAATGCAACTCCAATTAACCCCAAATCTCTTCCAAATCTTCCTTAACATTCCCACAAATAAAACACTAACATGATTTGCCCAACATTTAGACCCAAACCTCACTCAAATTCAACCCAAAGCTAAAAGGCCCAATTTTGACCTAAACCCAAACCTAACCCAAACCCCAAAATCAAAGCCCAACCAAAGTCAAAATCTCTTTGAAACACTCCCATAAACATTTCCCAACATTAATTTTACATCAATTTCAACCCTAGCCCAACATTGGCCCAAGTTAACCCAATTTAACCTATATTGGCCCATTCACCAAAGAAGCCCAAATTCAACCCAATTCAAACCCAAATCACTCCCAATTTGCTCCAAGTCACTCATGACACATCTATGAGCTAAACCCAAAAATTATTTGGCCCAAGCCTTTGCCAAAATTTCATCCTAAAATCCATTTTAAAATCCAAAAGCCCACTTCCCTAAACCATTTTAAAAGCCCATTTTCACCAAATACAAAAGCCCAAAATTGGCCCTAAAGCCCACATGTCAATTTCTTTTCATCATACCTTTAATTGATATCACCCCTAAGTTTCAAAATCATCATTAAACCATTCCAAATCAAGCTTCATACAAGTTCCCACCAAAATACCAAAATTTTCTTAAATCCATTTCCATGAAATTGACTCAACTTTTCCCAAGCCAAAGATGAGCCATGAAGCCATGCATGAGCCACATGGAAGCCATGAGAGCCTCTTTACATGTCAGCATACCACATTGGGTAAGAGGAGGGGGAGCTTTCCTTAATTCCTAAAAGTCTTTAACCTCACCCATGATACCACTTAACCAAGATTTAATCCAAATATTCTTGGATAAGGACATCACCACCTTTTGACCAGCTAACCTAACCGATTTTCTCAGCCAAGGCTAGCCATGGGGAGGTGAACCCGGCCCAAACAAATGGGTTGACCAAACCTAGCCAAGATTAGCCATATCCCCATGCCATTTCGATCCAAGTGCTTTACACATGGCATTTGCCAATCGCCTACACTAAACCCCAGCCCCGACCCACCCGAACAAGATGGTGACCCGAGACCGGCCGGCCAGCCACCACAGTCGCCGAAAAACACCAGGCCGAGAGCTCGCATGTGAGCCCAAACTTGGAATTCTCACCTGCCGAGTCGCCCCATCCCCAGTGGCCATTGCAGCTGTTCTTCTCTTGCCAAGAGCAGACTCGATCCCAAGCCCTAACTCTCCCCGGGAGGCCCTCCACCCTCTCCTATTTAAACATCACCCCCTCTCGGCCATGAGAGGTGCCGAACCGGACCTTATCGAAACCCCGGCAAAATTGTTCCGAACACTCTCCATACTTAGAGCAGCTTGATCCCCGGTGACAATTTGCCCTAATCCCCACCAACGAGCCCAATTTCTCGCCAAAATTCCACCCAAAACCAGGACACTTCTCCACAATGGATCAATCCTCAAATTGATTGGTCCTACACCTTCAACGGACCAAGGGAAGAAGTCCACCAAGAAAAGCCCCCTCTCCGAGCCACCCGAGTTGCTCCAGCCCTCCAAGCTTTGTGATCGGCCGTGGTCGAAATCATAGCTAGGCGATTCATCGGACCGTGAGACTTCATCCGGAGCTTGCTGGGATCCAATCGAAGGTGACACAACCCTCGGATCGAAGCCACACTTCTCCGAGCAAAGGTATGAGCTAATTCTTCATCCTCGGCTTCGGAGATTCTCTATTTCAAATGCTTTAATTTCAATGCATGATCACCGTATAGATGTATTCGTCTCTTCAAGACGAATCCATGAGAGCATAAGAACACGAAAATCCATTGAGTATTGAGTGAGATATTAGGGATTTAGTGTGGACGACTCTCAGGTGAGGACGCTTGGGGACGATGAACGGATGCCGTTCATTTAATACACGTGCGGACTGATGGCCAGGATCGCGTCGGATCAGGAGATGGAACGACACAGCGGGGCCCCGGAGCGCTGAGTCAGATGGCGGCATCCAACCAGAACGCGCCGCGTGGCCTTTCGGAGTCGCCGAGGTTGACGCAGCGCCGCGTGGATAAATAGAAAATTAGGGTATTTTTGATTTATTTAATTCCCCTAAACTTCAAAAATGGATAACTTTGTGTAGGAAAATCAGAAAAATAAAATAAAAATACCCACTTGCTCAGTGAACAGAGGAGAATAATGTGGAAAAGAAATTATTTAATTTCATCAAGTATTTTATTTTTAATGATTTATTTCCCTTCGCATTGTTTTAATTTTCCATGCATATAGGAAATTCACCATGGCATGAGACCATAGGGCTTTTGAAGCCTCTGAATTTGGGAACATTCCCTGAATTTTTCAAAGTAAGAGGCCATCCCTATGAGAAGTTTTTGATTTTTCAAATTCATGTTGCTGTTTTGAGTATTTTAATTCCAATAATTAGCATGTTGTGAAATAAATTCTAGGAAAATTTGGTGATGTCTCTTATGACTCGAGAGGACCCTAGAAAAATAGGTTTTGAGTTCATTCATTTAAAATAACCCTAATTGGCTTAAACACCCAAAATAGCTCCTTAATTAATTAGAGCTAACCATACATCAAATTGGCTTGAAATCAATTCTCCACTGACCTTTAGGATCAGAGGAACCCACCATAAAAATTTGAAGTCAATTGGACTTGGTTAGCCCTACTAAATGGGTTGATTAAGCCATTTAGCCATTTTAAACTTTAAAAATTCATAACTTTCAAAATACTTTTCAAAAATTCACCAAATTGGTTTTGGAGCCTCTCTGATATCAGGGGAATTTAATAAAATTAAAATTTAAATTTTCTAAAAAATTTGATTTTTTGGTATTATTTTAATATTTTAATAATTAAAAAATAATAAAAATCACAAAAATAATAAAATTCACCAAAATGTCACATTTTGAATTTTAATCACTTAGGAACGAACCCCATATTTTTCTTAGGTCTATTTAATGAGATATTAAATTTTAAAGCCCTAAGGTAATTTTAAAATTAAAAAAAATGTATTTTCTAGCATTTTCACTAAAATAATTCTAATAAATCAAAAAAAAATCAAAAAATTGTAAAAATTGATTCGTTGATTTCCTTGATATCAGAGAGATTTTTGAAAAATATAAAATTCTTTTTTCAACCTTTATTTTATTTTTTAAATTAATTAATACTCAAAAATTTAAAATAATTATAATAAAAATAATATAATTAAAAAAATCACCAAAATTGGTCCAAGTGGTCCTCTGGTCATTAGGAATGTCCCATAATTTTCTTAAGAACAGAAACTTTTCCTTGGTCATATTATTAAATTTTCCTTGGAAATCTCTATTTTCTACCAAAAATAATTACATAAATAAATTAAATACAAAAAATTCACATTTTCTCCTCTCATGTCTTTATTGGCATATGAGTGAAGTCACATAAAAATTTCAAATTCATTCAAGCTCAATTTAGTGAGTTATGAAATTATTAAGCTTGAACGGCAAAATGGTAATTAAAATTTTAACCCTTAATTAAAACTTTAGGTTTAATAAAATTAAAGAGTAAAATATTTGATCTTAATCTGATTTGGATGATTGAAATTTAAATAATTAAAGGGTAGAAACCCATTAAACAATTTGAAGATAATTAAAATAAACCTTAATTAAATAATTGATTAAATTTGGAAGAATAATAAAATTGGAATTATTAAAATAAAGGATATTATTAGGAAGAGATTTATTCTTTAATTTAAAAATCCCTAAATTAATCATCTCAATAATATTTAATTCTTAATTAAAATGATAATTCAAACTTAAGTTTTAAAATTTTAAAGGACTTAATCATTAAATTAAAAAAAAAAAGTTAAATTATTAAACTCTTTTTAAATATTCAATTAAATTAAAATTAAAAATTAAATTAAAGATTAAATTAAATTAAATCAAACAAATTAATTAAATTAAATTAAATTAAATAAATAAATTAAATTAAATTAAATTAAATAAATAAATTAAATTAAATTAAATTAAACTAAATTAAATAAAAAAATATTAAATTAAATGAAATTAAATTAAATTAAAACATATTAAATTAAATTAAATTAAATTAAATTAAATTAAATTAAAATTAAATCAAATTATTTTAAATTAAATTAAATCAAGTTAAATTAAATTAAATTAATTCATATCAAATCAAACTAAATTGAATTAAATTAAATTAAATAATAGAGTCAAGTTAAAATTAAAATCAAAATTAAATTAAAATTAAAACTAAACCAAATTAAATTAAATTAAAGTTAAATTAAATTGAATTAAATAACATCACCTAAGACATAAAGAAATTAAATATAAAGCAACTTGAACACTATTCCAAATTTAAACCCTTTAACTGAAGTTAAACTAAATCACAAATCATTGGAACACTAATTTGCCCTAAAAAACTTTTATTATCATAACTCCTAAATAGAACATTAAATGAAATGATACTTCATTAATAGGATATTCAGATGTCCTGGTTCACTGAGCAAGATAACAAAACCTGAATTCCTGGACGATTAATTCATTTGTATAATTAAATTCATTTGGACTTAAAACAATTCTAGTAATATTGAAAAGATGTTTAAGATTCTTCTTAAGCACTTTCTCAATATGATAGGATACTTATAAGAACAATTGAACTTAATTGTTCTTTGATGAAGAAAATCGTCCTCAAACCAAAACACAAGAACCTAGGCGTCATTGGAAATGACTAGCTATAGAATTAGGAATTTGGTAGAAAACCATAACCCTTCCCTTAGTTTTACCTAGGAACTTGCTTAAATATTCTAATTGTGTTTTAAGTACAGCTTGGGATGACGGGAAGACCCTCCGGTACGCTTTTATTTTATTGCAATTTACTTTATCGCAATTTATTCAATCGCATCGTACTTACTTTTCTTGCTCGATAAACAAATTGTTGCATGAAAACCCACACCTTTAGGATAGTCCCTAAAACTGAAACCAAAACTAAGTAAAAAGTCATTGCAAGATAAAATTCACCGCCACAACATTTCAAAATATAAAACAACTCAAAATTTAATCACAAACGTAACATAAAACTACAATTACAACTAAATTAAAACGTCCTGTTGGATGATCGGGAATACCTTGGATGATGTAACCTACGTGTTGCTAAAGGGATTTCCCACGGTCTAAATGAAAGTGTGGAACTCATTTAGTTGAGTTTAGCAAATTCATCTGGACTAAGTGAATCCGATAAAAATAACGATGCTAGAAGGATGGAACCGTGGGATCTTAACCGGTGTCGTTATAATCAACTTTAAGATTTGTTTTAATTAAAATATAAAACCACTTGGAAATTAAGATTTTCTCTAAACCAAAACACTTCTCTCATCTTCTGATTTATGACTTCTAAAACTAAACCTCTGCAACAACAAGGAGCTCGGAGCATAGTGGGCAACGACGGCCATCGTCATCGCGAAAACCCGAGTCTACTTCAAAGAAACCTTCTTAGAATTAAATAACTAAGCCATAGGATTTCGAGGTAGTTTGCCTAGTGCAACATAAATCCTCAACCTTTTGTTAGGCATTTGCATTGCAAATTAAGCCCTAACCGGTCTTAGGATTTCCGAGGTAGTCGTCCGATACTACATAAACCCTCACATCTTCGAGGCTATTTCGTATGATCATGTCATACGAATATAAGTCCAAATTAATTAAAATCGGCAAGATTGAAATATCAAATAATATTAGGATTTTCTTAAATCCGAGCCAAACAATAGGATAGTTTGGGAAGTTGCCAAGATTCTTCTTGGATCCTCGACTTCTCCTACTTCTCTTCCTTTTAGACTCCCGAAAATAAAATGTTCCAAACTTGATCCATTCCCTATCGAAATTCCAAAATTCAATCCTTTGAAAACTTAAACTTTCAAATTCTTCGTATGCAGCATTATCGATTATTATCGAGAGTTTTCTTAGGTGATTCCCGTCACTTAAGATGTAATTAACTATAGGGGCTTACCCTTATAGGGAATTTTAAAGAACCTGTGTAATATAAACCCCGTTTAATACTTTCATATTAAGCGAGGGAATTTGTCGGCTTATAAAATTGGTCCGCGTACCAAATGGATGTCACAAATCTTCTAGTTTATTTAATCGAGCCCCATCGTCAAGCAAAGTGCCTATTCTTCGGGATAGATACACGGCTTGTGGTGCGGTGCTCGTTTATATAAACTATTTGGGATGTGAGATCGATTTGATTTCATATCTTAAAATCTTCAAATTTAAAATTATTTTCAAAGTCAAATACTACTTTTCAAATTATTTATTTAAATTAAATTAAAAATTCGCAGCACAATTTCCGTTACGCGACCCCCTTTTTAAAAAATACAACACTCAACCTAAAAATATGCCGACAATTTCTGGCGACTCCGCTGGGGACAATTCCTCTCTCCATTTTTATCAGACAATTCTGCTTTCAAAGATCGGTAGCGTATCCATGTCCCTTGTGGATCAAGCTACCCTTCTTTCCGTTGGGATACTATGTTCATTTCTACCTTGAACAAGTATAGCCAACATTCTCTTGGATTTAGGAGCCACCGTTTGACACCCCTAAATAGAGAGGTTCCGAGATCCTTTTACCTCATTTCCGAGGTGGGGTGGACCCTCAATAGGTGTTAGTTTAGGAGTAATCCTTCGAGTCGAGAAGTCTTGCATAAGACTTTCTTTTCCTTTCCAACTCTGAATCGGATTCCTTACCTTCTCTACACCTTTGAACATTCGGTTCTAAATAAACAAACCCTCTAATGAATGACTCTTTTAACAAATAACTCCTTCTTATAAATACATGAACAAGAATGTGTTCGTACTCTTTTCGATTCCTTTCTTTTTGTCCTAATGAGAGGTAGCATAACTCGGGATCGACAATCAGATCTACCCCGCAAATGGAAGCCCCAAAGCTGATTTTCTCCTTCACCAATGGACTCGACTTTGCTGTTTACAAGGATGAGCTGCCCGACAATGGGATCATCCGGTTTGGACAAGGATTCGAGAACACAAATGTCAAGATCACCGAAAGAAGGAACAGAAGTAGGAAAATTGCCAGGAAGGCCAGAGCTGCCGAAGTTGCTTTCCTGGAGGAGATCCCAGAAATCCCTGAGTACACACCCCTACCTGAATACATACCATTGCCTGAAGATACACCCTTTTTGGAAGGAAGTAGATTCCACCCCTTTTCGCCGCAACTCGACGAGGAAAATGTCCGCAGGATTGTTTCTACATTACCTCAACCAAGCATACTACAACGACAAGCAGAAGAAAAGGGCTAGGATCACACCATTCGCCCGACCGCGTATCGTGATCGAGAAGCTAGCAAAGAAAGAGAAATACCCCGTATCGTAGATTCTAAGAAGGATAGGGCAGGTGCCGCCAAATCTCGTCTTGGGCCACAAGTAGAACTCCGCCATCGTTACGGAAAAGCCAAACAAAAGGATGAAGGCTAGTCCGCCTATCATTGTTTCGTGGTCGCAGACAGGGAGGATACCACCTTCCAAAGATTTGGTCGACGCACCATCCGGTCCTAGCACCTTCCGCCGCTAGAAGGATGGTATGGCGTCCCACTACCGGACAACTAAGATTGAAACAACGGCTCGAGAAGGAAAGTCCGTCGAGAGACTTGAATCCGAAGAAAGTGCTACTGCAGTAAAGGGTACTCATGAGAAGGGAACCCGACAGCTATCACACGACAACTGCGAGGATGCACAAAAAAGACCGCTAGAGGACGCTATGAAAAAGTTGAGGACTGATATTTGACGACTAGCAAAAGAAAGAGAAGAGAAATTCGGAGACGAGATTGATTCATCAGAATTCATGGATGATGGGTATGCAGAAATCAAGATGGTCGAAACACGAACCTCGTCAGCTTCACAAGGTGCTCCTGCAGCCGTAGAAAGAGAGGAGCCAGAAGTGATGAGATGACAGCTTCAAGAGAAAGACGATAGGATCGCCCAAATGGCGAAAAGAATGGAAGAGATGGCTATAGCCCTAGCCACTCTCCAGAGTCAAATGCAACCCCAAAGAGAGACGCCCCGCAGGTCATTCACATTGTGGACGGAGGAAAGGAGATCACATCCGTCAACGGGGATGATCAGCTAAAGAAAGATACAACACAAAGTATGATTCCAGAAAAAGATATCAAGAGCTTGGTGGAACAGCAGGTGCGAGAAATCTTAGCACAATCAAAGAGAGGGACATCTATTCGGACGGGTAGACCTTACCCGGAAGAATTCGACGCTGTCCAGTACCCAAAAGGCTTCGTACCACCTCTGTTCAAGACCTTCGATGGAACCGGGAACCCCCGACAGCATGTTGCACACTTTCGTGCTAGTTGTTGCAATGCCGGCGGGAGCGATGCATTACTCTTCCGACAATTCGTCGGCACTCGTCGTGGATCACCTCTGATTGGTATGCGATTACCGAATGGTTCGGTGAAGACGTTCTCGTAACTAGAAAACCTCTTCATCAAGCGATTTGCCGGAGCTCACCACCACATCACTATAGGTGATTTAGTGGTAGAGAAGCGAGTCGAACGAAACTTTGGTGGATTACATACTTCGATGGAGAAATCTAAGTATGAAGTGTGAACCACAATTACAAGAACAACATGCAATCGACATCTTACTTAAAAGCATTCATGGCCCGATAGCACTTCTCCTCAAGGGATTTACCATTAAGACATTCGAGAAGTTGTTAAGCAAGGATGGAAGCTTGCAAGAGGAGGCGAAACAATTAAGTTTCGCCGACAAGATAGACAAGCAAAAGCCTGTGAAGACTTTTGAAAAGAAATCCGGGATCGTTGCAGCAGTCGACAAAGGCAAGCAACCGATACAAATATCGTCAGAACGGCCACAGGAACATCAACGAATTACCAAGCAACCCCGACCCAGCCTATCAATCATCTCCACAAGTATGAACAACCGCCTCGTCCGCAACGTACATTAAGGGAGCTTCGAGCGGTGGAATATCCGTTCAAGAATGAGGTAGTACCAAAAATGTTCCGTAGTCCGATGAAGACTCCGCATTTCCACACGCCGAGCCTAAGAGACCAGAAGAAGTTAACAAGAAAGCTGATCCCAACTTTTGCCTTACCACCGGATGCTTGGGCACAAGATAAAAGATTGCATTACCTTCAAAAGTTTGCTCAACGACAACCTTCGGAAAGGGAATATAACAATCCCGAAGGAGTACATGAAGGAACCCAAGAAAAGAGGTTCCGTCAATGTTTTCTCGACTGATCTCATCGTTCCGATAAATCCCTATACAACTGATGATGGGTGGACTACCGCTTGGACGAGGTCTTCAAAAAAGATTTTAGACGGCATCCAAACCGCTTCGGTGCGAGCTTCAATTTAGAGTTCGAAACCTGTCAAGTCGGCACTATCACTTGCGATAGAAGAACCACCTCAACAGGATACGATTGAAGAGAAGAAGAAAATCGACGAAGAAGAGAGGACTGAGGCTCCCAAGGCTAGACTAGGGGCTGCTTATCCTAGATAGTTGTTTCCGATTCGGGGAGAAATCCCTCGAACCTCCGACTCCGTATGATTATCTCGCTCACTTCGGTGGGATCTTATAATGATAAGGGTGATGGCGTTGGCTACGTTTTGACTGTTTCTAAGTATTACGTAACTAGCAACAATCCGAACATCGATTTCTATACCAATGAAAATTCTCAAATCGTACACAATCTCGATGATCACGATGAGGAAGAAGACATCCATCAAGGAGGTTACGAGAGTTCAACAAGCAACGAATCTATCTGCGAGTTTCGAGGAGCTCCAGTCACAATAGAGTTAGAGCCTTCGTACTCGAAGCTAATCAAGAAGAACCCGTCATTCCGATTCGTGAAGAAACACCAAGAAACTCAATACTAGATTCAGAAGAAATTACAGAAGTTAACTTAAGAAGTGGAAGAGTTTTACCTCCAAGAATGGGTCCAAAGGACAAAGTGAAGCAGGTGGTTGTTCAAGAAGAACCAACCCCGGCAGAAGAAATACCCATTCGAGAAGAAGCCGAGACACATGAAAATAAAGTGGACTATAACGTGCTAGCCCATCTTAGGAAACTACCGACCAAACTGAGCATCTACGACGCTCTCATCTTATCAAAGGAGATGAGAGAAGCTCTGATCAAGGCTTTACTTGATCCAGAAATTTGCTTAGCTCAAATGGCCGGAGATTCCTTAGATGAGGTTTGTTCGTTAAAGGAACAACGAGGTGTTACCTTCACGGACAATGACCTACTACTTGGGACGCAGAGACCACAACCGACCTTTGTACATTTCGGATACAATCGGGAAGTTTACACTCTCCGCAGTATTGGTGGATCCGGGAGCATCAATCAATATAATGAGTCTTCGAACACTAGTATATTTGGAAATTGATGCTCGTGAGCTCGAAGCCGACAAAATGTTATTAAGAGGATTCAACCAGAAAGGAGAAAGAGCCCTCGGAACAATAACGCTACTAATGAAGAACGGTGACTTAGCAAAGACGACCGCAAAATTCCACATATTTAATTCAGAAACGTCGTTCAACGCTCTACTGGGCCGACCATGGATACATGAAAATAGGATGGTACCATCATCTCTACATCAGTGCATCAAATACTACGATGGAGGGGAACGAGTGCATCAAAGGTGACTTACAACCATTCTCCGTACACGAAATTGGAATCCATGAAGATGCAACTTATTATGCACCTCCGAAGAAAACAATCTTCTCCGGAGATACCATAACAAATGAAGCAAAGAAAGTTCGGGACAACGAATAATCTGAAGTTCTAGTCCAACAGTCACTCACCACTCCCTTACGGCGAGATGGTGAAGGTTTCTCCACAACTAGCATCCGAGGTCGAGGCCGGGGACGAGGTCGTGGTAGAGACGTTAAACCAGTCATCAATGTTGATTGGGAAGACAGTTCTAAAAAAGAAAAAGAGATCAAACAAGAAGCAGCGACAATAAGTCGGAAGAAGCCACAATTCAAGATCTCTCTCGAAGATGAGAAGAACGAAGAATACAAATCGATGTACGAAAAGATTAACCACTATGTACATACTATGACCCTGACCCCGATTCATTCTAATAAGATCGAGGGTATGGTGGTCAAAGAGGTACGTAGCGGCGGTGCAAAGCCAATCAAATTCTACCGTGGTGCTTCTTCCTCCAAAACTGAAAATAATGTACAATTTGAAGATGTCACTTCATCAAAATTAATGGAATTACCTTTTGAGTGGTACTCTCCCCGTGTTCAAAATTTAATTCGGCGTGGTTTCTTACCTCGACAATGGACAAAAGGTCAATCACAACATTTTGAAAATTTATGGAATAACTCCGGTCGTCCACCCAATTCAAAGCATGGTCTCGGATTCGGCACAGTAGGATCAGTAGATGATACTGAATTTTGCTTGTTTGTCACTTGCGCGTCTAATGAAAAACCGCATGGAAACTACGTAAGAATTTGAAGATTTACAAATCGGAGACGCTCCACCGGAATTCGAAGAAGAAATTAAATCTACAATAGATGAGTTAATGGAAGTTAACTTAGGTACTAGCGAAGAGCCTAGACCTACCTTTGTTAGCTCCTTACTCGATAAAGAAGACTCCGAAGAAATAATCAAGTTATTAATGGAATTTAAAGACTGTTTTGCTTGGATCTACGATGAGATGCCAGGATTAGCTCCAGAGGTCGCAGTCCATAAGCTAGGAGTGGATCCTACTTCTGTCCAAGTCAGACAAGGTCCCAGAAGAATGCTTCTAAAAATTGAACAACAAGTCATAGCTGAAGTTAAAAAGCTAATAGACGCTAAATTTTTCCATGAAGAACAATACCCGACTTGGTTAGCCAATGTGGTACCAGTCAGAAAGAAGAATGGTCAGATCAGAATTTGTGTGGATTTTAGATATTTAAACAAGGTATGTCCAAAAGATGAATTCCCTTTACCGATCCCAGAATTAATGATCGACATCGCTTCGACACATGACATATTTTCATTCATGGATGGATCTTCAGGATACAACCAGATAAAAATGGCTCCAGAAGATGAAAAGCTTACAGCATTCAGAACGCCAATCGGAGTATATTGCTACACAGATGATGCCATTCGGATCGAAGAACGCAGGAGCAACCTACCAGAGAGCGATGACAAGAATTTTTGATGATCTCATCCACAATCAAGTCGAATGCTACGTGGACAATGTGGTCATCAAAAGCAAAGTAAAGGACAACCACTTGTATGATTTGAGAATTGTTTTTGAACGATTAAGGCAATTTAACCTTAAGATGAATCCCTTAAAATGCGCCTTCGGCATCACCTCCAGGAAATTCATAGGATTCGTTGTCCGACATCGTGGAATTGAAATCGACCCGGAAAAGATTAAAGCTATCTTAGAAATGCCGCCTCCCAAAACCTTAAAACAACTACGATCTTTTCAAGGGAAGTTGGCATATCTTCGACGCTTTATCTCAAACTTGTCGAGTAGGTGTCAGCCTTTCTCGGCACTAGGTTAAAAAGGACGCCAAATTTATTTGGGAAGAGAAATGTCGAAGGCCTTCGAGGACATTAAACAATATTTAATGACACCTCCCGTCTTAGCAGCCCTGGTCTCGAGTAGACCGTCGATACTTTATACCGCGGCTTTAGACGACTCTCTCGAAGCCCTGTTAGCCTGTGTTAATGATGAGGGTAAAGAAAATGCTCTTTACTACCTAAGCCGTCGTTTACTTCGCGACGTAAATAAGGTATCCCGCAATTGAAAAGCATTGTTTGGCCCCGATCTTCGCCACTCAAAAGCTCGGGCACTACATGCTTTCTCATAAGGTCAACTCCGATCTCGAAGTTTAATCCATTGCAATACTTGATGACTCGTCCAACACTTTCCTAGCAGACTTGCCGGATGGTCAATGATATTATTGCAATTCGATATAACTTTCGTGCCTCTTCGTGCCGTAAAGGGACAAGTCTTAGCAGACTTCCTCGCAAAGCACACCATTTGCGGCAGAATCTCCTCTCAATGACGATTTGCCAAATGAACAAATAATGAGCCTAGAAGACCCCGATGATCGACGTCGGGAATTATATTTCGACGGAGCATCTTCAAGCACACAAAGACGAAGAATCGCAAGTGATAGTGTCCTGTAAGGCGGGGATCGGATTAATCTTTATAACACCGGAGTGGGGGATTTTAAGATACTCCTACCACTCGACGAGCCGTGTACAAATAATGAATCGAATACGAAGCCCTCATAACGTAACCGGAATTAGCTATTCAAATGGGGATAACGGACATCAACATCTACGGGGATTCGCAGTTAATCATTCAACAGATCACGGACAAGTACGTAATTTTAAAACCAAGACTCGAGCAATACTTCCAGGATGTCATACAATTGTTGGAACAAATTCGAATGTGACAATCTACAAAATTCCCGAGAAAGAAAATGCTTTAGCAGATGCGTTAGCTCGTCTCGCAAAAGAATTTGCTCGCTCGCAGGATGAATCGCTGGAAGTGTCGGTTCACGGACGTCGTGTCCTATCACAACTCGACATAGTACACAATACACAAATCGAAAAAGAAGAAGAATCAATCGCAACAAGTGACGTAAAAACACGTAAGATCGGCGACAACCATTACATGACTACCCGCAAACATGAAAGCTACCGGACGATAGGTCGCTAGCCCATCAGATCAGGAAAAGAACTCTGTCCTACGCATTAATAAACAACACCTTGTACAAAAGGTCTTTTGATCAAATGTGGCTAAGGTTCCTAAGCGGGTCCGAGGCCCGTGAAATTGTTAAAGAGGTGCATTCAGGACTCTGTGGCGCTCACCAGTCGGGTCCGAAGATGAAAATGAAGATTAAAAGACTAGGGTACTACTGGCCCTCGATGATGACCGACTGCATGAAAATCGCCAAGAGCTGTCACCAATGCCAAGTGCACGGAGTGGTTCTACACCAACCTCCAAATGTGTTACATCCGACAATTGCATCGCGGCCATTTGAATGTCGAGGCACGGATATAGTGGGTCCAATAGAACCACCATCTTCAAAAGGACATCGCTTCATTCTTGCGGCTACGCATTACTTTTCCAAGCTGGGCAGGCGAGTCCCACTTAGAGAAGTGAAAGCACACCATGTGCTACGCCTTTCAAGAACCAAGTTGTCTACCGTTTCGGAGTGCCGCGCAGATCATCTCGTATAATGGGTCAGCATTCGAAGCACACAAATCAACAATTTTGTCGAGAGACACGGAATCGACCGGCGATATTCAACAATTTACTAACCAAGAGCAAACGTCCTCGCCGAGGCTTTTAACAAAACTCTCGTTCAAATCTTAAAGAAAACTTTGGACGATAATAAGAGAAATTGGCACGAGAAATTATTAGAAGCCTTATGGGCCTACCGGACAACCTTCGTAACTCCTACTCAAGCTACACCTTACGCTCCGGTGTATGGGTCCGAGCCGATATTACCTTTAGAGGTTCAGCTTCCTTCACTCAGAATTGCAGTTGCAAATAAGATCACGACAGAAGAGAATGCCAAATTACGATTAGAGGAATTAGAAAGCCTGGAAGGGAAAAGACTTGCAGCGTAGCAGAATTTAGAATTATACCAAGCTAAGATGGTTCAAGCCCATGACAAATTGGTTCGCCCGAGAACCTTCAAAGTTGGTGACTTAGTTCTCGTTCTCAAAAGACCTATCCTTGCACACCGCAAGATAGGAGGAAAATATGAACCCACTTGGGAAGGGTCGTTCGTGGTTGAGACAGTCTACTCGGGAGGCTCCTACCAGCTGGTGAATTGCCAGGGAGAACGACATATGCTTCCGATCAACGGACGATACTTGAAGAAGTATTACGCTACCTGATGTTTCGAAGGAATGAATTCTTCATCCCTAGAAACACGGGCGAAGCAATTACTTATGACTGGGTCCGAACCCAAAATAATAATAAAATGTGCTAAAATAATAAAATCATGATAATAATGTTTTCCTTGTTTTCTTTTCCAAATCAAAATCTCTTTCCTAATCTTATCCCACTTCATTCCTGTTAAATTTAAAAATATATAAATATATAATTAAAAAAAAATGTCTTTAATAAACATTTTCTTAATGTTCTTGTTCTTAGTACAGCCCCTGATCCTTTTCCTTCTCTATTCGCAGGGAAATGTCGAACGGGCGGTTGGTCCCGAACTTTAGAAATGGCGTAAGCCTCGCACTCGATGAAAAGAGGGTGAAAGATGGAGCGATAATCGAGATCGACTCGGACTTCGCACCAGCAGCCTACAAGTATGAGGAAAGTGACCGGGTCCCGCCGACCGAGAGGAACCGCCCGGTCGGACAATAATGAAAGTGGGTGGCCCGAGCCACCAATCCAAGAAGAAGAAAAGAAAAACAAACACTGAAGAAGACAAGAAAATCAAGTCTGTAGTCGCAACAGCAGAGGGCAGGCTTGTCAGCGCCGTGCCCACAGAGATTCAGGAAGTTCGAAGAGCTACTCTCACAGCAACGCAACGAAGTAATAAGAATCGTCGTATCCGTAAGATGTTAACCAAACTAGTAGCGGACTGGCCGCGACGAGGCAGCTTGCCACGCGCACATATACCTCAAGGACGCCGCTCACCAAGTACCGAAGAAAGGAGGCCGACTCCTAGTATAACGGAAAAACCGTGGAAATCTCACGGAGATCGAAGAAAGAAGGCTACCACGCCACCGGATAGAACCATCGCAATGCATGACCTTGTTGCGAGCAACCCCGGAGGATGTCCCGACGGACATCATCCCCGAGGAGCCGAGGTATGCAGGAGAACGTGAAGGGATCGAGCCGTATATCCCACAATACGTCACTGTGCCTCGCCATTTGCGCATTATTCCGGAATACGAGCCGGAAAGAATGCGGAATGTCGAAAAGAAAACTTTCGAATACATCGAGAGAATCGTAGTGCGAAGGATCAATATACTAGAAGGCCTCGAGCTACATACGTACGTATTCTCGAATATGAACAACAACAAATCATGGATTGCATCCGGGATTTGAAAAGAATGGGCCGAGCGGGCCGCCTAAGGGAAAACACCTACTCAGAACCCCGGAGATGGATGCCAGAGAAAGGAAGAATTACAATACAATGTGGATGTTGTTACAACTTTGCGGAAGATAGGAAGGGAAACCCTCCGGGAATACTCCGTCATGGCCAAGTGGATCCAATGCCATTAGTCATCAAGAGAATGGTAAAGAGATTGATAACATGGAGGGTACTGCCAGCAGATTGCATACCCAATAGCTACATTATTAACATCTACAAGCAGGGTGACTGCATACCCCCGCACATAGATCACCACGACTTTGTCAGACCTTTCTGCACGCTCTCTTTCCCGAACGAGTGTAACATCATGTTCGGATCCGACCTCCGGATAGCAGTGCCCGAGTGAGTTCCGAGGGCCGGTAAAGATACCTTTACCGGTAGGTTCCGTCATGATACCGAAGGGCAACGGAGCGGATATCGCTAAACATTGCATACCGGGAGTACCAAGTGAAGCGGATCTCGCTACTTTTAGAAGGATGGACGACAGGAAGACACCTTACCATTTCCGACCGGACCCGAAAGCTAGAGAGCCTCCGGCCTTACGAGCCGCGAGCTACATGGAAAATATCACACCTCCAATGTACATCCATACGGCATCCTTGCCAAGGATGGCTTGGAAGGTGATGTTATCGACCATGTACCCCACTATTCGGACATGGATTTTTGACGGATGCTTCTTTGGATGGATCGACAAAGATCATACATAGTCCGTTTTGAGTCTACATGGATTGTATGAGATGTATTCCGCATCGAGTTGTATGATGTATCTTCGACATGATTGGAATGAAAGTGACTATGTCACATTTTTGGCCTTCACCTCTTTTGTACAAATTGACTTGGAAACGCCATTAAAGTTAAATGAACTTCGAACAAAGAACAGAAAAGAAATAAAAAAAAGAGAATAAAAGAAAAAAAAACTTTCCGTAAAAATCTAAAAATGATGAACACCAAATTCACATGGACATTAAATAAATAAAATAAATTCGAACCGTTAAAGACAAACAAAATGAACATAAATTTCAAATCAAATTTAAATCAAATTTCAAATTCAATCCTTCCAAATCTCAAACCAGATCTCAAATCAAATCTCAATCAAATTCAAACTCAATCTTCCAAATCTGAAATCCAATCCGTTCTATTCTCTCCCTTGTCTGGGATGGAAGCGGTTGATTCCATTGACACGGATCGAATTTGATGGCGAGGAATTATATCCAATCCAAATCAGCTGACTTCCGATCAACTCTTTTGAACGGGGTATGTAACATCTACATATTCCCTCCTAATCCATTTCCTTCCATGAAAGTCTTTTACAACTTTCATGAAATTCTCGAAACACCAAAATTCCACACTTTTCAAATCAACACTACAAATCTTTGCAAAATCAATGACTATTCAAAAATCAAATTCTTGGGGTCGAGGATTTTACATCCGAGACCGCATCGCTTTAGGATTCTTTCCCTATCGCAATGAAATACATCGAAATTAAACTTTTGGGGTTGAGGATTTTACATCCGAGACTGCATTGCTATAGGATTCTTTCCCTATCGCAATGAAATACATCGAAATTAAACTTTTGGGGTTGAGGATTTTACATTCGTGACTGCATTGCTTTAGGATCTTTTCCCTATCGCAATGAAATACATCAATATTAAACTTTTGGGGTTAAGGATTTTACATCCGAGACTGCATTGCTTTAGGATCATTTCCCTATCGCAATGAAATACATCAAAATCAAACTTTTGGGGTTGAGGATTTTACATCCGAGACTGCATTGCTTTAGGATTCTTTCCCTATCGCAATGAAATACATCAAAATTAAACTTTTCGGGTCGAGGATTTTACATCCGAGACCGCATTGCTTTAGGATCCTTTCCCTATCGCAATGAAATACATCAAAATTAAACTTTTGGGGTTGAGGATTTTACATCCGAGACCGCATCGCTTTAGGATCCTTTCCCTATCGCAATGAAATACATCAAAATTAAACTTTTGGGGTTGAGGATTTTACATCCGAAACTCGCATCGCTTTAGGATTCTTTCCTATCGCAATGAAATACATCAAAACCAAATTCTTGGGGTTGAGGATTTTACATCCGAAACTGCATTGCTTTAGGATTCTTTCCCTATTGCGATGAAGTACATCAAAATGAAACTCTTGAGGTTAAGGATTTTATATCCAATACCGCATTGCTTTGAGATCTCCCCTCATTGTAATGATTCAATCCAATCAATTCAATTTTCTTTTGAGGTTGAAGATGTTACATCTAAAACCACAAAATTCCAATTTTCACTTTCAGTTCGAATCCCTTCAAATTAATTTTAACAAGCTTCAATCTAAATTGAAACTCCAAACTAAAATCTAAGCTCACACATCAAAACTTAAACTGAAACAAAATAAAATCTAAATTGAAATTCCCCAAGATCATGTGATTTGGAATTCACCTCCTCTTCCTTTCCCCAGCCAGAGTTCGAGAATCTCCGGGCCTCGCAGATATACTCGACACTCCCAACAGAAATTCTTCTACTTCGTCCTAAGTTTGTCACTTGGACATCCGTGTTGGTTTTGTTGATCTCTTCTGGTCAACGCCAATACGCGCGGTGTGCTTGGTTAGCTCACCACACCTATTGGGGGTCCATTTGTTGACCTCATTTTTGATTAGGTCTTCTCTTCTTCTTTTTAGTACTTAGGATCTAGCCTTAGGCTTTTCCTTTGACTATCTTAGAGAACTAGAATTGGGACCCACCACTTAGAAATTCAAACCACTTCTTAACTCCCTGCAAACTATACAAACTTGACCGTAGACCCCTAATCACCTAGAGGGTTGAAATCAAATGTCGAAGTTCAAAGGATGAGTTCCTATAGGACTCTTCGGCCTTAGGACTGCCCTGGGTGGCCTGGTCTGGTGAAGGGCTGACTTACACACACACTACACCTATACACTACACTTTCACACACATCCTAGAACCACACCCATACCCAACTTGACCTCCTGACAAATGTAGGTGATTCACATGGATGGTCCTTAACCCCTAAGCCCTTGGCTAAGAGGGTTAGGAACAACATATTGGATGCCTCAAATGAGTCCCTTCATGGCTCATGTGGGCTTGATATGGCTTCATGGCTCAACCAAAATGATTTCATTCCACTTACATTCACCTAATCTTCAATTTTCCAAATTTTCAATTTTTGACCCCCGGAACCCTACACTCGCTTAGCCTACCCAAAACCCTTGAAATTACCCAAAATTTTTCAAAAATCCCAAATCACCCAAAATTTCTCAAAACCAATCCCAAACATTTCCACATCACTCAAATTGATCATCCATACCCAAAAATACCAAGAATTTCAAAAAAACCTCCCAATACCCTCCAAATACCCAAAATACCCCCCTTGACCCAAAAATCCAAAAATTTCAAAAAATTCCCAAAAAATTCCAGAAAATCCCAAATATTCCCAATTTCATTTTGTTCAACTACACTATTGGCCAATTTTGTCAATTTACCCTACTTTGGTCAAAACCCCCAATTTGACCCATTTAACCCTAAGTGAACCCAATGTCAAACCAAACCTACCCAATTGACCCAAATTCTGGCCCAATTCAATTCTAAACTTCAATTCAACATGTCCAACACCAATCTAGACCAAATCCAAGTCCAATTTGATTGACATTTGGATCCAATTTCACTTTTGGCCTTAAAGCCCAATTTGGACCCATGACCCAAACCTAACCCAAACTCACCCAATGCAACTCCAATTAACCCCAAATATTTTCCAAATCTTCCTTAACATTCCCACAAACAAAACACTAACATGATTTGCCCAACATTTAGACCCAAACCTCACTCAAATTCAACCCAAAGCTAAAAGGCCCAATTTTAACCTAAACCCAAACCTAACCCAAATGAGCCCAAAACCCAAAATCAAAGCCCAACCAAAGTCAAAATATCTTTGAAACACTCCCATAAACATTTCCAAGATTAATTTTACATCAATTTCAACCCTAGCCCAACATTGGCCCAAGTTAACCCAGTTTGACCTATATTGGACCATTCACCAAAGAAGCCCAAATTCAACCCAATTCAAACCCAAATAACTCCCAATTTGCTCCAAGTCACTCATGACACATCTATGAGCTAAACCCAACAATTATTTGGCCCATGCCTTAGCCAAAATTTCATCCTAAAATCCATTTTAAAATCTAAAAGCCCACTTCCCTAAACCATTTTAAAAGCCCATTTTCACCAAATACAAAAGCCCAAAATTGGCCCTAAAGCCCACATGGCAATTTCTTTTCATCATACCTTTAATTGATATCACCCCTAAGTTTCAAAATCATCATTAAACCATTCCAAATCAAGCTTCATACAAATTCCCACCAAAATACCAAAATTTTCTTAAATCCATTTCCATGAAATCGACTCAACTTTTCCCAAGCCAAAGATGAGCCATGAAGCCATGCATGAGCCACATGGAAGCCATGAGAGCCTCTTTACATGTCACCATACCACATTGGGTAAGATGAGGGGGAGCTTTCCTTAATTCCTAAAAGTCTTTAACCTCACCCATGATACCCCTTAACCAAGATTTAATCCAAATATTCTTGGATAAGGACATCACCACCTTTCGACCAGCCTAACCTAACCGATTTTCTCAGCCCAAGGCTAGCCATGGGGAGGTGAACCCGACCCCAAACAAATGGGTTGACCAAACCTAGCCAAGATTAGCCATATCCCCATGCCATTTCGATCCAAGTGCTTTACACATGGCATTTGCCAATCGCCTACACTAAACCCCACCCCGACCCACCCGAACAAGATGGTGACTCGAGATCGGCCGGCCACCACCACGGATCGCCGGAAACCACTGTGCCGAGAGCTCGCATGTGAGCCCAAACTTGGAATTCTCACTCGCCGAGTCGCCTCATCCCAAGTGGCCATTGCAGCTCGTTCTTCTCTTGCCAAGAGCAACTCGATCCCAAGCCCTAACTCTCCCCGGGAGGCCCTCCACCCTCTCCTATTTAAACATCACCCCCTCTCGGCCATGAGAGGTGCCGAACCGCACCTTACCGAAACCCTACCAAAATTGTTCCGAACACTCTCCATACTTAGAGCAGCTTGATCCCCGATGACAATTTGCCCTAATCCCCACCAACAGAGCCCAATTTCTCACCCAAAATTCCACTCAAAACCAGGACACTTCTCCACAATGGATCAATCCTCAAATTGATTGGTCGTACACCTTCACCGCACTCGAGGGAAGAAGTCCACCAAAGAAAAGCCCCCTCTCCAGGCCACCCGGCTGCTCCAGCCTCCAAACTTTGTGATCGGCTGTGGTCGAAATCATACCTAGGCGATTCATCAGAACAGGAGACTTCTTCTGGAGCTTGGTGGGATCCAATTGAAGGTGACACAACCCTCAGATTGAAGCCACACTTCTCTGAGCAAAGGTATGAGCTAATTCTTCATCCCGAGCTTCTAGAGATTCTCTATTTCAAATGCTTTAATTTCAATGCATGATCACCCTATAGATGTATTCGTCTCTTCAAGACAAATCCATAGAGCATAAGAACACGAAAATCCATTGAGTATCGAGTGAGATATTAGGGATTTAGTGTGGACGGCTCTCGGGCGAGGACGCTTGGGGACGATGAACGGATGCCGTTCATTTAATACACGCGCTGACGAACGGCCAGGATCGCGTCGGATCGGAGAGATGGAACGACACAGCGGGGCCCCGAGCGCCAAGTCGATGGCGGCGTCGAACCGAACGCGCCGCGCGGCCTTTCGGAGTCGCCGAGGTCGACGCGGCGCCGCGTGGATAAATTGAAAATTAGGGTATTTTTGATTTATTTAATTCCCCTAAACTTCAAAAATGCATAACTTTGTGTAGGAAAATCGAAAAATAAAATAAAAATACCCTCTTGCTCAGATGAACAGAGGAAAATAATGTGGAAAAGAAATTATTTAGTTTCATCAAGTATTTTATTTTTAATGATTTATTTCCCTTCTGCATTGTTTTAATTCTCCATGCATATAGGAAATTCACCATGGCATGAGACCATGGGGCTTTTGAAGCCTCTGAATTTGGGAAGATTCCCTGAATTTTCCAAAGTCAGAGGCCATCCCTATGAGAAGTTATTGATTTTTCAAATTCATGTTGCTGTTTTGAGTATATTAATTCCAATAATTAGCATGTTGTGAAATAAATTCTAGAAAAATTTGGCGATGTCTCTTATGACCAGAGGACCCTAGGAAAAATAGGTTTTGAGTTCATTCATTTAAAATAACCCTAATTGGCTTAAACACCCAAAATAGCTCCTTAATTAATTAGAGCTAACCATACATCAAGTTGGCTTGAAATCAATTCTCCACTGACCTTTAGGATCAGAGGAACCCACCATAAAAATTTGAAGTCAATTGGACTTGGTTAGCCATACTAAATGGGTTGATTAAGCCATTTAGCCATTTTAAACTTTAAAAATTCATAACTTTCAAAATACTTTTCAAAAATTCACCAAACTGGTTTTGGAGCCTCTCTGATATCAGGGGAATTTAAGAAAATTAAAATTTCAATTTTCTAAAAAAGTTGATTTTTTGGTATTATTTTAATATTTTAATAATTAAAAAATAATAAAAATCACAAAAATAATAAAATTCACCATAATGTCACATTTTGAATTTTAATTACTTAGGAACAAACCCCATATTTTTAGGTCTATTTAATGAGATATTAAATTTTAAAGCCCTAAGGTAATTTTAAAATTAAAAAAATGTATTTTCTAGCATTTTCACTAAAATAATTCTAATAAATCAAAGAAAAATCAGAAAATTGTAAAAATTGATTCTCTGATTTCCTTGATATCGAGAGATTTTTGAAAAATATAAAATTCATTTTTCAACCTTTATTTTATTTTTTAAATTAATTAATACTCCAAAACTTAAAATAATTATAATAAAAATAATATATTTCAAAAAATCACCAAATTGGTCCAAGTGGTCCTCTGGTCATTAGGAATGTCCCATAATTTTCTTAAGGATAGAAACTTTCCCTTGGTCATATTATTAAATTTTCCTTGGAAATCCCTATTTTCTACCAAAAATAATTACATAAATAAATTAATTACAAAAAATTCACATTTTCTCCTCTCATGTCTTTATTGGCATATGAGTGAAGTCACATAAAAATTTCAAGTTTATTCAAGCTCAATTTAGTGAGTTATGAAATTATTAAGCTTGAAGGGCAAAATGGTAATTAAAATTTTAACCCTTAATTAAAACTTTAGGTTTAATAAAATTAAAGAGTAAAATATTTGATCTTAACTCTGATTTGGATGATTGAAATTTAAATAATTAAAGGGTAGAAACCCATTAAACAATTTGAAGATAATTAAAATAAACCTTAATTAAATAATTGATTAAATTTGGAAGAATAATAAAATTGGAATTATTAAAATAGGGATATTATTAGGAAGAGATTTATTCTTTAATTTAAAAATCCCTAAATTAATCATCTCAATAATATTTAATTCTTAATTAAAATGATAATTCAAACTTAAGTTTTAAAATGTTAAAGGACTTAATCATTAAATTAAAAAAAATAAATAAAAGTTAAATTATTAAACTCTTTTTAAATTTTCAATTAAATTAAAATTAAAAATTAAATTAACGATTAAATTAAATCAAATCAAACAAATTAAGTAAATTAAATTAAATTAAATAAATAAATTAAAGTAAATTAAATTAATTAAATAAATTAAATTAAATTAAATTAAACTAAATTAAATAAAAAAATATTAAATTAAATTAAATTAAATTAAATTAAATTAAATTAAAACATATTAAATTAAATTAAATTAAATTAAATTAAATTAAATTAAAATTAAATCAAATTAAATTAAATTAAAGGAAATTAATTTAAATTAAATTAAATCAAGTTAAATTAAATTAAATTAATTCATATCAAATCAAACTAAATTGAATTAAATTAAATTAAATAATAGAGTCAAGTTAAAATTAAAATCAAAATTAAATTAAAATTAAAACTAAACCAAATTAAATTAAATTAAAGTTAAATTAAATTGAATTAAATAACATCACCTAAGACATAAAGAAATTAAATATAAAGCAACTTGAACACTATTCCAAATTTAAACCCTTTAACTGAAGTTAAACTAAATCACAAATCATTGGAACACCAATTTGCCCTCGAAAACTTTTATTATCATAACTCCTAAATAGAACATTAAATGAAATGATACTTCACTTATAGGATATTCAGATGTCCTGGTTCACTGAGCAAGATAACAAAACCTGAATTCCTGGACGATTAATTCATTTGTATAATTAAATTCATTTGGACTTAAAACAATTCTAGCAATATTGAAAAGATGTTTAAGATTCTTCTTAAGCACTTTCTCAATATGATAGGATACTTATAAAAACAATTGAACTTAATTGTTCTTTGATGAAGAAAATAGTCCTCAAACCAAAACACAAGAACCTAAGCGTCATAGGAAATGACTAGCTATAGGATTAGGAATTTGGTAGAAAACCATAACCCTTCCCTTAGTTTTACCTAGGAACTTGCTTAAATATTTTAATTGTGTTTTAAGTGCAGCTTGGGATGACAGGAAGACCCTCCAGGTACGCTTTTATTTTATTGCAATTTACTTTATTGCAATTTATTCAATTGCATCGTACTTACTTTTCTTGCATGATAAACAAATTGTTGCATGAAGACCCACACCTTTAGGATACTCCCTAAAACTGAAACCAAAACTAAGTAAGAAGTCATTGCAAGATAAAATTCACCGCCACAACATTTCAAAATATAAATCAACTCAAAATTTAATCACAAACAAAACACAAAACTACAATTACAACTAAATTAAAACGTCCTGTTGGATGATCGGGAATACCTCGGATGATGTAACCTACGTGTTGCTAACAGGATTTCCCACGGTCTAAATGAAAGTGTGGAACTCATTTAGTTGAGTTTAGCAAATTCATCTGGACTAAGTGAATCCGATAAAAATAACAATGCCGGAAGGATGGAACCGTGGGATCTTAACCGGTGTCGTTATAATCAACTTTAAGATTTGTTTTAATTAAAATATAAAAGCACTTGGAAATTAAGATTTTCTCTAAACTAAAACACTTCTCTCATCTCCTGATTTATGACTTCTAAAACTAAACCTCTCGCAACAACAAGGAGCTCGGAGCATAGTGGGCGACGACGGCCATCGTCATCGGTAAAACCCGAGTCTACTTCAACAAAACCTTCTTAGAATTAAATAACTAAGCCATAGGATTTCGAGGTAGTTTGCCTAGTGCAACATAAATCCTCAACCTTTTGTTAGGCATTTGCATTGCAAATTAAGCCCTAACCGGTCTTAGGATTTCCGAGGTAGTCGTCTGATACTACATAAACCCTCACATCTTCGAGGCTATTTGTATGATCATGTCATACGAATATAAGTCCAAATTAATTAAAATTGGCAAGATTGAAATATCAAATAATATTAGGATTTTCTTAAATCCGAGCCAAACAATAGGATAGTTTAGGAAGTTGCCAAGATTCTTCTTGGATCCTCAGCTTCTCCTACTTCTCTTCCTTTTAGACTCCTGAAAATAAAATGTTCCAAACTTGATCCATTCCCTATTGAAATTCCAAAATTCAATCCTTTGAAAACTTAAACTTTGAAATTCTTCAGAGCAGAATTATTGATTATTATCGAGAGTTTTCTTAGGTGATTCCCGTCACTTAAGATGTAATTAACTATAGGGGCTTGCCCTTATAGGGAATTTTAAAGAACCCGAGTAATATAAACCCCGTTTAATACTTTCATATTAAGCGGGGAATTTTTCGGCTTATAAAATTGGTCCGTGAACCAAATGGATGTCACAAATCTTCTAGTTTATTTAATCGAGCCCCATCGTCGAGCGAGTGTGCCTATTCTTCGGGATAGATACACGGTTTGTGGTGCGGTGCTCGTTTATATAAACTATTTGGGATGTGAGATCGGTTTGATTTCATATCTTAAAATCATCAAATTTAAAATTATTTTCAAAGTCAAATACTACTTTTCAAATTATTTATTTAAATTAAATTAAAAATTCATCGCACAATTTCCGTTAGGCGACCCCCTTTTTCAAAAATACAACACTCAACCTAAAAATATGCCGACAGCTCCGTCGAAATATAATTCCCAACGTCGATCATCAGGGTCTTCTAGGCTCATTATTTGTTTATCTGGCAAATCGTCATTGAGAGGAGATTCTGCCGGCAAAGGGTGTGCTGCGAGGAAGTCTGCTAAGACTTGTCCCTTTACGGCACGAAGAGGCACGAAAGTTATATTGAATTGCAATAATATCATTGACCATCTGGCAAGTCTACCGGAAAGCATTGGACGAGTCATCAAGTATTGCAATGGATTAAATTTCGAGATCGGGTCGACCTTATGAGAAAGCATGTAGTGCCCGAGCTTTTGAGCGGCAAAGATCGGGGCCAAACGAGTGCTTTTCAATTGCGGGATACCTTATTTCCGTCGGAAGTAAACGACGGCTTAGGTAGTAAAGAGCATTTTCTTTACCCTCATCATTGACCCAGGCTAACGAGGCTCCGAGAGAGTCGTCTAAAGCCGTGGTATAAAGTATCAATGGTCTTCCCGAGACCGGAGTCGCTAAGACGAAGGTGTCATTAAATATTGTTTAATGTCCTCGAAGGCCTTCCGGTATTTCTCTTCCCAAATAAATTTGGCGTGCTTTTTAACTAATGCTCGAGAAAGGCTGACACCTACTCGACAAGTTTGAGATAAAGCGTCGAAGATATGCCAGCTTCCCTTGAAAAGATCGTAGTTGCTTTAAGGTTTTGGGAGGCGGCATTTCTAAGATAGCTTTAATCTTTTCCGGGTCGATTTCAATTCCACGATGTCGACAACGAATCCTAAGAATTTCCCGGAGGTGAAGCTGTAGGCGCATTTTAAGGGATTCATCTTAAGGTTAAATTGTCTTAATCATTTGAAAACAATTCTCAAATCATACAGGTGGTTTTCCTTTACTTTGCTTTTGATGACCACATCGTCCACGTAGCATTCGACTTGATTGTGGATGAGATCATCAAAAATTCTTGTCATCGCTCTCTGGTATGTTGCTCCTGCGTTCTTCGGTCCGAATGACATCACCGAGTAGCAATATACTCGATCGGAGTTCGAATGCTCGTAAGTTTTTCATCTTCTTGAGCCATTTTTATCTGGTTGTATCCTGAAGATCCATCCATGAATGAGAATATTTCATGTGTTGAAGCAATGTCGATCATTAATTCTAGGATCGGTAGAGGGAATTCATCTTTTGGACATGCCTTGTTTAAATCCATTCTTCTTCCTAACTGGTACCACATTGGCTAACCAAGTCGGGTATTGTTCTTCACGGACAAATTTAGCGTCTATTAGCTTTTTAACTTTAGCTATGACTTGTTCTTCAATTTCTAGACGCATTCTTCTGGGACCTTGTCTGACTAGGACAGAAGTAGGATCCACTCTTAGCTTATGGACTGCGACCCCTGGAGCTAATCCTGGCATCTCATCATAGTTCCAAGCAAAACAGTCTTTAAATTCCATTAATAACTTGATTATTTCTTCAGAGTCTTCTTTATTGAGTAAGGAGCTAACAAAGTTAGGTCTAGGCTCTTCGCTAGTACCTAAGTTAACTTCCATTAACTCATCTATTGTAGATTTAATCTCTTCTTCAAATTCTGGTGGAGCGTTTCCAATTTGTAAATCTTCAAGTTCTTCTGTAGTTTCCATGCAGTTTTCATTAGACTCGTAAGTGACAACCAAGCAAAATTCAGTATCGTCAACTGATCCTACTGAGCAGAATCCGAGACCATGCTTTGAATTGGGTGGACGACCGGAGTTATTCCATAGTTTTTCAAAATGTTGTGATTGACCTTTTGTCCATTGTCGAGGTAAAAAACCACACTGAATTAAATTTTGAACACAGGAGAGTACCACTCAAAAGGTAATTCCATTAATTCGATGAAGTGACATCTTCAAATTGTACATTATTTTCAGTTTTGGAGGAAGGAGCACCACGGTAGAATTTGATTGGCTTTGCACCGCCGTTACGTACCTCTTAGACCACCATACCCTCGATCTTATTAGAATGGATCGGGGTCAGGGTCATAGTATGTACATAATGGTTAATCTTCTAGTATATCAATTTATATTCTTCATTCTTTTCATCTTCGAGCGGGATCCTGAATTGCAGCTTCTTCCGACTTATTGTCGCTACTTCTTGCTTGATTTCTTTTTCTTCTTCAGAACTGTCTTCCCAATCAACATTGATGGCTGGTTTCCTCTGTCCAACTGTCTTAACGTCTCTGCCATGACCTCGTCCCCGGCCTCGACCTCGGATGTGAGTTGTGGAGAAACCTTCTCCATCTCGCCGTAAGGGAGTGCTGAGTGACTGTTGGACTAGAACTTCAGGTTCTTCGTCATCTCGAATTCCCTTTGCTTCATTCGTTATGATATCTCTGGAGAAGATTGTTTTCTTTGGAGGTGCATAATAAGCTGCATCTTCATGGATTCCAATTTCATGTGGAGAATGGTTGTAAGTCACCATTGATGCACTGTTCCCCTCCATCGTAGTATTTGATGCACTGATGTAGAGATGATGGTACCATCCAGTTTTCATGTATCCATGGTCGGCCCAGTATAGCGTTGAATGACGTTTCTGAATCAATTATGTGAAATTTTACGGTTGTCTTTGCTAAGTCACCGGTCTTCATTAGTAGTGTTATTGATCCGAGGGCTCTTTCTCCTTTCTGGTTGAATCCTCTTAATAACATTTTGTCCGCTTCAAGCTCGCGAGCATCAATTTCCAAATATGCTAGCGTTCGAAGATTCATTATGTTGATTGATGCTCCCGGATCCACCAATACTCTGGAGAGTGTAAACTTCCCTATTGTAACTAAAATGTACAACGGTCGGTTGTGGTCTGCTGTCCCAAGTAGTAGGTCATTGTCCGTGAAGGTGACACCTCGCTGTTTCTTTAACGAACAAACCTCATCTAAGGAATCTCTGGCCATTTAAGCTAAGCAAATTTCTGGATCAATTAAGGCCTTGATCAGAGCTTCTCTCATCTCCTTTGATAAGATGAGAGCGTCGTAGATGCTCAGTTTGGCCGGTAGTTTCCAAAGATGGGCTAGCATGTTATAGTCCACTTTATTTTCATGTGTCTGGGCTTCTTCTCGAATGGGTATTTCTGCTGTCGGGGTTGGCTCTTCATGAACAACCACCTGCTTTCCTTTGTCCTTTGGACCCATTCTCAGAGGTAGAACTCTTCCACTTCTTAAGTTAACTTCTGTAATTTCTTCTGACTCTAGTATTGAGTTTGCTGGTGTTTCCTCCTGAATCGGAATGACAGGTTCTTTTGGATTAGCTTCAGAGTTTGAAGGCTCTAACTTTATTGTGACTGGAGCTCCTCGAAACTCGCAGATAGATTTGTTGCTTGTTGAACTCTCGTAGCCTCCTTGATGGATGTCTTCTTCGTCATTGTGCTCGTCGAGATTGTGTATGATTTGAGAATTGTCATTTGTATCGAAATCGATGTCCGGATTGTTGCTAGTTACGTAATCGTTAGAAACAGTCAAAACGTAGCCAACGCCATAACCCTTATAGTTATAAGATCCCACCGGAGTGAGGAGATAATCATACAGAGTCAGAGGTTCGAGGGATTTCTCCCCTGAATCGGAAACAACTATCCTAGGATAAGCATCCCCTAGTCTAGCCTTAGGAGCCTCGGTCTTCTCTTCTTCGTCGATTTTCTTCTTCTCTTCAATTGTCTCTTGTTGAGGTGGTTCTTCTATCGCAAGTGATAGTGTCGACTTAACAGGTTTCGAACTCTGAATTGAGGCTTGCACCGAAGCAGTTTGGATGTGATCCAAAATCTTTTTCGAAGACCTTGTCCAAGCGGTAGCCCATCCATCATCAGTCACATAGGAATCTATCGAAACAATGAAATCAGTCGAGACAACATTGACGGAACCTCCTTTCTGGGGTTCCTTCATGTATTCCTTCGGGATCATTATATTCCCTTTCCGAAGATTATCGTTGAGCCAACTTTTGAAGGTAATACAATCTTCTATCTTGTGTCCAAGCATCCAGTGGTAAGGGCAAAAGTTGGGATCACCTTTCTTGTCGACTTTTTCTGGTCTCTTAGGCTCTGGCAGTTGGAAATCTGGAGTCTTCATCAGACTGCGGAACATTTTTGGCACTGCCTCATTCTCGAACGGATACTCCCTGCTCAGAAGCTCCCTTAACGTACGTTGCGGAAGAGGCGGTTGTTCATACTGTTGAGATGACTGATAGCTGGGTAGGGGTTACTGGTAATTCTGTTAAGGTTGTTGCAGCCATTCTGACGATATTTGTATCGGTTGCTTGCCTTTGTCGACTGCTGCAATGATTTCAGACTTCTTTTCAAAAGTTTTCACGGGCTTCTGTTTGTCTGTTTTGTCGGTGAAACTTAATTGCTTCGCCTCCTCTTGCAAGCTTTCGGCCTTGCTTAACAACTTCTCGAAAGTCTTAATAGTAAATCCCTTGAGGAGAAGTGCTATCGGGCGATGAATGCTCTTAAGTAAAATGCCGACTGCATGATGTTTTTGTAGTTGCTGCTCACACTTCATACTTAGGTTCCTCCATCGAAGTATGTAGTCCACCAAAGTTTCGTTCGGCTTCTGCTTCTCTACCACTAAATCACCTATAGTGATGTGGTGCTGAGCTCCAGCAAATCGCTTGATAAAGAGGTTCTCTAGTTCTGAAAATGTCTTCACCGAACCGTTTGGTAATTCTGCATACCAATCAAAGGTGATCCCTGATAGGCTGCTGACAAATTGTCTGAAGAGTAAGGCATCACTTCCGCCGGCATTGCAACAACTGGCACGAAAATGTGCAACATGCTGCCGAGGGTTTCCGGTTCCATCAAAGGTCTTGAACAGAGGTGGTACAAAGCCTTTCAGATTTTGGATATCGTCGAATTCTTCAGGGTAAGGTCTACCCGTCCGAATGGATGTCCCGCTCTTTGATTGTGCCAAGGCTTCTCACACCTGCTGTTCCACCATGTTCTTAATATCCTTTTCCGGAATCATGCTTTGTGTTGTATAATTCTTTAACTGATCATCCCCATTAACGGATGTAATCTCCTTTCCTCTGTCTACAATGTGAATGACTTCTGGGGGTGTTTCTCTTTGGGGTTGCACCTGACTCTGGAGAGTGGCTAGCGCTACAGCCATCTCTTCCATCCTTTTTGCCATTTGGGCGATCGTATCATATTTCTCTTGAAGCTGCCTCCTCATTACTTCCGGCTCCTCTCTTTCTGCGGCTGCAGGGGCACCTTGTGAAGCTGACGAAGCTCGTGTTTCAACCATGTTAATTTCTGCATATTCATCATCCATGAACTCTGAGAAATCAATCTCATCTCCGAATTTATCTTCTCTTTCCCTTGCTAATCGCCGAATATCGGTTCTTAGCTTTTCCATAGCATCTTCTAGTGGTCTTTTCTGTACATCCTTGCAGTTGTCATGTGATAACTGTCGGGTTTCCTTCTCATGAGTCCCCTTCACTGCAGTAGCACTTTCTTCGGATTCAAGTCTCCTGACGAGACTTTCCTTCTGAGGCTGTTGTTTCAATCTTAATTATCCAGTAGTGGGACGCCATACCATCCTTCTAGTAGCAGAAGGTCTAGGACCGGATGGTCTGTCAGCCAAATGCTGGAATGTGGTATCCTCCCTAATCTGTAGTCCTGAAACAATGACAGGTGGACTAGCTTTCATTCTCTTATTTGGCTTTTCTACAACCATTTATATTAATAAGGAAGTAACACCTTATGGATATGTTCATCACAGGCCTACCAAGTCCTAGGTCATAACCCGACGGGTCCTTTTAGTTCATTTGAGAAATTTTTATCTAATAAATATGATCGGTGCGATAGTCGTGCAAGGTGTCCAAAAGACTTGTGAAGAGCCTCTATGAGATACCTAGATGTTTCACAATTCTTTTGAGCTTCCTTGGCATTTTGAACCAATCTTAATTATTAAATAATTTATCTATTTTATACCCTTATGCTCAGTGAGTTAGTGTTTTTAATTAACCCGAAAGACAAGGTAATTATCATTTGTTATTTTATTTAGATATTATGTGGGTGAAGGCCCCTTTAGGCAAAGTTAATTTGTTTGGTAAAATTATCCATTTAATTTCATAATTGGGCTTGTAGTGTCTTTCAAATATTTATAATTTGACTATTTTGCTTTTCTGAACTTCTTTTAGCAGGATTGATTAAGCCTAGCTCACTACTAAGCCCTTAAAATTTTGACGGATACAATTGTAATTTCTTTTTGGAAAAAGTTAAATCGGTTTAATTAATTTTTATCAAAATATTAGGCTATCATTTAATATATCAACTAGGGGTGTGAATTAGTGGATTATTAACCTCTAAGATTAACCCCTAACCCTAAGGATCATTTTATTTAATTATCTTCCAAATTAAAACTAATTAGGAAAATCCAAACATTTAGTTTCGATATGAAAAAATTGAAGTTGTTTTCTACCATTTGTCCCTTTAATGTCTCAATCATCTAAACATATTATTTAGGATCATTAATTGCCTTTTTTACCCTTTGATTAAGCCTAAATATTAATTAAGGCTAAAAACCCTTAAAATTACAACTTTGCCCTTGGGGCCTGATCATTTCATAATTTCTTAAATTCAATTCAAATGACTTTAGAACTTTTGTGTTTCCTTACTAATGAGCTAATTAAAACATCAGAGGAGAAAATGTGATTTTTCAAAATTTAATTTAAATTAGATATTTTTTTTAATGTAAAAATAGTTGTTTTTAGTGAAAATTCAATAACTTGATCAAAACAAAATATTTTACTTTGAAATTTGTACTGGAAGTAAACCTAGACCAGAGGTCCATTTAGACTAGATTGCATAATTTTTTGAAGTTTATTTTAATTATTAGATTTATTTTCATTTCTAGAGTTTTATTTAAGTATAAAATATTTTAAAGGTTGAAAATTCAATTTTATATTTTTCTTAAGTCCCTCTGAGGTCAGGGAGCCCAGAAAAATAAATTTTTTATTTTGCTGATTTTTCTTTTAATTATTAGAATTATTTGAGTGCAAAATTATGGAAATTAACTTTTTAGCCTTTTAAACAATCATTTAAGCTTTTAAAAATTGATATTTTAACTTAGAGTCTTAAGAAAATTTTAGGGATGGTTCTTAAGTAATTAGGAGACAAAATGTGACAATTTAATGATTTTTAATATTTTAGTAATTTTTTAATATTGTTTAATTATTTAATTGTTAGATTATGTCTAAAAATGAAACCTTTATAAAAATTCCAATTTATTTTTAGAAAATTCCTCTCATTGACGACTCTAAAAATTAATTTTATAATTTTTTGGATGTTATTTTAATTATTAAAATTCATTTAAGTGCCAAAAATGCCATTAAACTTAGGAAAATCATTTAACTTATTAAATTAATTCTAAATTACATCAAAATTTTTAAGGGAGTTCCTCTGTCCATGAAGCACTGTGGAGAATCATTTTTGGGTAATTTTGATTATTATCTTTTGTTAGTAATTTAAGAGTTTCCTTTAGGTCAAGTTTGTGATTAGTGCATACCTTAGTGATTTAGCCCATGAAATAATTATCCTAGGGTTCTCTGATAATAAGAGACCTACCAAAATTTACTTTGCATTTTTCTGTTTATTATTTTAATTATTACAATTTTTATACCAAAATAGACACAATAACTTGAAAAATAGAGACCTCCTCACAAAGATCCCCTCTGACTTTGGAAAAATTAGGGAAGGTCCCTTATAACATATAGAATAAGACCCTGAAAGCTCAAGCCATGGTGAAATGTCTGGGTCAGTGAAGAATTAACAGACTGAAGTCAATATTTAAATAATTAAAAATAAAATATGCATAAAAAATATTCAGACCATTTCCGAATTGTTCTCCTCTGTTCATCGAGCAACAGGATATTTTTCTTTTATTTTTTTTAGTTTAATAGGAAAAGATATGGGTTTTTGAAGTTGTGGTAATTTAAATAATTCAGAAAATATGGATTTTCCTACTTAACCACACGACACTTACGAGATCCGTGGCAGCTCTGAAAGACCACGCGGCGTGCTCCTATTCGACGCCGCCAACTGACAGTATTGTCCATGCGGTCGTGCTTTATGTAGCCGATCTCCGTCCAACTCCATCTTGGCCGTCCAAGCATTACACGTGCAATCCGATGGCACTCCTTCATCATCTTCGACTGGTTCATTCTGAGAGCCGTGCACACTAAAACCCTAATATCTCAGCCTAGATTCAACTAAATCACTTTAAGTTTGATCCTATAGACTCGTCTAAGAATAGTGAACATAACCTTATGGCTAATCACAGTTTAAGTTAACCCTTATTACATGGAGAATTCAGAAAAGCTCGGGAGGAAGAAGGAGACAATACCTTGGCTCTGAGAAGTGATGCTTCAATCTGAGATGCTCTACACCTTCATTGAAGTCCCAGAAGCTCAGGGATGAATCCTCTTGCCTTGGTGAATTGCCTAGGTATGAAAGTAACCAAGGCCGATTTTGAGCTTTGATGGAAGTTTAGTGTAGAGTCCTTTTTTGATGGGGCTTTAATGGGGGATCTTATTCTCTTATTCTTTGTGAAGGTGTGGGTGCGATTAATTGAGATTTGGTGCTATGTGAAAATGTATTGGAAAGTGTCCTGGTTTCTAGCCAACTTTAAGCTCTGAAATTTAGCTCAGTCAATGGGGACCAGAGGCGGAAAATGGCTAGAATAATCTTAGGTAGCTTTGGAGAGGCTCTGGTGAAATTTTGGCAAAGTTTTTTTAAAAAATTTTTAACACTTTAATTTTGGCCGTGAGGGGGTGATTTTATATCCATGGCTGCTTGGTGGAGCTCAAGGCTTGGCTTGGGGTGCAAAGTACTGCTTAGGTGGAGAGAAGAGGAGCTCTGGTGACAATTTTGAGCTGAGTTGGTGATGGGGTGGAATTTAGGTTTAGCCAAGGGGGAGGTGGCTCTCGGATTTGGCATTTTCTAGCTACTAGGCCGGCTGACCAGGCCAGAGGAGGTGGACAGTGTGTCAGTTGCACCAGTGGCAGGCCATGTGTGCAATGGGTTTTAATGCTTAAGGCATTATGGCAAACATCTCTTAGATTTAACCATTTAAGGGATGAGATCCCCTAATTTGGGGGACCTTTGGTCCATGGCTCCACGAGGGTGGGCTAGGTGGGTTTAGCCTGTGGAGGGGTTGGTTTGGTCACATTTGGTTCAATTTGGTTAAGTTAGGTCATGGGTTCATTTGGGTTACCTTGAGTTCAAATTGGGCTAACTTGGGTTTGAGCTTGAATGGAGCCCAAATATCTTGATTAACAATTTGTAGATGATTGTAATAAAGATTTTTCATGAAGACTTAGAGTTGTTTTGAGTTCATCTGGGGGTTCAATTTGGTGGATTTTGGGATTTTGATTAATTTGGGCATGTCGAGCTAGACTTGGGTCTAGGTTGAGCTAGTATGGGGTATAAACCATATTGATGGTCCCAAATGGTCTAGTGGAGTGTGATGAAGAGTTCTCAAAATAAATTGGGTGTCAATTTGAAGTTTGGGTCAATCAATTAGAAAGATTTTGGAGAAGGGTTCATATTGGGCAAGATTTGGGTATTTTGGTTCAAATTGGTTTGAATGGGGCTAAGGTCCAAATTGGGGGCGATTGAATGTTGCATGTGGTCCATAGGAGTGTTATGAAGGGTTTAGGATTGAAATTTGGGGAAATTGGTTGACATTGAGTCAATTTGGGGATTTTGGATCATTTAGGTAAAAAGGGGATTTTGGATTTCAAGTAGAGTTGAATTAAAATTTGTGTCAAATTGGGCTTGGATTTAGTTTAGATTGTTATTGGAGATGTTGAACTAAAGTTTGGAATTGAAATTTGGCAATATTGGGGTCAAATGGGTAGACATTGGGTTTAGGGCACTTTTGTGTTAAATTGGTTAAATTGGGGCTTTTGGTTAAATTAGGCTATATTGGTCAAATTAGGTCATGTGGTAGTTAAAAGAAATGAAATTAGGAATATTTGGGAGGTTTTGAGAATTTCTTTAAATTTTTGGAATTTTTGGAATTTTGGGCTAAGAGGGGCATTTTGGTCATTTTGGGGATTTTTGGGGAAATTTGGTAATCTTGGGTAATTTTGGTTGATTTGAGTGGTAGGGAGTATATTGGGATGATTTTTAAAGAATTATCATTAATTTTGTTGATTTTGGAAATTTTAGGGGATTTTAGGTTTTTGGTGGCATTTTAGGTATTTTGGGAATTTTGGGGTGAAGAGGCTAGAAATTTGAAATGTTTGGGCAAATTGAGATTGGTTGAAGATGAGTAGTATGAAATTTTTTAGGTTGAGCCATGGACCAAGGGTCACCCTCATTTGGTCCTCTATGTGTTAGTACTAGCAAAACCCTATCCTGAGGCTAAGAGCTTGGGAAAACTAATTACATGAGTTTCCAAAGAGTTAGGGGATTAAAATATGATGTGCTTTTTTTAGGGTTGCAAGTGTGTGGTGTGAGTGTGGTGTGTCGGCATATTTTTAGGTTGTGTGTTGTATTTTGAAAAGGGGTCGCCTAACAGAAATTGTAGGCGAATTTTAAATTTTAAATTTTAAATTTAATTTAAATATATATAATTTGGAAAGTAGCATTTGATTTTGAAAATAATTTTAAGTTTGAAAATTTTAAGATATGAAATCAAACCGGTCTCACATCCCAAATAGTTTATATAAACGAGCACCACATCACAAACCGTGTATCTATCCCGAAGCATAGACACACTGCTTGATGATGGGGCTCGATTAAATAAACTAGAAGATTTGTGACATCTGTTTGGTCTGCGAACCAATTTTATAAGCCGACAAGTTCCCCTGCTTAATATACATGAATTAAGCAGGGTTTATATTACCTGGGTTCTTAAAATTCCCTATAAGGGCAAGCCCCTATAGTTAATTACATCTTAAATGACGGGAATCACTTAAGAAAACTCTCGATAATAATCAGTAATTCTGCTCTCAAGAATTTCAAAGTTTAAGTTTTCAAAGGATTGAATTTTGGAATTTCAATAGGGAATGGATCAAGTTTGGAATATTTTATTTTGGGGATTCAAAGGAAGAAAGGTAGGAGAAATCACAGATTCGAAGCGAACTTCGGTAATTTTCCAACTATCCTATTGTTTGGCTTGGATTTAGGAAAGTCCTAATGTTATCTGATATTTCAATCTTGCCAATTTTGATTAATTTGGACTTATATTTGTATGATAAAATCATACAAATAGCCCGGAAGATGTGAGGGTTTATGTCGTACCGAACGACTACCTCGGAGTCCTAAGACCGGTTAGGGCTTAATTTACATGACATGATCATGCAAATGCCTAATGAAAAGTTGAGGATTTATGTTGCACTAGGCAAACTACCTCGAAATCCTATAGCTTGGTTATTTAATTCTAAGAGAGTTTTGCTGAAGTAGATCCGAATTTTGCTGATGACGATGGCCGTGCTGCCCACTGCGCTCCAAGCTCCTTATTGTTGCAGAGGTTTAGTTATAGAAGTCATAAATCAGGAGATGAGAAAAGTGTTTTGGTTTAGAGAAAATCTTAATTTCCAAGTGTTTTTTATATTTTATTTAAAACAAATCTTAAAGTTGATTATAACAACACCGGTTAAGATCCCACGGTTCCATCCTTCCGGCATCGTTATTTTTATCGGATTCACTTAGTCCAGATGAATTTGCTAAACTCAACTGAATGAGTTCCACACTTTCATTTAGACCGTGGGAAATCCCGTTAGAAACACGTAGGTTACATCATCCGAGGTATTCCCGATCATCCAACAAGACGTTTTAATTTAGTTGTAATTGTAGTTTTGTGTTACGTTTGTGATTAAATTTTGAGTTGTTTTATATTTTGAAATGTTGTGGCGGTGAATTTTATCTTGCAGTGACTTTTAATTTAATTTTGGTTTCAGTTTTAGGGACTATCCTAAAAGTGTGGGTTTTCATGCAACAGTTGTTTATCATGCAAGAAAAGTAAGTGCGATGCGATTGAATAAATTGTAATAAGGTAAATTGCAACAAAATAAAAGCGTACCTGGAGGGTCTTCCCGTCATCCCAAGCTGCACTTAAACTCAATTTAGAATATTTAAACAAGTTCCTAGGTAAAGCTAAGGGAAGGGTTATGGTTTTCTACCAAATTCCTAATCCTATAGCTAGTCATTTCCTATGATGTCTAGGTTCTTGTATTTTGGTTTGAGGGCGATTTTCTTCATCAAAGAACAATTAAGTTCAATTGTTCTTATAAATATTCTATCATATTGAGGAAGTGCTTAAGAAGAATCTTAAACATCTTTTCAATACTGATAGGATTGTTTTAAGTCCAAATGGATTTAATCAATCAGGTGAAGTAATCGTCCGAGGTTTAGTTAAGTTTTGTTGTTATCTTACTCAGTGAACTAGGATATTTGAATATCCTATAAGTGAAGTAACATTTCATTTAACGTTCGTTTAGGAGTTATGGTAACCAAAGCTTTCGAGGCAAATTGGTGTTCAAATGGTTTGTGATTTAGTTTAATTTCAGTTATCGGATTTAAATTTGGAATAGTGTTCAAGTTGCTTTATTTTGAATTTCTTTATGTCTTAGGTGATGTTATTATTATTTTTTTTAATTCAATTTAATTTAACTTTAATTTAATTTAATTTGGTTTAGCTTTAATTTTAATTTAATTTATTTAATTTAAATTAATTTTAATTTTAACTTGATTTTATTATTATTATTATTTTATTTATTTAATTTAATTCAATTTAGTTTGATTTGATATGCTTTAATTTAATTTAATTTAATTTGATTTAATTTAATTTGATTTAATTTAATTTAATTTAATTTAATATGTTTTAATTTAATTTTATTTGATTAATTTAGTTTAATTTGATTTAATTTAATATGTTTTAATTTAATTTTATTTAATTTTATTCAATTTAAATTTTAATTTAATTTTACTTTTAATTTTAATTTAATTGAAATTTTAAAAGGGTTTAATTTAAATAATTTAACTTTAATTTAATTTAATGATTAAATCTTTTAACATTTTAAATCTTAAACTTGGATTATCATTTTAATTAGGAATTAAATATTATGGAGATGATTAATTTAGGGATTCTTAAATTAAAGAACAAATCTCTTCCTAATAATATCTCTATTTTAATAATTCCAATTTTATTATTCTTCCAATTTTAATCAATTATTTAATTAAGGTTTATTTTAATTATTTTAAATTGTTTAGTAGGTTTCTACCCTTTAATTATTTAAATTTCAATCATCCAAATTAGATTAGGATCAAATATTTTACTATTTAATTTTATTAAGCCTAAAGTTTTAATTAAAGATTAAAATTTTAATTACCATTTTGCCCCTTCAAGCTTAATAATTTCATAACTCACTAAATTGAGCTATGAAATTATGTGATTTTTCTGTATTTAATTTAATTATGTAATTATTTTTGGTGGAAAATAGAGATTTCCAAGGAAAATTTAATAATATTACCAAGGGAAAGTTTCTATCCTTAAGAAAATCATGGGACATTCCTAATGACCAGAGGACCACTTGGACCAATTTTGGTGATTTTTTGAATTATATTATTTTTATTATAATTATTTTAAGTTTTGGAGTATTAATTAATTTAAAAATAAAATAAAGGTTAAAAAATAAATTTTATATTTTTCAAAAATCCCTCTCATATCAAGGAAATCAGAGAATCAATTTTTACAATTTTCTGATTTTTCTTTGATTTATTAGAATTATTTTAGTGGAAATGCTAAAAAATACATTTTTTTTAATTTTAAAATTACCTTAGGGCTTTAAAATTCAATATCTCATCAAATAGACCTAAGAAAAATATGGGGTTTGTTCCTAAGTGATTAGAATTCAAAATGTTACATTTTAGTGAATTTTATTATTTTTGTGATTTTTATTATTTTTTTAATTATTAAAATATTAAAATAATATAAAAAATGAACTTTTTTAGAAAATTAAAATTTTAATTTTCTTAAATTCTCCTGATATCAGAGAGGCTCCAAAACCAATTTGGTGAATTTTTTAAAAGTATTTTGAAAGTTATGAATTTTTAAAGTTTAAATTGGCTAAATGGCTTAATCAACCCATTTAGTAGGGTTGACCAAGTCCAATTGACTTCAAATTTTTATGGTGGGTTCCTCTGATCCTAAAGGTCAGTGAAGAATTGATTTCAAGCCAATTTGATGTATGATTAGCTCTAATTAATTAAGGATCTATTTTGGGTGTTTAAGCCAATTAGGGTTATTCCAAGTGAATTAATTCAAAACCTATTTTTCCTAGGGTCCTCTGGTCATAAGAAACATCACCAAATTTTTCTAGAATTTATTTCAAAACATGCTAATTATTGGAATTAAAATACTCAGAACAGCACCATGAATTTGAAAAATCAATAACTTCTCATAGGGATGGTCTCTGACTTTGGAAAATTCAGGGAATGTTCCCAAATTCAGAGGCTTCAAAAGCCCTATGGTCTCATGCCATGATGAATTTTATATATGCATGGAGAATTAAAATAATGCAAAGGATAAATAAATCATTAAAAATAAAATACTTGATGAAATCAAATGATTTATTTTCCAGATTATTCTCCTCTGTTCACTGAGCAAGAGGGTATTTTTATTTTATTTTTCTGATTTTCCTACACAAAGTTATGCATTTTTGAAGTTTAGGGAATTAAATAAATAAAAAAAACCCTAATTTCCTACTTATCCACGCGGCACCACACCATCCTCGGCAGCTCCGAAACGCCACGTGTCGCGCTGCCATTCGATGCCGCCATCCAATTCAACGCTCCGGTGGCCCGCTGTATCGTTCCATCTCTTCATCCGGCACGATCCTGGCCGTCCGTCCGCGCGTGTATGGAATGAACGGCATCCGTTCATCATCCCCAAGCATCCTCACCCAAGAGCCGTCCACACTAAAACCTTAAGAACTCACTCATTTATCAATGGATTTTCGTGTTCTTGTTCTCTATGGATTCGTCTTGAAGAGACGAATACATTTATATGGTGATCATGCATTGAAATTAAAGCATATGAAATGGAGAATCTCCAGAAGCTCGGGATGAAGAATTAGCTCATACCTTTGCTCAGAGAAGTGTGGCTTCAATCTAAGGGTTGTGTCACCTTCGATTGGATCCCGACAAGCTCCGGATGAAGTCTCACGGTGCAGTGAATCGCCTAGGTATGATTTCGACCAAGCCCGATCACAAAGTTTGGAGTCTAGAACGGATGGGTGGCACGGAGAGGGGCTTTTGCTCGGTGGACTCCTTCCCTTGGTCCAGGTGAAGGTGTAGGACCAATCAATTTGAGGATTGATCCACTGTGGAGAAGTGTCCCGGTTTTGGGTGGAATTTTGGCCGAGAAATTGGGCTCGTTGGTGGGGATTAGGGCAAATTGTCACTCTGGGGATCAAGCTGCTCTAAGTATGGAGAGTGTTCGGAACAATTTTGGCAAGGTTTCAGTAAGATCTGGTTCAGCACCTCTCATAGCCGAGAGGGGGTGGTGTTTAAATAAGAGAGGGTGGAGGGCCTCCCAGGGGGAGTTAGGCTTGGGATCAGCTGCTCTTGGCAAGAGAAGAACAGCTACAATGGCCACTGGGGATGGGGCAGCTAAGTAGGTGAGAATTCCAAGTTTGGGCTCACATGTGAGCTCTCAGTCTGGTGGTTTCCGGCGGCTGTGGTGGCAGGCCGGCTAGGGTCAGGTCACCCTCAAGGTCAGGGAGGTCAGGGCTGGGGCTTAGTGCAGTCAATTGGCATTGGCCATGTGTAAAGGGCTTGATTTATATCGAATGGGGGAAGAGCTAATTTTGGGTCCAAATGGGTCAAGTCATGGATTTATGTTTGGTTCACCCTCCAAGGCCTGATTTTTTGGGCTAAGGGAATCAGGTAAGTCAGCTAGCTTAGTGGGGAGAAGTCACCATCTAAGTACATTTATGTTTAATCAAGGTTTAGAAGAGTCATGAAAAGGCTTAATCACCCTTAAGGGAATCATTAAAGGACTCCCTCCCTTTGCCAAAAATTACATGGTGATGCGTAAAGTGGCTGCCATGGCTTACATATGGCTTGTGCATGGCTTCATGTCTCCATTTGGCCTGGGGCAAAGCTTAGTCAATTTCATGGAATTAGATTTTAGGAATCTTGGCATTTTTCGTGGAAATTTGGATGAAGCTTGATTTGGAATGGTTTAATGATGATTTTGAAACTTAGGGGTGATATCAACTAAAGGTATGATGAAAAGAAATTGCCATGTGGGCTTTAAGGCCAATCTTGGGCTTTTGTATTTGGTGGAAATGGGCTTTTAGAATGGTTTAGGAAAGTGGGCCTTTAGGTTTGAAAACAAATTGGTGGATGGAAATTTTGTGAAGGATTGGACCAAACAAATGTTGGGTTTAGTTCATGGATGTGTTATGAGTGATTTGAAGCAAGTTGGGAGTGATTTGGGGGTTTGAATTGGGTTAAATTTGGGCTTCTTTGGTGAATGGGCCAATATAGGTCAAATTGGGCTAACTTGGGCCAATGTTGGGCTAGGTTTGAAATTGATGTAAAATAAATGTTGGTAAATGTTTATGGGAGTGTTTCAAAGAATTTTCGGCTTTGGTTGGGTTTTGATTTTGGGGTTTGGGTTTATTTGGGTTAGGTTTGGGTTTAGGTCAAAATTGGGCCTTTTATCTTTGGGTTGAATTTGAGTGGAGTTTGGGTCTAAATTTTGGGTAAATCATGTTAGTGTTTTGTTTGTGGGGATGCTAAGGAAGGTTTAGAAAAGATTTGGGGTTAATTGAAGTTAAATTGGTTTGGTTTGGGCTAGGTTTGGGTCATGGGTCCAAATTGGGCTTTAAGGTCCAAAATGAAATTGGGTTCAAATGTCAATCAAATTGGACTTGAATCTAGTCTAGATTGGTGTTGGGAATGTTGAATTGAAGTTTAGAATTGAATTGGACCAGATTTTGGGTCAATTGGGTAGGTTTGGTTTGACATTGGGTTCACTTTGGGTTAAAATGGGTCAAATTTGGGGTTTTGGCAAAAGTGGGGTAAATTGACAAAATTGGCCCATGGTGTAGTTGAACAAAATGAAATTGGGAATATTTGGGATTTTCTGGAATTTTCTGGGAATTTGCTGATTTTTTGGATTTTTGGGTCAAGAGGGGTATTTTGGGTATTTGGAGGGTATTGGGAGGTATTTTTGGAATTTTTGGTATTTTTGGCTATGGATGGTCAATTTGAGTGATGTGTGAATGTTTGGGATTGGTTTTGAGGAATTTTGGGTGATTTGGAGATTTTTGGAAAAATTTGGGTAATTTTAAGGATTTTGGGTAGGCTAGGCGGGTGTAGGGTCCCGGGGGTCAAAAATTGAAAATTTGGAAAAATGAAGATTGAGTAATTATAAGTGGAATGGAACCATTTTGGTTGGGCCATGAAGCCATATTAAGCCTATATGAGCCATGAGAGGACTCATTTGAGGCATTCACTATGTTGTTCCTAACCCTCTTAGCCAAGGGCTTAGGGGTTAAGGACCATCCATGTGAATCACCTACATGAGTCAGGAGGTCAAGTTGGGTATGGGTGTGGTTTTAGGAGGTGTGTGAAAGTGTAGTGTATAAGTGTAGTGAGTGTGTAAGTCAGCCCTCACTAGATCAGGCCACCCAGGGCAGTCCTAAGGCCAAAGAGTCCTAGAGGAACTCATCCTTTAAACTTCCACATTTGATTTCAACCCTCTAGGTGATTAGGGGTCTACAGTCAAGTTTGTGGAGTTTGCAGGGAGTTAAGAAGTGGTTTGAATTTCTAGGTGGTGGGTCCCAATTCTAATCCTCTAAGATAGTCAAAGGAAAAGCCTAAGGCTAGATCCTAAGTACTAAAGAGAAGAAGAGAAGACCTCATCAAAAATGAGGTCAACATGGTGTAAGCTCCAAACCTCCCAGGATAGATCCTATGGCCTGACCACCTATAGGTGACTTCCCCTGGGCTTCCTTATGCTTGCTCTCTTCCTCAAAAAAACTGGAGGTTAGGCCTTAAGCATTTGAAAACTCCCAGAAAAGTGAGAAAAGTTTGAATTTCTATGGGGAGGGGTTCCATGACTAGTCTTCTAAGAAAGTCACCAGGAGAGTCCTATGGCTAGACCCTAGGCTATTATAAAGGGAGACTAGACCTCAACCGAAAGTGAGATAAACAAAGCTTAAGTCCAAAGGCATCGTTGGAGACACTGTTGTATCCAAGGGAGATGCAAGGTTCAAGAATTTGGCCAAGTGAAAATTGGGTTCATTTGTGGAATGACTACCAAATCAATTGTTTTGAGCCATTTGAATTATGGCCACACATTGTTTGACTGAATTAGCCTCAATATTATGATAGTTGATGCTCCCATGAATCTCTTCAACAGAATGGTTGGCATAATCCCTAAGCAGTTTCATGGTTAGAGAATTAGGGTTAGCCATCTGGACTAGTGTATCAGAAATTAATTTTGATCTTCTAAGACATCAAAATGGGTGACCAATCTCAGGATCAAAAGGGGCGAGGTCAACCTCAGCTCCCCTAAATAGGTTAAATTAAAATAATGCAACAAACTATCACTCGAGCCCACTCAAGGCAGTTAACAAACCATCATGGAAAGGCAATACACTATATCCGAAAGAAAATAACACAAACATAAATATAATTTAAAAGAATAATTATTTTTTATTTATTATCTTTTTTAAAATTTTTTTTCATCTTTTAAATTTTTTGACATTTATAAAGAATAAAAAAACAACAATGATGCAACATAGAAAGGTGAAAAAATAGGAAAAAATAGTTATTTATCCTAAATTTTTAAATAAAGTTCTTATACAATCACAAACAATTATTGACTCCTTTTCCCGATAACGTTGCAAAAAACTTGGCCAGCTAAAACGTACCACGAAGTAAGTTAGCAACACTAATCAAGTATACATATCAATAAATAATGCAGTTAAGGAGTATCACACAATGATCCCATAGGGAAAGATTACTAATAATTCTAGCTGAAAAATCTCTAATTTACGAATCAAATTAATTTAGCTTATTGGTTTAATAAAAGTAGTTTTTAAGTCCTAAACCAAATGAAATAGAATAGTGCACAAGTAGCAGAGACAGAAGAAAGCGGGAAAAATTATAAAGAGTTCTTTCAAGACAGATGAGGCTCATGCCTCTATGATTCATAAATTGTAATGATTGTGTAATTCCAAAATGTTTTCATACATTATTGTTGCGAATCACAGATATGTTTCTCCTCATGCCTTTGCTTAGGCAAAAACAAAGCATGGAATATGTGATGTTGAGGCTTCCAAAATCCCCATGGCATCTCAAATGTTTATTCTGATCTCTAGAAAGATTGCAAAATTATATTTGAATGTCTCAATTCTTTCAAAATTATGTGGTTAACCCTTCATTTCACCTACGTGATGGTTAGCATTCGAAGTTTCACAAATTATTTTAACAACCTAGTTGGCCAGACTAAGAGTAAATTAAGATAAGAGGTTAATCAATACATAAATCATGATAGAATGAGAAACACTACAAAAAAAAATATCCAAGAAGACCACAAAGAAAACCCTATTGGGAAAAGCATAGACACAAAATTAATGCAGGTCTTCATTGCAAGAAATAAAAAAGAGTAAATAACATAAAATAAAACTTGAATTCTCCACTAGAGTAGCAACTTTTCCTTGTTGACCTAATTGTTGGTTACATCTAGTTTTTCTCCTAGAACTTAGGATCTAGCCATAGGACTTTTCTATTAATTATCCTAAAAAAATAGTGATGGGACCCGACCCCCCTAAGATTTTCAAACCACCTTCTTACTCCTTTGTGAAGTCTCACATGGTTTGTCTCAAACCCTCAACACTTGGTTGAGTTGGTTAATATCAACATGCTGAAGATTAAAAAAATGTTCATATAAGATCATGATGCTTTAAGAAGACCCTATGTAGCTTGGCCATTCACAGCCCCATACCTCACCATACACATTACTACATTCACTACACTATGCACATCACTACAACCACTCTACTCTACACATGACTACCTTCACTCTACTATGCACCATGACCCACTAAAAAAATGTTGAGATTTTCATGCCTATTTTATAATAATTTTGATGATATTACACTTTAAAGAAAGGTATTTTTGAAGTTTTGTTGCAGGTATGTTGATTTATGGACATTGGAGCGAAAAGATGCAAAAAGAAGAAAATTTGGAGCAAAAAGGACCAAAATATGAAGATTTGATCTAGGGCGTCGATGACAAGATTGACAGCGCCAACGGTTGATTTTTCCCGAGAGTTCAAAAAATATATTACAAGGATAGTCGCCGATGGCGAGATCGAGGCCACCAATAGTGGCCCTTATCAGAGAGGGTCCAAAGCCAAGTTTTATAGAAGGCCCCCGATGGCGGGATCGAGGCTGCTGATGGCGAGAAAGTCAGTTCACTCACAAGGTGCATTGAATGTGGATGATTTTTAAAGGGATACATAGGGAACTCTTAGAAACTCTTCAACTACTTTAAAAGAAACAACTTGGGACCAAAAAAGGATGGTCCACCGAGTCTATAGTAAGTCCGTAGTGTGTCCATTGTGTCCACCGAGTTCATAATAAGTCAGTAGTGTGTCCATTGTGTCTATTAGTGTTGGTGGTGCCATTAGAGTATTAAATAGTGAGTTCAATTAGTGTTATTTGTGAGAAATTTTTTGAGAGATTGTGAAAGTGGAAGGAAAGTGAGAGATTTCTTCATCCTTGTCGTTTCGAAGGAGAATTATGGATGCTGAAGAGAAAGGAAGAGATTCAGAAGAACTTCAAGGAGTTTTCTTTGGGAGGATTTTGAGATAAGTTGTATTTACTTATTTTAGTTCGAATAACTTTGCTTTTCTATATGAAATCCAAGTTTTGTCGTATCTTCTCCATGAAATGTGAGTAGTTTTTTTGTCTTTCTCCTTATTTTGATATTTTTTTTGAAATGATGATTCGAATTAGTGTGCCAAGAGAATGCTAAAGAAGTTGTGATAATCTTTGCACTTAAAACTTAATTTACTTTCAATCTGGCCAATTGATTTGTTAAAATATGTTGAGTATAACAACTAAACAGAAGATTACATCCGAGATATAGGGGGGTCAAAGTCCTTGAAAGTAGGGTGCAAATAAATAGGGAAATATTATTTATCGAGCGTAGAATTGGAGATTTTAGAGTAACATACTAAAATCCTCAATTCGGTCTTATCGTTTGTGTGCTGAAGTGTAGATGTTAGCCCTCAGGCTAGGGGAACGTGGGAGCTCTGACGTGAGAGCTGGTATCCACCCAGCATAGCCGTAGATTCAGTAATCAATCTTAGGATTAGTCAATGTTCTTTATGCCTAGACCAAAGAGTAAAGAATATGTATGCTCCCATTTGGCACAACACATTTTTAAACTAATTCTAATTATCCATTCACTTAAATTTCTTAAGAAGGAGAAGGATATTTGCTTATATATTGAACTACACTTTATTAATCGAAGTAGTTAATTGCTAGTAGAATTAGTTTATTTTAATTTCCATCTTATTTATGATTGTGTATTAGTGACAGATAGGCAATTCGATTTACAATATTGTGATTCTGAATTGGTTTCTATAATCCTAGTCCGTAGCCTCTGAACTATTCCTGTGGGATCGATATCCAGGACTCCATTAGAGCCCTATATTGCTTGAGTGATACGTATACTTACGTTGAAAGATTAACTCTGTGAATATTAAAAAAAAATCTATACACATCTATATCAAATTCTATCCATATTAAGTTTAAGCAAAGTGTGCGGAGTGGTTCAAGTTTTTGGCGTCGTTGAATGAGATAGGTTGGTAGATAGATAGATAGATTGATAGATAGATAGATTTAAAACATAATTAGAGTAAGAGACAATTTAGGACAAATAGAAAACTCTTTAATAGAATTTGCAACTTACTTTTATATTTTATTGAAATGTTTTTTTTGTACTGATTTCGATTGTATGCGTAAATTTGGATCTAAAAATATTATACCCTATGATTCAAAATTAGAATGAACTGTTAAGAGAATTAGAAAACTGAGAAAAGAACCTAGAAATCCTGACAATCCAAACATAATGGAAAACAACTTAAATGAACATCAATCTAGATCACTAAGAGATTATGATAACCCTGCATTTAATGAAATTCACATAACTATCAAAAATTTAGATCTAGCTGCTAATTCATTTGAGCTTAAACCTACCATTATCCAAATGGTACAAAACAATCAATTTGGTGGAACTTATAACGAAGATCCTAATTTACAACTTGAGAGTTTTTTAGAACTTTGTTCTACTTTTAAATATGATAGAGTGTCTGATGATGCTGTCAGACTTAGACTTTTTCTTTTTCACTACGGGACAAGGCTAAGTCTTGGTTAAATTCATTAGCACCTTAATCTATTATAACTTGGGGGGAACTTTCACAAAAATTCTTATCAAAATATTTTCCACCATCTAAGACTGCTAAACTTAGAAATGATATCACATCTTTCAGTCATAATGAGGGAAAATAGATATATGAATCTTGGGAAAGATTTAAAGAACTTCTTAGAAGAAGCCCACATCATGCTTTACCAGATTGGTTAATTATTCAAACTTTTTATAATGGATTAGTAGGATCTCTTAGATCCATCATTGACGCTGCTGCTGGTGGATCACTAATGTCTAAACCTTTTAAAGAAGCTTATGCTTTAATCAAAGAAATGGCTACCAATAATTTTTAATGGCCTGCTGAAAGGGTAAATCCTAAGAGAGTAGCCAATATTCATGATTCAGATGCTTTAACTATGATAGTTTCTCAAATTGCTCCTCTTTCAAAGAAAATAAATCAATATGGAATGAATCGTTCTCAAACACCTCCAGTGTTAGAAGAAAATTCATTGGGACAAATTGTAGATGCTCAATCTTCATACGAAACTTTAAATTTGATAAATAATAAACAAAATAACCCTTATTCAAACTATTATAATCCAGGTTGGAAGAATCATCCAAACATTAATTGGAATAACCAAGGTAATGCTAATCCTGTTAATTCTGAGTGGGGGAACAATCCTGAAATGTAAAAAATCAAAGTAATTCCCATTATAGACCTTCTAATACATCAGGTTTTTATAATAATTCACAATTCAAAGAGAAGAATCTGTCTATGGAATAACTAGTTTTGATTATGGAAAATCAATTACAAAGTCAAGGAGCTATTATTAAAAACATAGAAAACCAATTGGGGCATATTGCTACTGCACAGAGCAATAGACCAGTTGGAACTTTACCTAACAATGTTGAAGTAAATCATAAAGATCAAGTAAAAGAACAAATCAAGGTTATTCAATTAAGAAGTGGAAAAGAGTTGGAAACAAGAGTCTAATAAGAAGCTGTAGTTGAAAAGGAAAAAGTGGAAACTGAAGGAGAAAATGAAAGTTCATATCCTGATTTTCCTCTTAAACGTTTGAAAATTACTGTAGAAAGACCACCACCACCATTTTCTCAAAGACAAAAGCAACAAGATAAGGGAAAAACTTTGCTAAATTCTTAGACATTTAGAAAAAAGTGTCAATAAATATTCCTTTCGTTGAAGCTTTGGAACAAATACCTGATTATGTTAAATTTATGAAGGATATACTCAACAAAAAGAGGAAGTTACTAGATCATGAGACTGTCGCACTCAGTGAAGAGTGTAGTGCCATAATTAAGAAAAAGCTTCCTGAAAAATTTAAAGATCCTGGTAGTTTCACTATCATGTGTGCTATTGGTGAAAAATTTTATGGACAAGCATTATGTGATTTGGCAGCTAGCATAAATCTGATGCCTCTATCAACTTTTAAAATGTTAGGAATAAGAGAGATTGCATGAACTTCTGTAACTCTACAGTTAGCTGATCGGTTTATTACACATTCTAAAGGAGTTGTAGAAAATGTTCTGGTTAAGGTTGATAACTTTATCTTTCCTATAGACTTTATCACTTTAGATATGGAAGAAGACAAGGAAATACATATTGTTTTAGGAAGATCATTCCTAGCTATAGGAAGAGCCATGATAGATGTTCAAAAAGGAGAGTTGACTATTAGAGTAAATGATCAGGAAGTAAACTTTAACATCTCAAAGTCAATGAAATATCCTTCAATAGAAAAAGATGATGAATGTTTTAGAATTGATCTATGTGATTATTTGAGAAAAGAACATTTTAAAGAAAAATTTGAAGAAAATGAAAATATGGAAAATGATAAATATGATGAAATTGATAACAAAGAAGCTGATTATATTTAGGAACAATTTGAAACGCTCGATTCAACAACACCAGAGAACAAAAACTTAATTCCATCTATTGTAAAACCCCCTCAACTTGAATTGAGGAGTCTTCCAAATCATTTGAAGTATGTATTTTTATGAGAGTTTTTAACATTACCAGTAATTGTATCCTCATAATTAAATGAAATTTAAGAAAAAAATTAATTGATAAATTGAAAAAGTACAAAAGAGCTTTTGGATGGACTCTGGCTGATATTAAGAGAATTAGTTCTTTGATTTGTATGCACAAAATTTTATTGAATGATGAACATAAACCAAGAATTGATCCACAAAGGAGACTTAACCCTATTATGAAAGAAGTAGTTAAAATTAAAATGGTTAGATGCTGGAATTATACATCTCATTTTGGATAGTACTTGGGTAAGCCCAATTCATTGTGTTCCTAAGAATGGAGGAGTGACTGTTGAAGTAAATGAGAATAAAGAATTAATACCTATCAGGCAAGTTATTGGATGGCGTATTCGTATTGACTATAGAAAATTAAATGCTGCATCCCAACAAGATCACTTTCCTCTCCCTTTTTTAGACCAAATGTTGGATAGACTTGCTGGACATGAGTACTATTGCTTTTTAGATGGATATACCAGTTACCATCAAATTCTTATTGCTTTTGAGGATGAAGAGAAAACAACATTTAATAGTCCTTGTGGAACTTTTCTTTTCGAAGAATGCCTTTCGAATTATGTAATGCACCTGCAACATTCCAGAGATGTATGATGTCAATATTTAGTAAGTTAATTGACAATGGAATAGAAGTATTTAAGGATGATTTCTCTGTATTTAGAACATAATTTGACGCATGATTAAATCATCTTGAAAAAGTTTTTGAGATATGCAAAAGAACTAATTTAGTTCTAAATTGGGAGAATTGTTAGTTTATAGTTGCAGGAGGAAATGTATTAGGGCATAAAATTTTGGAAAATGGTATGGAAGTAGATCCTACAAAAATTAAAGTTATAGCTAAATTACCACCTCCTACTACAGTGAGAGAGGTAAGAAGTTTTCTTGGACATGCTGGTTTTTATAGGAGATATATCAAAGATTTTATAAAAATTACCAAACCTCTATGCCAACTTTTAGAAAAGGACAACAATTTTAAGTTTACTGAAGATGCTTGAATGCCTTTGAGTTATTAAAGGAAAAAATAATCACAACACTTGTAATAGTTTCACCTGATATATGACGCTAGTGACTACGCTATTGGAGTTGTTCTTGGACAAAGATATGATAATATTTTTAAAGTTATATACTATGCTAGTAGAACTCTTAATGATGTTCAAATTAGCTATAAAGTTACTGAAAAGGAGTTACTGGATATTGTGTATGCTTTTGAACAATTAAGATCTTATTTAATTGAAACTAAATGTATTGTACATACTAATCACTCTGTTATTAAATATCTGATGCAAAAGAAGGATAACAAACCAAGATTAACTAGATTGATACTTTTGATGCAAGAATTCAATTTGTGGTAATTGATAGAAAGGGAACTGATAATCAAATTGCTGATCATTTATTGAGATTAGAATTTCATGAATTATCTGACACTGACAATGAAATTATAGACAGTTTCCCTTATGAACAACTTTATAATGTTAATGAGTGGAAAATACCTTGGTATGCTGATAGTAAGTAATATTTTGCCACCTATGCTTACACTGCTGCAACAGAAAAAAATCATTTGTGATGCAAAAGCATATTTTTGGGATGAACCATATTTATATAAGCAACGTAATGATCTTATTATTAGGAGATGTGTGCCTTATGAAGAAACTGAACTGATTATTCAAAAATGTCACGATTCTGAATTTGAAGGTCATTTTGGAATTGACAAAATTGCACATAAAATTTTGCATGCTGGATTTTATTGGCCTACTCTCTTTTGAGATGTTTACAGATATATCAAAACTTGTGATAGATGCCAAGGAGTTGGTAATATATCTAGAAGAAATGAAATGCCTCTGAATTTCATATTAGAAGTTCAAATTTTTGAAGTTTGGGGATTAGATTACATGGGACCATTTATTCCTTCATTTGAGAACTTATATATTTTGATTACAGTCGATTATGTATCAAAGTGGATTGAAGCACAAGCTTTAATTCGCTGTGATGCTAAAAGTGTTTCAAGATTATTAATGAAAAACATTTTCATAAGATATGGAATGCCGAGAGTGATTATCACTGACAGAGGATCTCATTTTAGGAATAAAAATATTCAGAAATTGGTAGAAAAGTTTAATATTATTCATAGATTCACTACTGCTTATCATCCTCGGAGCAATGATTTAGCTGAAGTTTCTAATCGAGAGAATAAACAAATTTTAGAAAAGACTATAACCCCCAGTAGATTAGATTGGTCTACGAGACTGGATACTGCATTATCGGCATATAGGACTGCTTAAAAAACTCCTATTGGAATGACTCCTTATAGACTCATTTTTGGAAAGACTTTCCATTTACCAGTAGAATTGAAGCATAAAACATATTAGGCGATTAAAGAATTTAATTATAATTTGAAAAATGTTGGTGAGAAGAGATTGTTACAATTGAATGAATTGGAAGAATTAAGAAATGAATCTTATTATAACGATAGAATTTTTAAGCAAAAGCTGAAGTTAAAACATGATCGAAAGATTAACCAAAAGAACTTTGAACCAGGACAAGAAGTTTTACTTTACAATACAAGGCTGAAGTTATTTCTTGGGAAATTGAAGTCTCGTTGGTTAGAACCCTTTACTGTGACTCAAGTTTATACTTATGAAGTGTTGAAATTGAAGTTCCTAAGACTGGGAATAGATTTAAAGTAAATGGACATAGATTAAAACCATATTTTGAGGGTAAAAGACCAAACTTTAAAGAGGTTTTAATGCTCAGTCAACCTGAATAACACCTGAATAGGTCAGGCTGACGACGTTAAACGAAGTGCTTTATGGGAGGCAACCGATAGTTATCGTTATTTTTGTGTGTTTGTTTCTATCATTAGTTTATGATAGTATTGAATTCTACTGCTCATATTTACCTTTGATCATCATAGAATTTGGATCCATAGAGAAAAATTAGAACGTATTTGACCACTTCATTTTTGTGCAAAATTTCTTCCTAGGGCGCTGACAGCGCGCTCGATGCCACTAACGGTGGGTTTTTCCTAAGGGCCCTAACATTTAATTACACAAAGCTCACTGACGGCGCCATCGAGGCTGCCAACGGAGAGATCGGCGAGTGGACAGTTTTCAATGTTTGAAATGGCGATTTTTGGCTGTTTTAGGCGAATTTTTCCTCAATAATCTTCTATGGATGGTTCCTAAACTCTCCATTTCTAAAAAAATGAATGGAAACTCCCTTTAAGTATTCTGTAATGCCTTCCAATTCAATAGATTACCCTAGATTTTGAGTGTTCAACTGGAGAAAGTTCGTCAGTGCCGAGGCACATGACTCTTCAACAAGGTGTTGTCAAAGAGGAGGCTAATTAAAAAAAGAGGTTTTGTGAGTATAGGGTTAAATAATCCTTCGACAGCGATTGAAGAAATGATTGTACAATGAAGATGGGAAGTATTTTGCTACACTAATGCTGTAGTAGTCAGTCTTGTGGTGAAGGAGTTTTACGCTAAGTTGCATGGAATCAACCAAAGAAGCGTCTATGTGCGAGGTAGGTGAATAACTTTTAATTCTGGATGTATTAATGAATTTTATATGCTTGAGAATGTTCCTGTCTGTCATTATTCCAGTTTCATCCCAAAGAAAAATCAGATGAATGAGATCTACCACTATTTGACGGATGAAACTGAAGACTGGGAAGTTAGAGAAAACGAGTATGTTAGTTTCTCTGCGACACTTCTAAATCCCGTATCAAGACATTGGCACTTTTTTCATTTCTATAAAGTTATTACCGACAATGAAGATCCGTAAAGTTACCAAAGAAAGTGCTCTATTGAGTTACTACATTAAAATGGGATGGGCAATTGATATTGGATCAATCATTGTAAAGTCTGTTATGGGCCTGATCGTTTAAGGATCATCTCAAGGCCTTAATTTGTTTTTTAATCTCAGTATAGTTAAGATTATGTTTGGAATGTTTGTTATCAGCATTTAGAGTGTTGTAGTTTGGATTATGACGTTGAATTGATGAATTTGGGTTGAGAAAAAACCTAACTTATGAGTGTTATGTAATGTGTATTGTAAACCTCAGATTTTATATATAATTATGAAGTTTTGTGCTGTGAATGTTTATTTGTGTTAATACATCACTTATTAACTAAAAATTTATGTTTAAAATGATCAAATGGATGACGACGAGGCTTAAAATTGATCGAAATTGCAAAAATTAGAAAGATGATCAAAATTTAAGAATCTCGTTGACGGTGCGGTCGAGGCCGTCGACGGCGTGTTTTTCCCGAGACTAATGAAATTAAATTCAATTGAACTAGCCAACAGCTCGAACGACCACGCCGACGGCAAGATCCCAAAAATTACCTTTTAACCATGATTTTGATCAGTCAACCGCCACTATTCATCGTCTTCTTCCCTTATTTACTGAAAATTTAGACCCGGGGCTTGAGAGATATTGGATTTGGGACAATTTCAACTCATTTTGACACGAGATTTCATCTTCCCTCGGTAAGTGCTTCCCTTTTATGTAAAAATATTTTATTTTCACCATGAATTTCATCCACATTGAGGAATTTCAAAAAAATTAAAAATGTGGAGAAAATACTTGGAAGAAATTCATGGAACTTAATTTAGAATCCTTAAAGTCACCTTTGGAAGCCATTTTATCATTATTTTGGAGTTCAACTTAGATTTTTATAAATTTGTTAGATTGAAAAATGGCTCCCCGACAAAAGAGATGACTTGAATTTGATGAGGCTCGATTTGTTAATGCTAAAGCCGAATCAAGATACACTTCAATCTTCCAAGGAAAGAAATGTATTCCAGATAGAGTTTTCGATAATTCTGGAGGAGAAGTGGAAAGAGTTAGTAGAGAAAGGTAGTGGGAAAACTTCTGTTACTCAACAAATAAAGCTGCTGTTGAAATTGTGAAAGAGTTCTATACCAATCTGACTCAGTTTGAAGATGAGCCTGTAAAAGTAAGAGGATTTTCTGTTGATTTTAATGGTTCCCGCATTAATTCTTTTTACAAACTTCACAATTATTACTCTAGCTAGTATGAAACATTTGGAACTATGGAAGGTCCGTTAGACAATGTTATTGACTTTCTCTTAGATGGGAAAGGAACATGGAAAATTAAATAGCGTGAATGGATTAATTTTCTTCTTTCTATGATGAATCTCACAGCTAAGGCATGACATTATTTCATTTGTTCTACTCTGCTACCTTCCTACCACCATAGTGAAGTTTCAAGAGATAGAGCTATTCTAAATTTTTGTATTCAGAACAATAGAAGTATAATTGTGGGGAGTATAATTTATAAGAATATTTTGGCCACGACAAAGAGTGAATCAAGTGGAGGATTAGGACATCCTGGCCTCATTTATGCACTTTTCTAATTATCTGGTGTGGAAGCTAGAGATGATGAAGAATGGGTGTACCCTATGAAACCCATTAGTAAATCTAATTTGAAGACGTACGAATCCTATGAAGAATGGAGATCTGGGAGTAGGAATAAATCACCTTCTACTAGTAGAGATATCCCCTCTACTAGTTATGACCCTCCTGCCTCTAGCTCCCCTACTCTTTATGATTTGATGAATGAGATGACCCTGCAGCGGAAAAGTTAGAAAAGCTAGATGAAATACCTGAGAGAATAGATCAGAGGATTGAAGGATTAGAGCGAAAACACAATTATTATAGTGAGTATCTTCAGCGGCATTCTGATTTCAAAATTGCTTATTATGATGCTCAGGCTAGAAACTATAGAGGCGAGCCTGATGTTACTTTTTCTGAATGCCCCCGTTATACTCGCTATTAGCCCAATCCACCTGCTGACCAGGGAGATGAAGACATAGTATGGGATTTTGATGCCTGATCTTTAAATTTGATGATTGTGATATGATGTATTATTTGTATTTTGTAAACTTATTGTTTTTGAGATGTGTATATTGTTTTGTATTTTATTTCTGGTTGGATTGTGATGCATGGATTGAAATTGTAATTGTGGAATTTAAGTTAAAATAGTAGACAGTTTGTTATTGTGTTGTGAAATGCAAATGTTATTAGGTATCGTACTGTGTAGTATAACTGTTGATGTTAAATGTTTTGTTTTATGTACTTATTTCAAAATTTCATTACCCTATCAAATTCTCTAATCTGTTATATGTGTAGAAGAGTTCTTAATATTACAGGTCAGTTGAAGTTAAAAAAAAATTTGAGAAGAACCTGCAAAAATTTCAGAGCGAAGAAAATGCCTAAAGTAAAAAGGTATAATTTATATTTAGAATTTTTCTTTCCACCCGTATTATTTCAATTATTGAAAACTTTAAGTTTGGGAGGGGAGAAAAATATTAACTATTATGTGTTCTTAATTAAAATATTTTCAAATTTTATAAACAAGATTTTTGTGATAAAATTTAATTTAGTTAACTATATTTAGATTTTATTAAATATTGTAGAAGATTCGAAGAAATATTTTTGGTAATGAAAATCAATTTTGTAGGTTAAGGTATTTAGTATAAGAGGATAAGACTATAGTTAACTATTTAAAGTAATGAAAACTACATTTTGAAATATTAAGAATCTCAGAAATTTAATTGAGAAAGAAAAGATTGAGGCTCAATGATGTAAAGACTATAAATTACATATAAGGTAAAGGAATGCTTTAAGTTTCAAATTTAGGAAAAGAAGAGTGAAGTTCAAAATTATTAATAGGCTATCCAAATATAGTAATCCTCACATGAAAAAGAAAAAAAAGACAGGATTGAAAAACAATTCCTGAAAAGAAAAGAAAATTATATAAAGGATTGAAAAGTAATCCAAATGAAAAAAAAAGAAATAAAGTAAGTGAGCAGAAGTTGAGGAGATGCCTTATCAAAAATTGGCTTCACTTGGATTAACCTAAAAGGAAAACTAAATACTTTCCTGAATTTATATTTATGGACTAGTTTCTTTACTAGTAGTATTCTCATGAATTTCCCATCATCTGAATATTCTAAGTGAATTAATATTGCAATATATAGTCATTCTTGAAATGAATAGAAGCCTAGAACTCTTAGACTTGATGACTAGACAACCTTATATCTACAAAGTTAATCTAATTACAAGAAAATCTTTCTAAGAAGTCTTACAATGATATTTATTTAAATAAAAAATATAGTATTTATGAATAATAATGTTACCTCAATTAATCCTAACTTTTATGTAGTACTAAAAATTACTTGAGGACAAGTAATAGTTACGTTTGGGAGATTTTGACCCACTAAAAATATGTTGAGATTTTCATGCCTATTTTATAATAATTTTGATGATATTGCACTTTAAAGAAAGGTATTTTTGATGTTTTATTGCATGTATGTTGATTTATGGAAATTGGAGCGAAAAGATGCAAAAAGGAGCGAATTTGGAGCAAAAAGGACCAAAATATGAAGATTTGATCTAGGGCGGCCATGGCGAGATCGACGACGCCGACGGTGATTTTTTCCCCAGATTTTAGAAAAATATATTACAAGGAAGGTTGCCTACGGCGAGATCGAGGCCGCTGATAGCAAGTCTTATGAGAGAGGGTCCAAAGCCAAGTATTCTAGAAAGCTGCCGACGGCGAGATCGAGGCCGCCGACAACGAGATCGAGGCCGCCTACGACGAGAAAATCGGTTTGCACACGAGGTGAATTGAATATGGATGATTTTTTAAGGGATACTTAGGGAACTCTTCGAAACTCTTCAAAGACTTTAAAAGAAACAATTTAGGGCCGAAAATGAATGTCCACTGAGTTCATATTAAGTCAGTAGTGTGTCCATTGTGTCCACCTAGTCCGTAGTAAGTTAGTAGTGTGTCCATTGTGTCCACCGAGTCCATAGTAAGTCAGTAGTGTGTCCATTGTGTCTATTGGTGTTGGTGGTGCCATTAGAGTATGAGATAGTGAGTTCAATTAGTGTTATTTGTGAGGAATTCTTTGAGAGATTGTAAGTGTGGAAGGAAAGTGAGAGATTTCTTCCTCCTTGTCGTTTTGAAGGAGAATTTTGCGCACTGAAGAGAAAGGAAGAGATTTAGAGGAACTTCAAGGACTTTTCTTGGGGAGGATTTCGAAATAAGTTATATTTACTTATTTTAGTTTTTATAACTTTGCTTTTATATATGAAATCTAAGTTTTGTCGTATCTTCTCCATGAAATCTGAGTAGTTTCTTTGTCTTTCTCCTTGTTTTGATATTTTGTGAAATGGTGATTTGAATTAGTGTGACAAGAGAATGTTAAAGAATTTGTAATAATCTTTGCACTTCAAAGTTAATTTACTTTCAATCTGGCTAATTGATTTGTTAAAATATGTTAAGTATAACAACTAAAGTGAAGATTACATCTGAGATTCAGGGAGGTCAAAATCCTTGAAAGTAGGGTGCAAATAAATAGAAAAATATTATTTATCGGGCGTAGAATTGGAGATTTTAGAGTGACAGACTAAAGTCCTCAATTCGGTCCCATCGTTTGTGTGCTGAAGAGTAGATGTTAGCCCTCAGATGAGGGGAATGTGAGAGCTTCGAAGTGAGAGTCGGTATCCAGCCTAGCTGCAGATTCAGTAACCAAGCGTAGGATTAGTCAATGTCTGGACCAAAGGGTAAAGAATAGGTATGCTCCTATTTGGCACAACACATTTTTAAACTAATTCTAATTATCTATTCACTTAAATTTCTTAACAAGAAGAAGGATATTTGCTTATATATTGAACTACACTTTATTAATAGAAGTAGTTAATTGTTAGTAGAATTAGTTTATCTTGATTTCCATCTTATTTACGATTGTGTATTAGTCATAGATATGCAATTCAATTTACAAAGTTGTGATTTTAAATTGTTTTCTGTAATCCTAGTCTGTAGCCTCTGAACTATCCCTGTGGGATCAATATCCAGGACTCCATTTGAGCCCAATATTACTTGAGTGATACGTATAGTTGCGTTGAAAGATTAACTCTATGAACATTAAAAAAAAAATCTATACACATCTATATCAAATTCTAGCCATATTAAGTTTACGCAAAGTGCACGAAGTGGTTCACACCGCTGATCCCAATCTATCTTACTATGTTATATATATATATATATATATATATATATATATATATATATATAAGATTATAAATTTCTATTTTTCTCTAGTAAAATTTCTTTCTCTAGAACGATGCCAAAAACTTGACTCTGATATAAATAAGAGTTCATCTGGCATATTTAAATTTTGGGATTCTACACAAGTATACGTATCACTATCAAGTAATATAGGACTTTCTAATTAAGCCCCAAAATATCGAACCCACAAGGAATCTTATAAATTTTTAATAAGGAATTAGATCACAAAATCTATTTAGAAAAATATACTTATTTAAACTATAGATATTATCGTAGGATTGAAATTTTGATTCCATTTGGTAATTCTTTTATATTTTGAAATATAGTAAACAATTAACTAGCTTTACAGAGATTTTTGTAAAGTAAAAGAAGTATAAATGAAATTATCTTTTTCCTTATCATGAATAAGTAATAAGCATAGGAGTTCAGTTGTGAAGGTAATCAAAATGTGTTGTGCCAGAAAGGAGCAATATTGTTCTTTATCCTTACTAGAGATGCAATAAAGAACATTGGCTAGTTTAGAGTTTGAATAGATTTGAAGATGGGTTAAGTAGGGAACATACTAGAACTCACTCTAGAGTTCTCTCCTATCCCTCCACTTGGGGGCTAACATCTCGTTTCAATATCTAAATAATAAACCAATTTGGAGGCTTTAGTCCGTCACCCTAAAGTCCTTCAATTCTACACCCTTTAAAGTATATTTCCTTTTTTATTTAAACTAAATTATATGAATTACATTCTCATCCATACAATCTCATGTGATTTTTACCAGTAGTTGACTGAAACAAAACCATCACGGGTCTTATATGTTCTAACAAAAAATGTTAACATCTTAATTGGCCAAATCAATAAGTAAATGAAGTACAAGGGTTAAATCATCACAACTTCTTCTAGCACTAAAGTTCAATAATTCCACAACTTTTCATTATAAGCAAAAATATAAAAAAAACTACTTAGAATTCTTGGAGGAAACACCAAAAAAATTAATTAGAAATCATTTAGAAACACAAGAAGTCTAAATTAAAGCCAAATGTAGTATAAAAATAAAAACTTATCTCAAATCCCTCTCCAACAAACTCTTGAAGTTCCTTTGAATCACTTCCTTTCTCTTACAAGACTCCCTAGGGCTAGTCACCCAACTCTAGAGGGTTTAAATCTCTCTAATTTAATAACAAATAATGGATTCTTAACTAGAACTCTCTACCCGCCTTCCCCTTCACTAGGAATGAGATAAGTGTGAAGAAACCCTAAGTAAATATTCCACAACTCCTTCCTTTAAAACACAATAAATCTTTTCTACTAATATCCTCTCTAACCTTTCCTCAAGTCCTTCATTTTATAGTTTTTGAAAAGGTTCCTTGGTGTCTTGTCAATATTTGACCACAGTGAATCCTCCAAGTGATGCCTCCTTTCAACAATCACTTGAACGTATTTTCATGCCCATTATCATTTATCCACATTTTTACCAAGGATTGCCTCAAATACCCCTTTAAAAGTTTCCATAAATTCTTTAAATTTCTATAATAACTACCCTGCGCTTAAGCACAGGGCATTTGGCGCTTAAGCACGACCTTCTCTATCTACTAACGTTTAGACGCCAAATCTGGGCGCTTAGACGCCCTAGTTCATTTTCACCCCTTCTTCATTTTTGCTCCAAATTTGACCCTTTATCACTCCATTTTCCATATTTTATCCATTTAATTGTACCTAAAAGAAAAAAAACACAAATACTTTCCATTAAAGTGCAATATCCTTAAAAAATGTTATAAAAATGTGAACATAAGTGTTATATATTATAGGAATATCAAATATACCCAAACTTAAAATATTACTTGTCCTCAAGTGACACTACGATCTTTCAAAACCAAAGTAAGAAAAATATATGAATTAGTTTTTTTAGGAGATTCTAAGATTTTATTCTAGAAATGTAGTTTTCTAATTTAGAAAAAACTTTAGTAAATGAGACCAACTTAAAGTTTAGAAATCTATAAGGTGAAGAAGTATTAAAACATTAGCTCCTATCTTGTTTAGAAATATTTTTAGATTTTCTAATTATAGAGTTTAGGCATTCTATCTTATTTAATTAAAAATTTTCATTAAGAATAATTATACTTTCTATAATATATTCTTATACTTAGGAGTTCCTCAAGTCTTAGACTTTAAAAAGATCAGATGTGGAAACAATTTTTTATTGAGCACTAATCCTCAAGCTTCTCCTCCTTTTTTTCACATACTATGTTTCACTTTTTTTTTTGTTTTCTTTTTCTTTTTTTCTTTTCTTTTTATTTTTCTTTTTCTTTTTCTTTTTCTCATGAGAATTACTATATCTGAATAGGCCTTTAAATGATTTGAATTTCACGCTTCCTTTCCTAAAGCAAAGGTTTGATATATATCGTCTACTTAAAAATATAATAAATTTTTTAAAAATTATTTTTAATAAAAGAAATTAACTATTGAAAATAAAAGTCTAATCCTTCTATATTTTTCAAAAATACAACATCTCCTACTAAATATAGTTACACAATATTTAACATCTCTTCAGTAAGAAATTTTTAACTTTAAATTTTTCATCATCACTATAATGTTTAAACTAAATTCTCTTACTCACTTATATATTCAAAATTTACTTCCCTAATATGACATCATACACATAATCTTTTTCAATCAAAATCAAATTTATTTGTAGAATATTTGAGAACAAATAAACTTCAAGTTTTAAAAATTGGTTTTTCATTCCCCCCTCCCCCAAAACTTATGTTTTTAATAAAATAAAACATTATATCATATCATGTATATATTGGCAAGAATGAATAATTAAAACATCATGCTCACAGAAATTTTCATATCCTAAATATACAAGTACAAAAATAGAAAAAAGGAGTAAAAATAAGATGATCAAATTTTATTTTAATTTTAATATATATGAGATTGAAAAAGACTTCTATGCAGTGGAGGATAACATAAAAGCAAATCACACAAACAAACATAACGTAACAACCGCAATAGAAAGAAAAATACATGGTAGTAGATTGAAAATTAAAACATAAAGTTTTAAGTTAAAGTTAGCTCTATTTAAACTTCCCTTATACATTAGCAATAAGTTCATCACAACCCAACAAAATACACTCAAATAACAATGTTCACACATTTACCTGATAAAAAAAACATAACTGCACATTACAACATAACCAAATACATTACTGTCTAACATAACAACCAATAACACAACAGTAGTCCAAACAAAAAGAAATTATAAAAGTTCAAACTCAACATAACATAATCAAATCAGTCCTCATCCTTATCACCACCACCACCATCATCATCATCATCATCCCGGAAACTTGTAGATTCATAGTGAGGGTAATGTGGATATGAAGGATATATCAAACTCTAATCACCTAAGATAAGTTTGTCCAAAGATGTGTTATATTTTTATTCATAATCACTATGACTTTTCATATAATTATCAATATGTTCTACATAATTTTTGAAAATTTAGTACCTTATCTCCAATATAGTTGATTTTATCGATCATCCTTTACATTAATTGTGTTTGCAAATCAGGACTAGTAGATTGGCCATGGGATATAGATGCACGAGATGTAGATACATGAGATATAGAAGCACCATAACTTCTAGAAAATCCTCCTCTCCAGCCAAAAATAGAATTTTCATAATAAGACTTCAAATTAAAACTTGTGATAGGCTTTAGAGGTTGTAAAATTTCCTCCCAACAATTAAAATTTATACCCGCTTGCTCACATAAAGAAAAGATTAAGGATACAAATCCAAAACCTGTAGTTGTGGTAGTTCTAGAAGAACTAGTAATGGCCTAATAAATAATCCAATATCAATAGGCTTATATTGCTGAATACAGTAGTTTAAAGTAGCTCTTTCTCTAGTTACTTCACTAAGATGGCTCGTGGGGAGTAGACGAACAAAAATGAAATTGTGTCACGCTTTTGCTATGGCATCCAACTTCGATGTAGAAAAATTTACTCTTCTTCCACTTGTAATTTTCCAGAATCATCTTCCCACATTTAATGAAGACATGATCTCCTCTAAATCTTCCTCCGTAGGATTATAATTTGCATAAAATCTCGTAGCATCCAAAGGCAGGTGGTAAAATGAATTTATTTACCTCAGGGGAAAATGCTATTGATTTTCCTCTTACCATCACCTGATCCTCCTCAGCTTCAGAGGGATTACCATAGAACTCTCGGACTACATAATTACACCAATAGTAGAAAAACAACAGAACCAATTCCACTATTGGCAGACAATAAAATCAACCACTTCTCCTCCCAGATTTTTGAAAGGAATTATTTTTCTAGACTACATCGCTTCTATGTATTTATCCTGAGCTTTCGCATTCATAAACTTTCTTGAATCAAAAGTTTCTTTCCCCTTGCTCATCTTCAATCTTCGTGCTATTTCTAAAAATTACATAAAACTCAAAATAAATTCTAAACTCAAACCTAAATAACTAAATCTAACTTCTGAAAGATTAAACTAACATTTTCATGTAATATCCATCAATTTTTCTTAAATTTTACCATAAATAGTAAATTTTTAGATTTTTCCATAATGTACTCCAAATCTATTGTGAAAATAAAAAAAATTTGCATAGAAGAGAAGATCTAACCTTGAGAAGATGAAATCTAGCAAATTTGGCTAAATTTCACCAAGTATTCTTCAAATTTTGAGAAGCCCTAGGTCTAAACTCATGACTCAATGAGGAAGAAGAAGACTAAAGGGGGAATAATGGAGTTTTTCATGAGCTGGCGCTTAAGTGTGACAGGTTCGGTGCTTAGGCGCCTATCTCTCAAGTAAGCTTGTGCTTAAGCACGAGGTTTTGGCACTTAAGCGTCGGTCCAAAAATATGGATATTTTTAATTATTTTGTTAAATATACATATTCTTAAGTCATTAACCCTTAAATGGCCTTTATAAATCATAATAACCATGTTTACAAACCACCAAAAAAAGTTCAAGACAAGTTCCCCAAGTTTAATTCTTCTATAACATTTTTTAACCCCGTTTTTTAACTACTGCTCTTAAGCGCGGAATGTTGGCGCTTAAGCACCGATGCTTATTTAAGCACAAGTAAGCTTAACATCCAAATGCTCATTCTAACACATCTAAGTCATCGATTCAGGTCTTAAAATTGTCTTAACATATTCAAAATACTACCACATTTTCTAAAATAAACAGAACAACATAACATTAAAAACAAAAACACACTAATAATTATTGGTTTCCTCCCACAAAGCGCTTTGTTTTACATCATCAGCCCAACATACCCATTTCTTATTTTGCATGACCCAACATCATACAATCATTTAATGTAGTTTGATCCCCTAAGAAATAGGGTTCCAGTCTATGACCATTCACTTTGAATATTTTCTTAGTTGTAGGATCTTTGATATCCATAGCTCCATAGGGATAAACGTTTATCATAATAAATAGGCTTATCCATTTGGACTTAAATTTTGCTGTAAAAAATCTTAAAATTGCATTATATAGCAAAACATTTTGTCCTGACTCAAAATTTTTAGTAAGAATCCTCTGATAATGCCACTTCTTCATGATTTCCTTATAAATCTTAGCACTCTCATAAGATTCATACTTTAGTTCTTCAAACTCAAACAATTGGAATAATCTCTTTTTACTAGCATCCTTTAAATTATAGTTAAATTGCTTAATAGCCCAATATGTTTTATGTGCAAGTTCAACTGCTAATAGACAAGCTTTCCCATATATTAACATGTTTGGGGACATTCCTATAAGAGTTCTATATATAGTCCTATAAGCCCACAATGCATAATCAAGTTTGACTGACCAATCCATTTTTGTTAGTTTTACAGATTTTTATAAAATTCTTTTAATTTCTCGATTGGATAATTTAGCCAAACCACTTGTCTGTGGATGATAAGTAGTAGAAATTCAATGATTGATAAGATATTTCTTTACTAATTTCTCTATAATTGTATTTTGGAAATGAATTCCCCCCTTAGTTATGATCACTCTCAGCATTCCAAATCTATAAAATATGTTTATTGTTAAAAACTTTACAACACTTTGAGCATCACATTGAAGTAAAGCAACAGCTTCTATACATTTAGATACAAAGTCTACTACTAAAAGTACATATAAATTTCTGAACGATGGTTTAAATGATCCCATGAAATCTAATCCCTAAAAAATAAATTTTTTTGACTCCAAAATATAATTGAGGAGCATCTCATTTATTCAAGAAATATTTCCTACACGTTGACAACGATAAAAAATTATAATATAAGCATTAACTTCCCTAAAGATAGTTGGCCAATAAATCCATATTGCAAAATTTTGTATCTTGTTTTATCAATAACAAAATGTCCCCCAAAATCATAACATGACTTTTTTGGATAATTTCATAAGTTTTTTCCAAAGGCACACATCTTTGAATAATTAGATCATTTCCTTGTTTATATACAAATTTGTCATCCTAAAAATAAGTTTTAGCTTCAAATAAAAATTTCCTCCTTTGATGGTGTGTCAGACCATAAGGTATAATATTACTAACAATAAAGGTCACAATGTCTGCATAACATGGAACATGCTACTCATTAATATTGAACAAATTTTTAAACTGGGAAATGTTCATTGATTTCTTCTTCAAAGCAGAGTGATTTTTCATATTCAAGCCTGAACAGATGATAAGTAATTTGATTATCAGCTCCCTTTCTATCAGCTATTTGAAAATCAAATTATTACAAAAGAAGAATTTAGCTTATCTATCTTGGTTTTATATCTTTATTTTTCATTAAATTTTTAATAATAGAATGAATTGTATGCACTACACATTTAGTTCCAATAAAATATGATCTGATTTTATAAAAAAACAAAAATACTATTGCTAATAACTCGTTCTCAGTTGTTGTATAATTAATTTAAGCTTCATTAAGAGTTATACTAGCATAGTAAATTACTTTAAAAATCTTATAATGCTTTTATCATAAAACATATCCAATAGCATAATCACTTGCATTACACATTACTTCAAATGGTTTTTTCTAATCTGGTGAAAAAAAAACTGGTATAGTGCTTAATTTTTCTTTTAATAGCTCAAAAGCTTTTTAGAACTTCTTATAAAAATTAAAAATTAAAACTTCTTCGAGTAAATGGCATAGTGGCTTAGCAATTTTTGAGAAGTGTTTAATATATCATCTCTAAAATGCAGCATGTCCTAAAAATCTCATAATTTTCCTCACATTTGTTGGGTAAGAAAAATTAGCAATCGCTTGAATTTTTACAGTATCTACTTCCATACATTTCTCTTTTGTCTGATGTCCTAAAACAATTCCTCCTGCAACCATAAACTGGCATTTTTCCTAATTAAGGACGAAATTTATTTCTTCACAGTGTTTAGGAACTCGTGATAAATGTTCTAAACCTGATTCAAATGATGCCCCAAAACCCAAAAAATCATCCATAAAAATTTCAATTCCTTTTTCAATTAAATCATAGAAAATAACCATCATTCATCTTTGAAATGTTGGAGGCGAATTACATAAACCAAAGGGCATTTTTCTAAAAGCAAATGTACCATAAGGACAGATAAACATTATTTTCTCTTGATCCTCAAGAGTAATTTGTATTTCATGATAACCAGTATATCCATTAAGAAAATAAAGGTATTTATCCTGGGCTAGTTTATCCAGCATTTGACCTAAAAGAGTAATGAAAAATGATCTTTCCTAGTTGCATGATTTGATTTTCTATAATCGATGCATATTCACCATCTTCTAACTTGTATTGTTGGCATTAGTTCATTTTGTTCATTAATAGTTACAGTCACTCTTCCTTCCTTTAGAACACAATGAATTGGACTAACCCATGAACTATCTAAAATAGGAGATAATTTCAGCATCTAACTACTTTAAATTTTCTTTCTTAACAATTTCCTTCATAATGATATTTAATCTCCTTTGAGGGTCAGCAATGGTTTGCAGTTTTCTTACATAATTTCTATGCATACAAATTGAAGGATTGATTCCTTTGATATCAGCAATTGTCCATCCAAATGCTTTCTTAAATTTCTTCAAATTTTTCAATAAATACTCTTCTTTTTCTAAAGTTAAATTTGAGGAAATTAAAATAGGTAAAGTTGAGCAATCACATAAAAATGCCTATTTTAAATATTTAGGAAGTAACTTCAATTCAAGTTCAGAATGTTTCAATTGATAGACAAAAAGATTTGTCTTTTTTTGTCACGTCCAAAACATCAAAACTTTCTTTAACATAAGTTAAATTTGCTTTAAAAAAATCATTAAATTATTCTAATTTCTCTTCTTTCTCGTGCTCCAACTCTTTCATTTTAAATTTCTCTTCATAATTTGTTTTGAAATGACAATTCACTCAGATATCTTATTACATCCATCCTAAATCATTCATCAAATTTGCCTTTTGAAGGGAATTTCATTGATTTTAAAATATTATAAGTAACCATTTAATCATTTATGTGCATAGTTAATTCCCCTTTTTGCACATCTATCATTGCTCTTCTTATAGATAGGAAATGTCTCCCAAAAATGGTAAGCATCTCTTTATCTTCCTCCATATCTAGCATAATGAAATCAACAAAAAAGTTAAATGGATCCACTTTTACCAAAACATCTTCTATAACTCCCTTAGGATAGGTTATCGAATGATTTGCAAATTTCAAAGTTAAAGTAGTAGGGGATGTTTCTCATAATCCCACTCTTTTAAATACAAATAATGAAATAAGGTTAATGCTTGCACCTAAATCACATAAAGCTTCCCATATAATTTGTCTCCTATTGCACATGGAATTGTGCAGCTACAATGATCTTTAAGCTTTTTAGGAAGTTTTTTCTGAATTATAGCACTGCACACCTCACTAAGAGTAATAGCCTCGTTATCTTGAAACTTCCATTTTCTATTAAGAATATCTTACATAAACTTTACATAACTTGGGATTTGTGCTTTGGCTTTAGCAAATGGAATATTAATTGTATGCTTTTTAAAGTTTTCCATAAATTTTAAAAATTGTTAATCCAACTTTTATTGATGAAGACTCTGAGGATATGGAGGTAGTGGTGTTTTTTCTAAGTTAAATTTTTGTGGAGAAATATGTCTCTCAAAACCTTTTGGAGCATCCTCTTTAGGTTCTTTAATTTGTTCTCTCTCTACATCAATCTCTTTATAAACTCTATCTTCAAACTCTCTTCCACATCTAAGTTGAATAGGTTTTACTTGCTCTTTATTCTGGTCTTTTGGGTTTATTTATGTATTACTAGGAAGTGTTCCTTGTGTTCTATTACTTAATGAATTTGTTATTTCTCCCAATTAATTCTCAACAATTCTAATTTTAGCTCCTCAATTTTTTTAGCTTATTTCTCATTTGTAACTCCACTTGTTCTATAGACAACTTATTTTCCTTAAATTATAGATTATTCTTAAAACATGGAGGATAAGTAGGTCTATAATTAATATTACCTTAGTTGTTCCAGTTCCCTAATGAGTTTACTTGGTTGTTCCTCCATTACTGATTAATACCACCTGAATTATTATTATTCTAGTTAAAGTTAACAAATTTTTTCCAACTTGGGCTATAATTGTTTAAATATGGGTTATTTGACATATTATTTATAGCATTTAAAGTTTATATTGATGTTTGAGAATCTACCTTTTAGCCTAATCAATTCTCTTCAATCATTAGAACTAGTTGAGAAAAGTTCATTCCAAATTGGTCTATCCTCCTTAAAATTGTAGCAACTTGATTTGCTAACATTGCAAAAACATCACCTTCATGAATATTGGCTACTTTCTTAGGATGTACCCTTTTAGAAGGCCATTGAAAATTATTAGTATCCATATCTTCAATTAAAGCATAAGCATTATGAAATGATTTAGACAACAATGAACCACCCGCAGTGGCATCGATGATATATCTAAGAGATCCAAATAATGCATTATAAAAATTTTGAATAACAAACCAATCTGGCAAAACATGATGTGGACACTTTCTTAGGAATTTTTTTGATCGTTCTCTAGCTTCATAAATAGATTCCCCTTCAAACTGACAAAAAAAATGTAATATCATTTCTAAGCTTCGCAGTTTTTTATCGTGGAAAAAATTTAGCAAGGAATTTCTGTGCTAAATCACCCCAAGTTCTGATAGATACCGGTGCTAAAGAATTTAACCAAATCTTAGCCTTATCCCTAAGTGAGAAAGGAAATAGCCTTAGTCTAACAACATTGTATAATTATATTTAAATGTAGCATATAAGTTTAAAAAATTGGCAAGATGTAAATTTAGAACTTCAGCTCGTGCTCCCGCAAACTGATTATTTTATACCATCTGGATAATAACAGGTTTAAGTTCAAATGAATTATCAGCTACAACAGGATTTTGAATACTACTATGAAGTCCATTCACTCTAAGGTTTGCATAATCTTTTAAAGTTCTAAATTCTTGATGATTTTTAGCACTTTGATTATTTCGGTTTGCCATTTCTTGAAAAGTTTTGAACTTTTTCAGTATTTTATGTTTCATTAACTTTTTTAATAGTTCTTTATAATTCAAAATTGTAGGGAACTATTTTCTTAGAACTTGAATTACGCATAAACTATTATAAAATAAAAATAAAAATTAAATAAAACCACACATAAACTTTTAAAAATAACACTATAATATTTCTATAATAAATCTAAAAGTTTAAATAAGACTTTAGAAAACCTGAAATTTCTTTTCCTAAAAATTCCTTAAAATTTTTAATTTTTTTTATTCACCGAAAATGGCGCCAAAATCCTAATCCCGATCTATCGTATAATGATATATATATATATATATATATATATATATATGTTGGGTGCAACCAAGATGATAGAGATGATCTATGGAGCTCTTTAGATTAGATCAGTATTAACATGGTTGCTATGTGGTTAGTAGGGGGATTTTATCAGAATAGCTAATCCTAATGAAAAGAAAGGAGGAAGGGAGCCAGACCTTAGAAAAATGACTGCTTTTTCTAATAATTTATCAGATGCTAACCTATTTGATCAGGGTTATGAAGGTTCAGACTATACTTGGAAGAGATGAATGATTTGGGAAAGGTTAGACAGGTTTTTGTCCAATCAAGCATGTATTAGCTTTTTTACTTCCACAACTGTTACCCACCTCCCCAGAGCTGGTTCAAACCACTCCCCCTTCTCATCAAGTTGACACTTCATGGCATTCACAGTAAAGCTAAATTCAGATATCTTAATGTCTGGGCCACACATTCCAACATCTTGCAAGTTGTTCAATCTTCTTGGTTGGAGCCTCTCTCCCACTAAGTAGACAATCCTATAATTAAATTGAAATTGCTACATAAGAGATTAGCAAGGAAGCTGAAAGAATTGAACTGACAGGTTTTTGGTAATCTTAATTCTAATGTTACTGCAGCTAAGGAGCTAGTGACTCAGTTTGAACAGGCCAATATTGATGGAAGTATTACTGATAGTGAATTAGTAGATGCTAATTAGCAACTTATGATATCAATTGAAATAGAGGAAAAATTCTTGAAACAAAAAGCTGCCTGTCAATGGTTTACACAGGGGACAGAACTTCTAAGTATTACCATGCTATTATCAACTACAAGAGAAAGTTAAATGCAGTTACTAGAATTAAAGGGGAAGGGGGAGAATGGCTGACTGATAATCAGGCCATTGTAAATTCTGTTGTCCAGTTTTTCCATCAACTCTTCAACCATGGTCCTCCAATATGTCAGCTAAATCAAACTGAGATACTACCCAATCTGAATGCAAAATTTGAAAGCTCTAGTCTTTCGGTACTTCTAGAGGAAGATGAAATAAAAAAGGCTATTTTTTTCCATGGATCCAACAAAAACTGGCTGCACAGATGGTTATACTGCTGGATTATATCAGATCTCTTGGGAGTATATCAAGCAGGACCTCTCCTTGGCTATTTAAAGCTTCTTCCTTGGCACAGATTTACCAAAATACTTCACAACAACTACAATCATACTCATTCCTAAATAAAATACCAAATCCACATGGATGCATTTCAGACCAATCAGCCTAGCTACTGTATTTTCTAAAATCATCAGCAGAACTATTGTCTCCAGATTACAGCCATTACTGGATGCATTAATTTCAATCAACCAGTCTGCATTTGTACAAGGGAGAAGTATTACAGATAATGTTCTATTGGCACAGGAATTACTGGTGGAGATTGACAGATCTTGTAGAGGGACCAATCTCATCATTAAACTGGATATTGCTAAAGCCTATGATACCATCAATTGGGATTTCATACTTCAAACCCTGAAAGCCAGGAAATTCCCTGATGAGTTCTACTCTTTAATTAAGAGATGGCTCTACAGTTCTCATTAGAACATTCTAATCAATGGGGAATGTCGGGGTTTTTTACTTCCTCCAGAGGAATAAAACAAGGTGATACCCCTTCCCCTTATATTTTCAACCTAGCTTTTGATTATTTGTCAAGGCTGATTAACCATGCCCAGCAGCAGTTACCATATCTGAGATTCTTGCACAGATCCAATTGCATTGTTTCTCACCTTGCATATGCAAATGATGTTATATTGTTTACTAATGGGAGCAAAGCAGCAGTTAGGATGATCATGTCTATTCTGGATTACTTCCAACAGGCTTCGGGTCTCTCCTTCAACAGATCCAAAAGTCATTTCCTTCCTAGCAATAAACTACCCCCAGCTTACACTAATTGGATCAAAAATCTCACTGGTTTTTCTACTTCAACCTATCCACTCAAATATTTAGGCTTCCCTTTTATCAAATGTAGGAGGAAACAATCCCACTATGATGAGGTGGTGAAGAAAGTGACTGCCAAGATCTGATGCTAGACCTCTTCCTCTTTGTCTAATGGGGGTAGGTTGACCCTCCTTAAATCTGTCCTCTCTACTTACCCCTTGTATATCCTACAAATGATTAAATTAAGAAGAGCACTTAAAGAATGTTGGAAGTCTCATTCAACAAGTTTTTATGGGTTGGTCAACACAAACAACATCATTGGACTTCTTGGAATAAGATCTGCATCCCTCCTGTCAGTGGTGGTCTGGGTTTCAAATATTTAACACACCTGAGCCATATCTTTTACTGTAAACAATGGATGAGATTCAGACAACAAAGTTCTTTGTGGGCATGGTTTATGAAAGGTAAATACTACCCCCAATCTCATTCTTCTCAGGTAACATCAAAAGTGGGGAATTCCAGAAATTGGAAGGCTCTTCTTCAAGTCAAAGATGTCGCTGAAAATTTATTCATTTGGAATGTGGTAGAAGGCCAAATTAACTTCTGGGTTGATAATTGGTTGGGGAATTATTCCTTGAGTGACTACCAGGCCATCAATTCTAATATTAGAACTGTTTCTGACTGTTGGGTAGATGGAATGTGGGATCCTTCCAAGCTGAGCGAAGTTAACTCTCCTGAAATTATTAAAAGTATACTAGATCTCCCCATTAATCCTTCCATTCCTGATACCCTTATTACCAAAAATGGCTCCCAACAAAGTCTGTCCAAATTTATTTATTAATCTCATTACCATTGTCAATCTACTAATTGGGGTAATAGCCTTTGGCATGCTAATATTTCTCCTTCTATGGCCTTCTTCTTCTTGAGATTATTCCGACGCTTTCTTCTTACTGATGATATTATAAAACTTGAAGGAGTTAGAGGACCATCCAGATGCCAGCTCTGCCATTCAGCTGAGGACAACATAGATCATCTGTTTCTGCATTGTGAGACATCCATATGTGTATGGTCTGCTGTGTTAGCAGGAGAACATCTGCAGGATCTTCTATCTAGTTGGCCCAACATCAACTCCTGTTGGGATACTTGGCAACACCAAACAAAAAAGATATTCCTCTCATCATCTTCTGGTTCATTTGAGTAGCAAAAAATGCATCCATATATCAAAACCTGCTAGCCAGTCCTCATAAGATATTAATCCATTGTCAGTCCTTTATTAAAAAGATGAATGAATCTTCTGCTAACTCTTCTAAGATGGAGGCTACACCTACTGTCCAGCTGGTTCTCTGGAGGGCCCCTTCTCAACCTTGGCTGAAATTAAACACTGATGGGAGTTACTCGATTGGGAGGGCAGGTTTTGCGAGAATCTGTAGAAACTCCAAAGGGCAAGGTATATGGTATTTTGCTGCTCCTATTGATGCACTAAATGCACTGGAAGCTAAAACTGTTGCAGTTTTTTTGGGGCTGAAACTGGCCTTAGCACAGAACCTGAACAATCTTCATGTGGAAGTGGAATGTTTACAACTACCTCGTATAATTCTACTGCAGAGCCCCCCCTCCCCCCACCTCACCATGGTACCTCACCCTCTGGCTGAAGAAAATTCTTCATCTTGCTTCATCGATTCATGTCATATGGTCTCATATCCCGAGAGAAGGCAACAAACCAGCACAACACCTTGCCTATGACGCCTCTTCATCACAACTAATTACTTGTCATACAATTCCTTCTTCTTTTTTGTCTTTTTTATTAAATGGGGATTGTTTGGACATACCCCATCTCAGATGTAATATTTCCTCTACTTAATGCATCCACCTTTTTTACTATATATATATATATATATATATATATATATATATATATATATATATAATTTTCTATTTTTATTTAATAAAATTTCTTTTTTTTTAAATGATGTCAAAAACTTGACTCTAATGTAAATAGGAGTTCAACTAGTATATTTAAAATTTGGGATTCTACGTAAGTATAGGTATCGTTGTCAAGTAGTATATGACTTTTTGACTATGCTGCAAAATATCGAACCTACAAGGAATCTTATAAATTTTTAATAAGGAATTAGATCACGAAATCTATTTAGAAAATGATACTTATTTAAACTATAGATAGTATCTTAGGATTGAAATTTTTATTCTTTTTTAATTTTTTTTTATATTTTGAATATTTAAAAAAGTATAAAATTTGTTTTGGGAGCTCCTAGTGACCGGAGGAACTTAAGAAAAATATAATTAGAATTAAAATAAAAAATTTAATTTTAAGCCTATAATTTGAAATTTAAAATAATTTAAAAATAAATAAATATCATTAAAATCAAAAAAATCACAAAATTATGAAAATGTACCAAAATGTCACATTTTGTCTCTTGATCACTTGGGAGCAAATAAAATAATTTGCCTAATTTTTTTTAAGTAAAGATGTTAATTTTTAAATGCTTAAATTGAATTTTCCTTAATTTTCAAATAAAATATTTATAATAATAAAAATATAAATCACAAAAATATGAAATTTGTTTCTCTCGGTTCCTTAACTTCGAAGCAATTTAATAAGAATATAAAACTTAAATTTCAATTTAAACAATAAATTATATTTAATTAAAACTCAAAACAAAAAATAATTTTAATAATTAAAATAAAATTTAAAAAATCATTGAAATTGGTCTAGATGGTCCTCTGACCTAGATGAACCTCCAGTAATTCTCTTAAGGACAGATGAATTGTATTTGTTATTTTATTGAATTAACTTTGAAAATCCCTATTTTTGAATTTAAATAATTATTAAAATTATATAAATTCAAAAAAATCACTTTTTGTTCTCTGGTGTTTTAATTGCCTGGGGTAACATAAAAATCGCAAAGTCATTTGAGTTAAATTTAATGAATTATGAAGTGATAAGGCTTTTAGGGGCAAAGTTGTAATTATGGAATTTAAGCCTTAATTAATATTTAGGTCTAATCAAGAGTAAATCAGTAATTAATGATCTTAATCAACTCTTATAAATGATTTAAAAATAAGGATTAAGTCATAGAAACCAATCTCACACCTTGTCACTTTAAGGGCATAATTGTAATCTCATGAATAATTGAAGAAATTTGGAAGATAATTAAATCAAAAGTTGCTAAGGTGAGGTGTTTGAACTTGGAAGATAATAATTCACTAATTTAGAACTCTTAATTAATAGTTTAATGACAATTCAATGTTTTGTTAAGGATTATGATCGCATAACTCAATATTCCTAAAATTACAAATCTACCCATTAAGTCTTAAGGGCATAGTAGTGAACTAGGCTTAATCAAGATTGAACTAATAAGTTTTAGAAAAAGAAATATAATCAACTTCAAACATCATTAAAAAACTACAAGCTCAAATCTAAACTTATTGGCTAAAATTCTTAGTAAATCAATTGCCCTATGAGGCCTTCGCCCACATAATTCATGAGTAAAATGTTTTGAAGATTACTCCACTTAAAGGGATAATTAAAATATCAGAGTTCATTGAATATAAGAGTACAATGTGGATGAGTTATTTTGCAATATAATAAGTTCAAATAAACTCGAGATGATTCAAAAAGGGTTGTGAAATATCTAAGGTGTTCCCCCGTACCTTTTCTCAAGTCTTCCAGATATCTTGGAAGGCCGCTAGATTTATTCTGCTTTGCTTAAGGCAATCATTCTAATAAATGAACAAATAGGGACCCACCAAGTTATGACATAGGCCCAGTAGGCACACCATAAACCCGTACTTATTTATTTTCTATCATGCAGTTTTAATTCTCCGTAAAATTATATAAGCATGATGCAAATACTACACTTTCAGCTTGAGTGCGAGAAGAAGACTGATACACATTTAAATTTTATGTACTGCAATTTCCTTTGTTCACTTTATTACGATATACTTTTATTACTCTAAACGAAACAAAATTTGCATGTAAAAACCAAAACCAAAGCCCAAAACCAAAAATCAATTTACCACAAGCAAAAATATAAAACAACTCAAAATTTAATCACAAACAAAACAAAACACAACAATTACATCTAACTTAAAACATCACTCTGGATGTTGGGAATCCCTCGGATGAGGCAACCTATGACTGTTAACAAGATTTCCCACAGTTCAAATGAAAGTATTGAATTCATTTAGTTAAATTTGGTAAATTTATCTCGACTAAGTGAATCTGAAGAAAATAGGGGTGTTGGAATTGGGGAACCGTTGGATCCTAACCAATGTCGCTATAATCAACTTAATTTTCCCCCATAATAAGACATTTGACATTAAATTTGACACAATATAAATTTGAACTCTAAGCCTGATATTTTTCTCAATCTCATTAATTTCACATTTCTATATTTAGACATGTTGCAATGAGGAGCTAGGAGCAAACAACATGAGCAGCACGACGAGGAAGTGAAAGAGTCTGCAACGATGAAATAAATAACAAGACATAGGACTTCAAGCTAGTTTATTTAGTGCAACATAAACCCACACTTTATATATTTAGGATTTTGTACCCATGTAATATAAGCCCTAACTCATCATTAGATTTCGAGGTTGTCAACCGATATGACATAAATCCTCCTATCTTTCAGGATATTTGTATGATTAGTATCATATAGATGTCTGGCATAAATAATTAGATTGGCAGGAATAAATATAACAATATCTTTTCTAAATTGAAGCAAATCATAGGATAGGTTGGGAAGTTTCCAAGTTAGCCTTAGGATCTGTGACATCGACTAGCTTTCTCCCTTTGGATTCCATAATAGTTGTTCACACCTGCACCTCTCCCTATTGGCATTACCCTACACATTACTTTGGGAATCCTACCTTTTGGAAGTCATAAAAATAATGTTTCCCGATCTAAATTGGGAGTTTTCTTAAGTGACTTTGGTCATTTAAAATGTAATTAACAATAGGGGTTAGCCCTTATAGGAAACTTTAAGAACAAAGGTAATATAAACCCTTTCTTGTTGTTTTATATTAGATAGAGGAACTTGTCGGTCAATATAAATGGTTCACAGACAAAATGAATGTCATGAATTCTTTAGTTTATTTAATCAAGCCTCACTAACAAGCAATGTATATGTTTTTTGGGATAGATACATGGCTTGTGGTGCAGTGCTTAATTATCTAAGCTATTTCAATTATGAGATTAGTTTGATTTCTTATATTAAAATTAAAATGATAATTTATAAATTATATACATATATATTAAATTAAATGGATATCGATCCTAAACACTTCACTCTTAATGGCCGACAGTTTCTGGAGTCACGACTAGGGATAGTTTCTCTCTCCATTATGATCAAGAAGTATTGTTTAATACATCGATAATACGTTCAAGTCCCTCATGAACCAAATTACCATTCTTCTGTTGACATGCTTTACCCATTTCTTTCTTGGGAGAGTACGTGATCCCTCCGAATATTCATGCTTACATTATAGATATGAAAGTATACTTAATAATATGAGATTCTACACATGTATATGTATCATTTATCAAGTAATATAAGACTTTTTGATTAATGAACAGAGCTGCGCTTAACGCAGTAATGTTTGCTTCCAAAAGATAGCAAAAAACTTTAACTTAATTTAAAAATAGCGGCTAGTGTATAAAATTAATATTATATAATTTAGTAAATATTTTTACACACTAGGGGTACTACGTAAGTATACGTATCATTTCAAGTAATATAGGGTTTTTAAACAAAGACCCCAGTATCGATCCCAAAGGGAAGATTTATAAAAATAAATTTTCTACGAAGTGAAAGCAAAATAAAATAGTAAAAATATTTTTATTTTATCTTTTAATTTGATTATAAATTACTATTAATTTACTAGATTCAAATAAAGAAAACAATAATAAGATAATGGTTTTATGAATTATATATAAAAAAAACAACTTTCTTTCCTTCAATTAATCTAAGATTTTTAAGATAATTTAATATTCGTTGAAGAATTTGATTTATGGTATTGTGCCAAAAAGAAGCATTCCTATTCTTTACCCCTTGATCCAGGTGCAAAGAACATTGACTAATTTACATAATAGGTCCGGATGTATTGTTAGTAGAATGGGTTAATCTAGGCTCACACTTCTAGATGTCCAAGGGTGGCTATGGTCGGCCCTGCTAGTGACCCTTTCCTAGTCTATAAATCAAATTATAAGAATTTAGTCTGTCACTCTAAAAACTTATCAATTCTACGCCCTTTAAATATTATCTTCCTATTTATTTGCACTTCACCATGAATAGCCCGCACATGGCCTTCGACTAACCAAGGATTCATGTGACATTTACAAGTTAAGAGTTCTTCTCCTTCAAGGTCTCCAAACTCTTCAACATATTTTAACAATTCAAACAGCCAATTTAAAAAGTAAAGTAAGATCAGATATTAATGTCATCACAATATTTTGAAAATATTTTGAATTTTAATTCTCCATCGAATCTTTATATTATCTTATCTATCTCTTCATAATTGAAGTAAGAAAGTAACTAACTACTTAGAACACATTGAAAATAAATAACAAAACATGATAATTAAACTTTGAATCAAATATAAAAATATACTTATCTCAAATATTTCTTCTACAGATCTTCTGATTCCTACTGACTCCACAATGTAATGAACTCCAGATGCAATAACTTGAAAATAAACTAACTAAACTAAACAAAAGTGGCCCTAAATTTCTTTCTCTAATTCTCTCTGTAAGGATGAGAGATCCTAAAGTAGATAAGAGAAAGGGGTACAATGGGAGGGGCACGTTTTCTGAAGAAATGAACCTCTATTTATAGCTTCAAGAGTTTCCTTGAGGCAGCTCTTCAAAACATGTCGACATTCAATGAATCTTCTAGAAGGTCAGTCTGGCGCCTAGGCGCCGGACACCGCATCCAGTTCTTCGCACCTCTTCACTTTAGCTCGCACCTTTTCACTATTAAAACCATTTTGGAGCCTCCAAATGCAAGGTATCACATGTCCTATTATCAAGGAACAACTGTCAGCATTCTAGAATGTCCAATAACCACTCACTCAGACAAAATAACTGATCAAACGTTGTCAAAAACTTGACAGTTTTTATATCGAGTCTGGCTCCTAGGCGCCAGGCCATATTTTTTTATACTTTTGGTATTTTGCTCCATTTTTGCTTCTTTTTGCTCCTTTTTCCTTCTTAGACCTTTTTACATTACCTACCTCCAAAAACACAAAAAATACCTTTCATTAAAGCATATTATCCTTAGAAATTGATAAGAATTAAGACATAAAGAAATAGGTATTTTTTTATAGATCAAAATCCCCCAAACTTAAATGTTACTTGTCCTCAAGTAACTCTTTTTACTACATAAAATATAACTTTTGGAAATAAAAGATAAATATTTAAGATTCCTTATAATTTTTGATTTTATAAAGTCTTTAGTAAATTATTAACCCAATTTAACTAACTAGGTTTAATTTTATGAATTTAAAGAATATTTAACTACCAAATCATAAGATTTCAAACTTTTCATTCACTTTGAAAATAATAGAAGTCTATTATATTAAGCTTTCATAGATTAATTACAAGAAAAAAATCTTTTTGAAAAATCTTTTCCAAATAAATATTTATGTATAAAAATCAAGTAAAATATGTAACTAGTTTTCTTCCTATAAGATAATTCAAGTGAAGCCAATTTTTGATTAAGCATTTTCTCAATCTTCTCCTCTCTATCTTTTTTTTTAAATATATATATAGAGAGTATTACTATATCTGGATAGCCTGTTAATTGTTTTGAACTTCACTATCCTTAACTTATATTTTCAAGACTTATACATTTCTACTTAATTATTATAACATAAATAAAAATTAAAAAAGAATTCCAATCTTTTCTTTTTCGAGTGATAATTTTTTATTACTTAATAATTTTAAAATTCTATTATTTCTACCATGAATAGAAAAATTCTTTATCTCATTCTTCTTTAAGTTAAATAATTCTATTCTTAAAATCAATCAAAGTTAGTAAAATTTTGGTTAATTTCACTAAATTGTTTATAATTTCAAAAATAAAAGTGATCTCAAATAAATTCTTCATTCCATAAGTTATGTTAAAAAGTTTTTCATTTTTAAGAAAATATTAGTTCTTTAAGGACAAATAAAATTTAATTTTGAATGGATTTTCCCTTCCACCAAACTTAAGTTTTAGTATACTATGATAATTTGAAAGTATGAGAGAAAGAAAATCATCAGAATTTTTAATAAGTATGTAAAAACAATCTTAAAAAGAAAAATTAACTTCTAATCATGCTTTTATGAATAATTAAGATAAAATTGAAGCATGTATATAGAAGGGTAAGCAACTAATTCATGATGATATTAAATTTGAAACAGAATTAAAGCAGAGCAAAATAATTAATTACTAAACATTAAACTAAAACAACATATAAATTAATTCTAAATTCAGTCTCAACACAATAGAATCCTAACACTAAACAGTCAACATACATCAAATACAAAACTAACTAACAATCCAAATAAAACAAACTAACAGAATAGCACATCAAAGAAATCGATAACTACTAATCACTAGCTATAGCCTTATCATCATCTTCATCACCAAAGGAAAATTCTACGTCCTTAGGATCTACAAATGGTGTGAAACTAGGAAAAGTAGGAAAGAAAACATCATGTTCACCCTTCAGAAATCTGACTAGGGCTTCATCATACTCAACATCGTAATTACTCTTCCTCTGGGTATAATAAGATAAATGATCTAGTTTTCTATCAATAGTATCAATCCTGTAGTGAGTTTGAAATAACTCCTGTTGTTGCTCTAAAAACTGATCATGCATTAATTCCTAGAAATCTGATGATGGCTCAGCAGAAGTAGAGGGTCTAGAAGTAGAAGGTCTACCTGAAGTATGTGCAAAAGTAGAAGGAGCGGTTGATCTCTTCCCTCGAAGACGATCATAGATACTAACACTCTCCTACCCAATTGGCTTAGTAGACTTCAGCTTCTCCTCAGAAATATCAGCCGTGACTCCATTAGTAACACATAGTGAGTAGATCATAGATGGAAATCCTAATCCAACGAAAGTACTGGACCTCGCAGTAGACTCCACAGAATCATAAATAATGCTCCCTACATCAATAGGCTTCCTCTCCTGAATGCAGTAATTTAAGATTGCTCGATCTCTAGTCACTTCACTCAGGTGGTTGGAAGGTAACAATCTTGCAGAAATAAAGTAGTGCCATGCTTTAGATACACCATTTAATTCAGAGGATTTGAAGTTTACCCTCTTTCAGTTCCTGATCTTCCTAGATCCAGTTCCGTTAGTCAGATAAGCAATAATCATATCCAAATCTCCCTCAGATGGTGATAATCTAGAATAATAGCACTCAATAGTCGGTCACAGGCCATAAAATATGTTGATTCTTTTTGGACTAAATCCTACTCCGATACCTCTGACAAAGACTTCATAATCCTCGGCATCCAGAAAATTTGCATAAAATTCTCGAATAATCGGGATAACAGCAACAGCAGTAAAATAACAAAATTGTTGCCAGTTGTGCGCAACAAAAGTGTTTTCGATCATTTCTCCAGGATGTTAGAAACTTTGTTCAGAAATGAACTTTCTAGATGTCACAAATTCATGGAAACGAAAATGTGCAGCCGTAGTAGAGAATTTGCTGCTATCAAAGTTATCTCGTGCCTTCCCGCGTTTAGATTTTGGAGCCATCTAAACGTGAAAGAAAACAAGAACAAATTTAGGAATCAAAGATTTAAACTCTTTTTAAGTTTACATAACTTAAAATAAGTTTAGAAATCCAAAGAAATCACTAAAAATAGAATATTTTTTTCAAATTTTCGGTTCTTAGCTAAACTTAGGGAAATCAATGGTGAAAATAAAAAATAAATGATTTAAAGTGTAGATCTGACCTTGAGATGAAGAAATCGAGTGGTTTCGCGCTCAAATCCTTGATGTTTTGACCTCAAAATGGATCTAGAAGATGTATTTTCACGAAAATGGGGAAGAAGATGAAGCTTAGGTGTCAAAAATGGCTTTTGGGGGTTATTTAAGTAAATTTTCGGGTACAGGCCGAACTGGCGCTTAGGCGCCGAATTCTGGCGCCTAGGCGCCAGACTCGCCTTTCACAAAAAAAATTTTTAAATTTATTTTTCTACCAAAATTCATAAATTCAACTTCCAGTTACTCATATCAGAGTAAATCTTCAGTTTCTAACTTCCACAACATTTTTCAAAAATTTATAAAAATTAAATATTAATTCCACCAATCAAACATAAGGTTTTCAATCAAACTCACTAATTTCCATTTAAAATCTTCAATTTTAACTCAATACATTCCAGATAAGTACTACATTTGATTCAAGTTCCTAATACACACTCAATCATAACAATTTCAAAGCAAAAACAACACACATTGAACATGAAAGCTAAAACACTAACAATCACAATCGATTCTCTAAATCGATACAACGACTCAAAAAACCATAATAACTATCTCATTACTAGAATATTCTAATCTTCACAAGAGAAATTGTGTATTCCACTTGGAAAGAATACTAACGCTCTCGGGGAAATCCGTAGCCGTCTTTTCATCAATCCACTTTTTTTCGCATGCATTTCAACTTGAGCATCTTGATAAGCCGCAAAATGTTCAAATTGAAGTTTCATTTGTCATTCTAGATGTTCAACTTGATGAAACATCTCATTAAGGCGATCTCCAATCCTTTTAAAATCTTCTTCAAACTTATCCAAATGACTAGAAATTTTCTCTAAACTTACAGAGATGAAACCATTGAAGTAGGGTTGAGGATCCCTTGAGACCTTGTCCCTAGCCTCTTCTCCATGATTTCTCCTTTCTATTTCTTTAAAAATTTCTCAAATCTCTCAAGAAGAAAGTGTAAGGGACGTAATTTTGATTGCTTGATGGTTAGGGAAGAAGATGAGTTGATTTAAAGGGGAAAATCGTGTGAAAAACTGAAAATTTTCGGTTTCTGCACGTCCCAGTAACCGTGGCGCTTAGGCGCCAATTCTGGCGCCTAAGCGCCGGACCTATTGACAAATAGTTTATTCTGGCGCTTAGGCGCCGAATTCTGGCTCCTAGGCGCCGGAACTATGTTCAACTCCGTTTCGCCTAATCGTCAAATTTTCAAAATTTTGTTCTCCAAGATAGGTAAATTATACTGATAAGAGTAATTTAGACTCAATAACTCGCATTGTAAACTATCATAATGAAGGTTAACTTGATCTCCTTTTTACTCATATTCAAAATAGAGTGATCCTATTTTTAATTTCTACATACTTCAAAATAATTTTTAGCCTAAGTCAACCAAGACTTATGAGCATCAAATTTTCCTAAAGTAATATAAAATTAATCAAGATCGAGGCATAACCTTTCATTAAAACACAAAAACACAAGATAATTATGGGTTGCCTCCCACAAAGCGCTTGGTTTAACATCGTCAACCCGACTTAAGTAAATCTTTAATCAGGTTGACTCAATTCATAAGCCTCTTTATAAATCTTCTTAATATCTCCCAAATAAGGCTTCAATCATAATCCATTTACTTTAAAAAATTTTCCAGTTTTGGGATCTTTAATATCCACAACTCCATAATGGTATACTTTCTCAACTAAATAAGGTCCAATCCATTTAGATCTTAATTTTCCAGGAAAAAGTCTTACATGAGAATTAAACAGTAATACTTTTTGTCCAGGCTCAAAAATTTTTCCTGAAATTTTCTTATCATGCAACATCTTCATTTTCTCTTTATAAATTATTGCATTGTCATACAATTCGTTTCTAATTTCTTCCATCTCATTTAGTTGCAATAATCATTTTTCTCCTGCATTATTCAAATTAAAATTAAACTCCTTTATCGCCCAATAAGCTTTATGTTCAAGTTCTACAGGTAAGTGACAATGCTTACCATAAATTAACCGGTAAGGTGACATTCCGATTGGTGTCTTATAAGCTGTTCTATAAGCCCATAATGCAGAATCAAGTCTATCAACACAATCAGTTCTTTTAGGATTAACAGTCTTTTCTAAAATTCTTTCAATTTCTCTGTCTGATACTTTAGCCATTCCACTAGTTTGAGGGTGATAAGTAGTAGCAATTCTATGTTTGACTCCAAATTTTTGTAGTAATGATTGAATTCTTATATTCTTGAAATGACTTCCACCATGTGTGATAATTATCTTAGGCATTCCAAATCTTGAAAATATCATTTTCTTTAAAAATTTTGAAACACTTTTGGAATCACAGTTTGGTAAAGCAATAGCTTCAATCCACTTTGAAACATAATCAACTGCTAATAAAATATATTTTTTTCCGGATGATGGAACAAATGGTCCCATAAAGTCTAAACCCCATATATGAAAAATTTCAACTTCCAATATATAGTTTAAAGGCATTTCATCTTTCCTAGATATATTTGCCATCCTTTGACATCGATCACATGTTTTCACATATTGTCTCACATCCTTAAATAAGGTAGGCCAATAAAATCCAGAATTTAAAATTTTAAATGCAGTTTTATCTATGCCAAAGTGTCCTCCAAAATCAGAATCATGACATTTTTGAATAATAGCAAAAGTTTCCTCATAAGGTACACATCTTTGAATTATAGAATCTTTACCAATTTTAAATAAATGAGGTTCTTCCCAAATATAAGATTAATTTCTTAATAAATTTGTATCCAAGTCATAAGGCAAAATATTGCTAACTAAATAATTAACAATATCAGCATACCACGGTATTTTGTATCTTTGAATAACATATAAAGATTCATCAGGGAATTTCTCATTTATATTTTCTTCTGAAAAAATATCATTTTTAATTCTAGACAAATGATCAACAATTCGGTTTTCAGTTCCTTTTCTATATACTATTTGAAAATCAAATTCTTGTAGAAGTAAAACCCATCTTATAAGTATAGGTTTAGAATCCTTTCTAGATATTAGATATTTAATAGCAGAATGATTAGTATGAACTATACATTTAGTACCAAGAAGATAAGGTCTAAATTTATCAAAGGCATATACTATAGCTAAAAGCTCTTTCTCAGTGGTAGTGTAATTTCTTTGTGTTTCAGTGAGAGTTTTACTAGCATAATAAGCAATTTTGAAAATTTTCTCATATTTTTGTCCTAATACAGCTCCAATTGCAAAATCACTTGCTTCACACATTAATTCAAAAGATTTATTCCAGTTAGGTGCAACAATAATATGTGCAGTTATAAATTTTTCTTTTAGAATATTAAAAGCATTAATACATTCTTCATTAAATTTAAATTGTGCATCTTTTTCTAATAAATGACAAATAGGTTTAGCAATTTTAGAAAAATCCTTTATATATCTTCTATGAAATCCATCATGACCTAGAAAACTTCTCACATCAGTAACAGTAGTAGGTGGTTGCAATTTAGCAATAATTTTCACTTTTGCTTGATCTACTTCCATCCCTTTTCGTGATACTTTGTGTCCAAGTACAATGCCTTCTATGACCATGAATTGACATTTTTCCCAGTTAAGAACTAAATTTGTTTCTTCGCATCTTTTCAGAACTTTGGCTATGTTTTCCAAACAAGATTCAAAAGAAGTTCCAAAGACTGAAAAATCATCCATGAATATTTCAATTCCTTTGTCAATCAAATCACAAAATATTGACATCATACATCTTTGAAAGTTGCAGGTGCATTACATAAACCAAAAGGCATTCTTCTAAAAGCAAATGTTCCATAAGGACTTGTAAAAGTTGTCTTTTCTTGGTCCTCAAGAGCAATAAGTAATTGATGATAACCAGAATATCCATCCAGAAAACAGATATATGAGTGTCCAGCTAATTTATCGAGCATTTAATCCAAGAAAGGTAAAGGAAAATGATCCTTTCTAGTGGTTTTATTTAATTTCCTATAGTCAATACAAATTCGCCATCTAGCAACTTGTCTTGTAGGAATAAGTTCATTTTTATCATTAACAATGACAGTTACACCTCCTTTCTTCTGAACACAATGAATAGGACTTACCCATTGACTATCCGAAATAGGATAAATAATACCAGCATCTAACAACTTAATAATTTCTTTTTTAACAACCTCTTTCATGATAGGATTTAATCTTCTTTGCGATTCTATAGTAGGTTTAAAATTTTCTTCCATTAAAATTCTATGCATGCAAATGGAAGGGCTTATTCCTCTTATATCAGCAATAGTCCAACCAAAAGCTTTCTTATAATTCTTTAATATACCTAGTAATTTTTCTTCTTGATCTTTACTCAGTTCAGAAGAAAAAATAACAGGTAAAGTTAACGAATTTCCAAGAAATGCATATTTTAAATGTGAAGGTAACATTTTTAATTCCAGCTCGGGTTCTTTTTTAATTGAGGATAAAAGTATATCATTTTGAGTTATGTCTAAAGTTTCCCAATTATCTTTAATAAAATAAGTCTTTTCTTCTTCTACTACTTCTTCTTCATCAGTTAAAAATTCAAATTTTTCTTCAGAAATAACTTTACATTTTTCTTGAAATTGTTTTTCAATTAAATAATTAATTATATCCATTCGATAACATTTCTCTTTATTAGTGTACTTCATCGATTTAGGAACATTGAATTTAATTTCTTGATTATTGAGTCTCATGGTTAATTCTTCTTTTTGCACATCAATCATAGCTCATCCGGTAGCTAGAAAAGGTCTTCCTAAAATAATAGGTATCTCTTTATCTTCTTCCATGTCAAGTACTATGAAATCTACGGGGAAGATAAATTTATCCACTTTAACAAGGACATCCTCTATAACTCCTTTAGGATAAGTGATAGATCTATCAGCTAATCGAAGAGTTACAGTGGTGGGAGTAATATCTCCTAAATTCAATATTCAAAAGATAGAAAATGGCATGAGATTAATACTTGCTCCTAAATCACATAAAGCTTTTCCGCAAAATTTTTCTCCAATAGCACAGGGTATAGTGAAACTTCCAGGATCCTTAAGCTTTTGAGGTAATTTCTTTTGAATTATTGCACTGCATTCTTCACTTAATGCAACAGTTTAAAAAGCTTCAAATTTTCATTTTTTGCTTAAAATATCCTTCATAAATTTTGCGTAAGTTTGCATTTGTTCCAAAGCTTCAGCAAAAGGTATGTTAATAGTAAGTTTTTCAAAAATTGCAAAGAACTTATAAAATTGATGATCTAGTTTCTGTTGTTTAAGTCTTTGAGGAAATGGTGATGGTGGTTTTTCAACTTCCACATTAACGGGTATAACAGTCTGATCTTGACTAGGAGAGAGAGTTTCCTTAGGTTTTTCAATCTCTTCAACCTCAATCTCTTTTTCAATTTCATTCTGCAATTTTTCTTTTAATTCCTTTCTACTTCTAAGTTGCACAGCTTTAACTTGTTCATGTTCTTTTCCAGTTTCCTTTGGATTGATTTCAACATTACTAGGAAGTGTTCCTACAGGTCTGTTATTAATTAATGTAGCAATTTACCCCCATTTGATTTTCAATATTACGAATAACAGTTTTTTGATTTTGTAATTGATTATTCATTTGCATAATTAATTCTTCTATTGATAACTTTTTCTGTTGATTATTAAATCCAGGAGGTTTATAATTTGAATTAACTTAATAATTCCAATTTCCAGAGGGATGAGACTGATTATTACCCCATTGCTGTTGTGAATTATTCCAGTTAAAATTAGGTTGAGTTTTCCACCCAGGATTATAATAATTTGAATAAGGATTATTTTTACTTGCAATAGCTTGTAAAGTTTCAATAGTTTTAGAATCTTCAATATTAGCAGAGTTATTATGCGAAATATTAATTGCAAAATTATCTAATTTCATAAACATTGTTGCAACTTGTGAAGCTAAGACAGAAAAGGCTTCATTATCTTGAATACTGGCCATCTTTTTAGGGTTAATCCTTTCGGAAGGCCATTGAAAATTATTATTAGTCATTTCTTCAATTAAAGTGTAAGCTTCTTCAAATAAATTAGACATTAAAGAACCTTCAGCAGCAGCATCAATAATTGATTTTAAAGATCCAATTAATCCATTATAAAATGTTTCAATAATCAACCAATCAGGTAAAGCATGATGAGGACATTTTCTTAATAGTTCTTTAAATCTTTCCCAAGTTTCATATATTGTCTCCCCGTCAAATTGACTAAATGAAGTAATATCATTTCTTAATTTAGCAGTTTTAGAAGGAGGAAAATATTTAGCAAGGAATTTTATGCCATTTCAACCCATGTTTTAATAGAACCAGTCACTAATGAGTTTAACCACATCTTTGCTTTATCTCTTAAAGAGAAAGGAAAGAGTCTAAGTCTAATAACATCATCAGAAATATTATTATATTTAAAGGTAGCACAAAGTTCTAAAAACCTAACAAGATGTAAATTTGGATCCTCATTTGGTGATCCACAAAATTGATTGTTTTGCACCATTTGAATAATAGACAGTTTAAGTTCAAAAGAATTAGCATCTACAGTGGGTATTTGAATACTACTATGAAGTTCATCAACTGTAGGGTAAGCATAAACCCTTAATGGTTTATAAACATTTTGATCATTAAGTTCAATTGGATTTTGTAAAGTAGCCATTTCTTGAAATTTTTGAATTTGTTTTCCCTTTTTAATTTTTCTAATTTTTCTTTCCAATTCAGAATCTAAAGGTATTAATCCTTCAGAACCAAATCTTCGCATAAAACAAGCAATAAATATAAAATTTAACTATTATAGTTCTTTCATCCTTACTTCCTTTCCTCCCCGACAACGGCGCCAAAAACTTGACCCGAGCCACGCTTAATGCAGTAATGTTTGCTTCCAAAAGATGGCCAAAAATTTTGACTTAATTTATAAATAGCGGCTAGTGTATAAAATTAATATTATATAATTTAATAAATATTTTTACACACTAGGGGTACTACGCAAGTATACGTATCGTTTCACGTAATATAGGGTTTTAAAACAAAGATCCCAATATCGATCCCACAGGGAAGATTTATAGAAATAAATTTTCTATGAAGTAAAAGCGAAATAAAATAGTAAAAATATTTTTATTTTATCTTTTAATTTGATTATAAATTTCTACTAACTTACTAGATGCAAATAAAGAAAACAATAATAAGATAATGATTTTATGAATTCTATATAAAATAAACAACTTTCTTTCCTTCAATTAATCTAAGATTTTTAAGATAAATTAATATTCGTTGGAGAATTTGATTTATGGTATTGTGCCAAATAGAAGCATTCCTATTCTTTACCCTTTGATCCAAGCGCAAAGAACATTGACTGATTTATAGAATAGGTCCGGATGTATTGCTAGTAGAATAGGTTAATCTAGGCTCACACTTCTAGATGTCCAAGGGTGGCTATGGTCGTCCTCTACTTGTGACCCTTTCCTAGTCTATAAATTAAATTATAAGAATTTAGTCTATCACTCTAAAAACTTATCAATTCTACGCCCTTTAAATATTATCTTCCTATTTATTTGCACTTCACCATGAATAGCTCGCACATGGCCTTCGACTACCCAAGGATTCATGAGACATTTACAAGTTAAGAGTTATTCTGCTTCAAGGTCTCAAAACTCTTCAACAGGTTTTAACAATTCAAACGGCCAATTTAAAAAGTAAAGGAAGATCAGGTATTAATGTCATCACAATATTTTGAAAATATTTTGAATTTTAATTCTCCATCGAATCTTTATATTATCTTATCTATCTCTTCATAATTGAAGTAAGAAAGGAACTAACTACTCAGAACACATTGAAAATAAATAACAAAACATGATAATTAAACTTTGAATCAAATATAAAAATATACTTATCTCAAATAATTCTTCTACAGATCTTCTGATTCCTACTGACCCCACAGTGTAATGAACTCCAGATGCAATAACTTGAAAATAAACTCACTAAACTAAGCAAAAGTGGCCGTAAATTTCTCTCTCTAATTCTCTCTCTAAGGATGAGAGATCCTAAAGTAGAGAAGAGAAAGGGGTACAATGGGATGGGCACGTTTTCTGAAGAAATGGACCTCTATTTATAGGCTTTAAGAGTTGCCTTTAGGCACCTCTTCAAAACATGTCCACATTCAATGAATCTTCTAGAAGGTCGGTCTGGCGCCTAGGCGCCGGACACCGCATCCAGTTCTTCGCACCTCTTCACTTTGGCTCGCACCTCTTCACGATTAAAACTGTTTTCGAGCGTCCAAATGCAATGTATCACATGTCCTATTATCAAGGAACAACTGCCAGACTTCTAGATTGTCCAATAACTGCTCACTCCATCAAAATAACCGATCAAACGTTGTCTTATCACATGCCAGATTGTGTGGAGCTCACCAGTCGGGACCGAAGACGAAGATTAAAATCAAAAGACTCGGATAGTACTGGCTGACAATGATGATAGACTGATTAGACACAGCAAAGAAATGTCATCTATGCCAAGTAAACGGAGTGGTCTTACACCAACCTCCAAATGTTCTACACCCCATGATTGTCTCATGGCCATTCAAGTGTTGGAGACCGGATATAGTGGGTCCGATAGACCCTCCGTCTTCAAAAGGACGCAAGTTCATACTCGCAGCTACAGAGTACTTCTCCAAGTGAGCAGAGACAGTTCCACTACGGGAAGTTACATCACAGCAAGTTCTACAGTTCTTCAAGAATCAGGTTGTATACGGCTTCAGTGTTCCGCGAAGGATCATCGCTGACAATGGGTCCTCCTTTAAGAGCATGAAAACAAACAACTTCATTAGAAGACACAGGATAGATTGGAGATAATCGACAATTTACTACTCAAAACAAATGGCTTAGCAGAAGCCTTCAACAAGACGCCTGTACAAATCCTAAAGAAGACGCTCGACGACAACAATAGAAGATGGCACGAGAAATTACTAGAAGCTTTGTGGGCCTACAGGACGACAGTCAGAACGCCGACACAGTCTACACATTATTCACTTGTGTACGGGTCTGAGGCAGTCCTTCCGCTAGAAGTTCAGCTACCGTCACTCCGGATTGCCTTCGCGAATCAAATTAAGACAGAAGAGAATGCCAAACTTCGACTAGCAGACTTAAAAAATCTCGAAGGGAAAAGATTGCTTGCACAACAAAATTTGGAACTCTACCAAGCAAAGATGATTCAAGACCACAATAAGTTGGTCCGCCCGAGGTCGTTCAAAATTGGTGACCTCGCACTCATTTTCAGAAGGCCTATTCTTGTACACCGTAAGATATGTAGAAAATTTGAGGAAAGGACCATTCGTGGTGGAAAAAGTTTACTCCGGAGGGTCGTACCAGCTGGTTGACACTTAAGGGGATAGACTCATGTTGCCAATAAATGGATGATAATTCATGAAGTACTAGCGACATGAGGAATCTGAAGAAATATTTTTATTTTGATGTAGAATAGGGTCAGTGTCTGTGACTGGGTCCAAATTTTGTAATAAAACAAAATTAAATAAAATAAAGTAAATTTTCTCAAAAAAATAAAATATGCCTGTTAATTTCTAAATCTAAATTTTATAAAACTATATTAAATATGATAATCACATTAAAATAATGATAAAACTTATTAAAATAAAAGATAATAAGTTTATCCTTGTTCTTGTTCATGCATAACACCACCCACTGACATTTCCCTTTGTTTACTTGTGCAGGAAGTGTCAGGTTGCGAGTTCGTATTTGCTTCCAAATAAGGCTTGAACTTCGCATCTTTAAAAGAAACACACAAAAAAAGACTACAGACATGAAGTCAATGAAGAAGATTGGTCATAAAGAGACCAGACAAACATCAGGATATGGAGTAACTGCAGGGTTCGTTGACTCACACGTCCTCGTCACGAGATACGGTCAAGTCCCGTCTATGATCACTACTCCAGAGGGTGACCTTGTGGCTACTTTAGCTGAAAGAGTTCCAGATGCATCATTGGTGTGTACAAAAAGAAGAAATGCAAATCACCTCAAGAGTCAGCTCCTAGACAGGATGGAGAGGAGACAAGCTCGAGAGCTAGCCGCCGAGCTATCACCCATTCCAGAAGATTCCTATGATTCTGAAATGAAAGACCGACAACAGCACACCGCGCACCGATACTGAGCAAGAAACTGCAGAGGATCTCGTGGCGACAATGGATTTGATGAAAGAAATCATGACTGGGTATCTGACTTGCAACTCGAGTTTGCCAAGACTGCCTTCAGTAACAGGAGCATTTTTAGAGTACCCGGAATGTCACGTTTTACAGCTAGAGGAGCATGACACATTTGAGGCATATGCAGCTGCCTCATGCTACGCAGGAGTCGAGAATATCCTGATGTAGAGTCGTACGTACCACAGTTTGTCTTACCACCACCACCGCTACGAGGAGTTCTAGATTACATGATGGCAAAAATCAGAAGGATCAGAAAGAAGGAATTTGAGGTATTTTCTTTCCTCTTAGTGCTTAGGATCTAACCATAGGACTTCTCCTTAACTATCCTAGAGGACTAGAGTTGGAACCCACCATTTAGAAATTTAAACCAAATCTTGATTCTCTTTGGAATCCTACATAGATGGTCATCAACCTCCAAATCAGTTGGAAGGTTGGGACAAATGTGTGGGTAGATAAAGATGAATTCCTATAAGATGGTCAAGCCTTAGGACTGCCCTGGGTGGCCTAGTTATAGTGAGGTCTAGCTTGCACACACTGCACTCCTACACCCATCCTAAACCCTGAACCATCCCTACCTAATCTTGACTTCTGGTTCATTGGAGCACTCATGTGGATAAGTCCAAACCCCTAGCTCCTTGGTTAAGAGGGTTAGAAACAACATATGAGATGTTCAAAATGGAAATTTATTGGTCCATGGCTCACTCTAAGCTTCTTCAGTCCCTCCACCATAATCAAATTTGAATTTATCCAAAATTTCTGGTTTTGACATTGGGTCCTCAAACTTATCTAAAATTACACAAATTGCCCCTATAACCACAAAACTCTCCAAAACAATTCCCAAAAATTACCCAAAATTCCTAAAAATTAGTTTAAAACAATTTCCACCTCTTAAATCCTCCATAATACCTCAATACCCTCTAAATAACCTCCAGATACCCTAAAATACCCTTTTGGCCCAAAATTCCAAAAATTTCAAAAATTCTCAAAAAATTTTAAAAAATCCTAAATATTCCCAATTTTATCTTGTTCAACTACACCATAGGCCAATTTTTCTAATTTGACCCAATTTTATCAAAATTCCCAATTTGATCTATTTTTAACTCAAATGGACCCAATGTCAAATCAAACCAACCCATTTGACCCCAATTTTGCCTAATTTTAATTCTAAACTTTAATTCTAAACTTTAATTCAACATCCTCAATACCAATCTAAATCAAATCCAAGTCCATATTAATTCACATCTGAGTTCAATTCCATTTGAAATCCAAAACCCCCAAATTTGCCAAATTAATCCAAAACCCCCAATTAACCTAATGTCAACCTCCCCCCCCCCCCCCAAATTTCAGTCCTAAACCTTTCATGGCACTCCCATGAAACCCATACAACATTAAATTATCCCAATTTGAGCTCAAACCAAGCCTAAACCACTTGAAATCCAAGATACCCCAGTTTAACTTAAATTGAACACATGCCCTAAACCTACATAATTGATTGGCCTAATCCTAAACTTTCCTCCCAATTGATGTTGGGAACTATTCAATACATTCCCCTAAACCATTTGAAACTTTCAATTGGGTCTAAACCTTACCTTAATCCAACTTGGACCCAAGTTGATCCAACCTTGCCCAAATTGATCAAAATCCCAAAATCCACCTATTTGACTTTTTAATTGAACTCGAAACCTCTCCATGTCTTCATGAAAGTTCTTCATGGAAGTCATTTACACTGTTTCTCAAGATACTTGAACCCAAATCCAACCCAAACCCAAGTTATCCCAACCTAAACCCAAGTGAGCCAAATTGAACCCATCACCTAACCTAACCATTTGAACCAACTGTAGCTGAACCAACACTTCCACAGCCACCATTTGAACCCTAGGAGCCACCCTAGTTCCACCTAGCCCAATTTAAGTGAGCAATGGACCAAGGGTTCCCCATTTTAAGGGATCTCTTCCCTTAAGTGGATAAATCTCCTTTTGACTCACCCTAAATCCCCCCATATCTGGTTAAACCTACTACCTGACTCACCTGACCTGGGGCCAGCTCCCCTGTCCTTGTCGGTTGGCCTAGTCGCCGGAGGGTGTCAAAATTGAGAGCCACCACTAGCCTATGCACACCCAAACTTACCCAATTGGCCACCTCAGCCAAATTAAACCTTGGAGCCTCTCTGCCCTCCACCTAAGCAGTAGAATCCACCCTTTAATTGAACCCAAGCCCTGCGATATGGCCCTGGCCATATAACTCACACCTCTCAGCCATGAGAGAAGGTGTAGGAAAATTTTCTCACAAAACCTCCCCATATCACTCCCAAACCCTCTCCCAGGCTAGAGAAGAAGAACTCCACTACTCTCCTGCTCTAATTCCCACTGAGTGAGCTCAATTTTGGAGTTCAATCTTAGGCCAAAAAACAGGACACCCCCAGAATCTCCACAGAAACAAAATTAACTTCTCCTACACCTTCACCAGAGGTAGAGAAGAGGTTCCCCAGTGAAAGCCCCCTATCCATGCCAGTCATTTGCTCCAGATGTGAAAACAGCAAGTCGGGTTTGGACGAAATCATATGTAGGCATTTCATCAGAGCAAGAACCTCAATCCGTAGCCTCCTAGGAATCCAACAAACGTGCTGAACAATACTAATCAAAGCTTCACTTCTCAGAACAAAGGTATTGAGCTCTTCTTCTTCCCGAGCTTTCATGGATTCTCCATTTTGTTCTACTTGATTTCAATGCATGTTATCCGTATGGATAGACTCCCCTAGGCTAGACGAGCATGTAGGAAGAAACCACACTCAATTTGGTTAAGTGTCGAGTGAGATATTAGGGCTAGAAGGTGGACGGTTCTCGGCTCACACCAGTTAAGACGATGACGCGGGACCGTCAGATGGCACGAGTACCGGATGGACGGCTCAGATCACGCCGGATCAGAAGATGGAACGAGACTGCGGAGCCTCGTGGAGCTGTGGTAGATGGGGGCGCCGAATCAAGAGAGGACGCGTGGAGCTTCAGAGCCATCGTAGGTTGTCGTGGCGCCGCGTCACTTAAGTAGGAAAATCCCCTTTTTCCTATTTATTTAATCACCCAGAACTTTAAAAATTCATATGTTTGTGTAGAAAAATCATAAAATTAAAAGAAAAATGCTCTCTTGCTCAGTGAACAGAGGAGAATAATGTAGAAAAGAAATCAAGCTATTTGGTTAAGTATTTAATTTTTAATGATTTTAATACTGATCTGAGTATTTTAATTTTCCACTCACACACACAATTCACCATGGCATGAGACCATAGGCTTTTGTAGCCTCTGATCTTGGAAACATTCACTGAATTTTTCAAGGCTAGAGGCTATGTCCATGACAAGTTATCTATTTTCCAAGTTTTTATGGCTATTTTGGTATTTTAAATCCAATAATTAGTATACTGTTTGGAAAATTCTAAGAAAATTAGAGTAGGTTTCTTATGACCAGAGGAACTCAAGAAAATTATCTTATGAACCAAAACATTGTAAATAACCATAATGTTTCACTTGAGCCAAAATCAATAATGAATTAATCAAGGTAAATTAAAAATCAAAATAACTTGAAATCAATTCACCATTGATCTTTAGGGTTAGAGGAACCATCATAAAAAGATTGAAATTAATTGAAAATGATTTAACCCACTAAATGGATTTTCTAAGTAACATAACCAAAATTAAACTTTAAAAATTCATAAAACTTAAATATATTTCAAAAATTCACCAAATTGATTTTGAGGCCTCTCTGATATAAGAGGAGTCTAAGAAAATTAAAATTGGATATTTTCTAAAAACTTCATTTTTAACCTAACTTTTAATATTTTAATAATTAAAAAAATATAAAAATCACAAAAATATTAAAATTCATAAAAACGTCATATTTGGTCCCCTAATTACTTGGGAATCAACAAAATATTTTTTCTAAGCTCCAAAACAAAGATATTGAATTTGAAAGGCTTAAGGCAATTTTTAATATTAAAAAAATGAATATTTCAACCATTTCACTAAAATAATTCTAATAACTCAAAGAAAAATAAAAAAAATATAAAATTTGTTTCTTTGAGCTACTTGGGATTACAGAGATTTAAGAAAAATATAAAACCCATTTTCAACTTTAATTTCTTTTTATAATTAAATAATGCCTTAAAATTTAAAATAATTATAATAAATAAAGTTAAACTTAAAAAATCACCAAAACTGGTCCAAGAGGTCCTCTAGTCAGTAGGAACCTCCCACAATTTTTTGAAGGATAGAAACTTCTTTTTGGTCATGTTGTTGAATTTTCATTAAAAATCTTTATTTTCCTTTAAAATAATTACATAAATTAATTTAAAATTGAAAAATCACATTTTCTCCCCTATTGTTTTAATTGATATGAGAGTAAAGTGACATAAAATTTTCAAGTTCATCTGAGCTTGTTTTGATGAATTATGAGATGAAAATGCTTAAGAGGGCATAATCATAATTAAGGAATTTTAACCTTAATTAATCTTTAGGCTTAACCAAAGGGAGGGTAAAATAGTTGATCATAATTTTCCATTTGGATGGTTGAAACATAGGAAATTTAAGTTGTAGAAACTCATTAAACCACCCTAAACATTAAAGAAGAAACATCAATTAAATCACATAAAGTTTGGAAGATTAATTAAAGCTTGAATGATTAAGATTAAGGGTATAATACAAGAGGATTTTAGTTCTTTGGATTGAACCCCTAATCAATAATTTGATCAAATATTATTTAAATATTAATTAATGGAACTCTAAAATGATAATTGAAATACATATCTTAAGAAGAGAATGATTTTAGAAAATCTTATGATTAAACTGAAAGACATTAAGAAGAAATTAATTTGAAATTGTCTAAAACTTAAGTTAAAATAAGTTCAAAATATTAAGGCTAAATTAAAATAATTTAAAACATTAAAACTAATCTGAAGTTGTTTGAAACCTAAATTAAAACAAATTTAAAACATTAAAGTTAATCTGGAATAATTCCTAATCACAAAAATTACAATTTAAAAAAAATTTAATCAAAATGAACCTAAAAAAAATTAAGACTATTTGAAATAGTAAAAAAATTTAACTGAATTAAACAACTTAAACACTTTTTCAAACTTAAAGTGATTTGAAACACCTAAAAAGATTAACAAAAATTTCATAACTAAATTATTTTAAACCATTAATTCCAACTTTAACTAAGAATGGTTAAATTCCTTTATGAACTAATTTGCTCCTAGAGGCTTTCACCTCTATAACTCCTAAATGAAATATCAGATGAAATGACACTTTATTCATAGGATAATCAAACATCCTAAATCACTGAGCAAGAGTAACCCGGATGAGTGATTCAACACCACAATGAAGCTAACTGAACTCAAAATAATCCCTAAAATGTTCAGGAAGATGTTCAGAATTCAGTTCCGAGCACTTCTCTAACATGATGGGATGTTTTAAAAGAACAATGAGACTTCATTGTTATTTGATTAAGAAAATCATCCTCAACAAAACATAGGAACCTAGACGTCATAGGAATTGACTAGCAATAGGATCAGAATATTGGTAGACAACCAGTACCTTCCTTTAGTTTTACCTAGGTACTTGTTGCAAATACATAAATGTTTTAACATGTGTTTTAAGTGCAGGTGAAAATGACGGAAGTTTCCACCAGGTATGCATTTTAGTTTATTGTAATTTATATTTAGTAATTTATTAAATGTCTTATTTTTCTGTACTTATAAATGCATGAAAATGATCGAACCCAGCATGTTTAAATAACTCAAAATTTAATTACCAACAAAAATAAAACTGCAATTACAACTAAAATTATAACGTCTCATTGGATGATCGGAAATCCGTCGGATGATGAAACCCACGTGTTGCTAACGAGATTTCCCACGGTCTAAATGAAAGTGTGGAACTCATTCAGTTGAGTTTAGCAAATTCATTTGGACTAAGCGAATCGGATGAAAATAATGATGCCGGGATGATGGAACCCTGGGATCTTAATCAGTTCTGCTTAATCAACTTTAAGATTTATTTTAATTAAAACATTAAGCCATCTCAATTTTCAACCTCTCTAAACCAAAACACTTCTCTCACTTTTGATTGCCACTCTCTAGAACCAAACCTCTGCAACAACAAGGAGCTTGAGCACTGTGGGCAGCACGGCCATCTTCATCAGCAAAACTTGTGTCTACTTCAGCAAAACCTTTCTTAGCATTAAATAACAAAGCCATAGGATTTTGAGGTAGTTTTCCTAGTGCAACATAAATCCTCAACTCTTTTTTTAGGCATTCGCATAATCATGTTATGTAAATTAAGCCCTAACCGGTCTTGGGACTCTGAGGTAGTCGTTTTGTACGTCATAAACCCTCAGATCTTCGAGGCTATTTGTATGATCATATCATACAAGTATAAGTCCAAATTAATTAAAATTGGCAGGATTGAAACATTAAATAAACTCTCAAATTGAAACCAAACAATAGGATAGTCGGGAAGTCACCGAAGTTCGCTTCGGGTCTGTGACATCCCCTACTTCTCTTCCTTTGGATTCCTAAAATAAACTGTTCCAAATTTGAGCTATTCCCTATTGAAATTTCCAAAATCCAATTTTTTTGAAACTTCAAACTTTGAAATTCTTGAAAGCAAAATCACTGATCATTATCGAGAATTTTCTTAAGTGTCTTCGGAAATTAAAGATGTAATTAACTATAGGGGCTTGCCCTTATAGGGAACTTTAAAAACCCAGGTAATATAAACCCTACTTAATTCCTTTATATTAAGTAGGGGAACTTTTCAGCTTATAAAATTGGTTCGTAGACCAAACGGATGTCACAAATCTTCTACTTTATTTAATTGAGCCCCATCATAGAGCAGTGTGTCTATTCTTCGGGATAGATACATGGTTTGTGGTGTGGTGCTCGTTTATATAAACTATTTGGGATGTAAGATCAGTTTGATTTCATATCTTAAAATTTTCAAACTTAAAATTATCTTCAAAAATCAAATGATTCTTTATTTAAATTAAATTTAAAATCTAAAATTCATCGACTACTTTTGTAGGCGACCCGCTTTTTCTAAAATACAACACATAACCTTAGAATATGCCGACACATGATGACGAAAATCAGAAGGATCAGAAAAAAGGAATTTCAACACTATGTAGAAATACAAAGGAAATTTGTCAATATTCTGAAAGGACTCGAGTTATACACCGACGTATTATCGAAGAAATACAAAGAAGGAATTTTGTATTGCATTGACACTCTTGAGAATTTAGGCAGAGCGGGTCGCTTGAGGCTAAGAACATACACAGAGCCGTCAAAATGGAAAAGAGCAAAGGGCAGAGTCACTATTCAGTGCGGCTGCTGCTACAACATCGCTAAAGTTCGACAAGGAAATCATCCAGGGATCTTATAGCATTATGTGGTGGATCCTATGCTATCGCAAATCAAGAAGATGATAAAAGGGATGGTCGAGTGGCACGTGTTGCCTGCAGACTGTATTCCTAACAGCTGCATCATAAATAACTATGAGGATGGGGATTATATTCTGCCTCATATCGACCACCATGCTTTTGCACGGTCTCTTTTATAAGTGAAAGTAATATCTTGTCTGGACGAGAAATCCAGATTGTCGGACAAGGATAATTCCATGGTTGTGTTGAAATTCCCTTACCAGTCAAATCAGTACTAGTATTAAGAGGAAATGGAGCAGATTTGGCAAAACATTGCATCCTAGAAGTTACAATAAAAAGGGTTTCAGCACCTTCAGAAGAATGGATGAAGATAAAGCGCTGATTTACTACGAGTCGGATCCATAGTTGGAGAACTTTCATCCTTTGCCACTGTGACGGCAGTACCTCCGGGTGTTCATGAGGGGACATTTATTCCGGAGCGTAACCATGGTAGGTTGGCCCGTCCCCGCAGTAGCCTCAGGCGGCAGAAACTTACTACCCCTCACAACGGGTTATGTCAGTTGTTGTCACCACTTTTGCAGTAGCCAGACGATATGATATATCTGTTCTATTCAGTTTTGTACATATGATCTACTTTTAGATGATTGTCAACATATGATTAGTTGTACTACTTTCAACAAAATTAATGAAGATTTCTGTTTTCAGAAATATTTTTTAGCGCGACAGTCCAAATGAAAAGGACAAAAGAATGACGCAGAAAAAAATTATAAAGTGACAACAAAATAAAATTAAAATCAAAATGAACTCGAAATTTAAATCAAATGAAAAAAAATGAAATCAAATGAAACAAAATGTATTAAAAAAACAAATTGAAAGAAAATAATGAATTGAAAACATACAAATGATAATACTCTCTCTCTCAAAATTCTGAGTCCTTGCACTCATCTTCGAATCCTTCACTTTTGCTGGCACTCCGCAAAAGTTGGCACTTTTCACGCAGTGCTACTTCTCCTAAATTTGAAACATCATGAAATTTTACAAATCTTGCAATGGCTACCGATTTTGGCTGAATTGTACCAAATTTACTTTCATTGAAAATCAATACCAAGTTTTACCAAAGTCTCCTCAAATAAAATTCTGAGATCAGTACCTAAGTTCTCAGTCCCTCCTATTACCCCTTGGGCCGGAAGTGAGTCCTTGAGCTTTCCTCCCCAAGATTCCTTAAAATTTTCTAATTTTCCATTTCCTATCAGAGAAAATTTCTGGCTTCCATGAAATTCAGGGAACGAAGCTTAGTCGTCTGCTGCCCTAAAAAATTCCCTAATTTTCCATTTTGTATGTGACAAATTTTCTGCCTTCCATGAAATTCTGGGAACAGAGCTTAGTCATCTGATTCCCCCAAAATTTCCTAATTTTCTATTTCCTATCCGAAACACTTTCAGTCTTCCATGAAATTTCGCGAATGAGGATTAATCTTCTGATTCCCCCAAATTCCCTAAGTTTTCATTTCCTATCCGACAAATTTTCTGTCATCCATGAAATACCGGGATCGGAGCATAGTCGTCTGATTCCCCCAAAATTCCCTAATTTTTCATTCCCTATGCGAGAAATTTTTTCTCCTTCCATGAAATTCCAGGATCAGATCTCAATCGTTCGACTCCTTCAAATTTCCTATATTTCCATCTCCCTCCTGAAAAGTTTTCAACCTTCCATGAAATTCCAGAATCGGAGCTCAGTCATCCGATTTCCTCAAAATTCCTTATACTTTCATCTTCCTTCTGAAAAAATTTCCCACACTCATGAAATTCCGAGGTCGGTATCGAAATTCTAATTCTCATTTCTGAGCCTAGTACCTTAATTCCAATTCTCATCCTACGGGATCAGTACTTGAATTCTGACTCCCACCTTTCGAGGTCGATACTGAAGCTCTGATTCCCTCTGCACTAACTTCTAACTCAAATTTTCTCACAAGATTAAATTCTTCAAATTCAAAATTTTGTAAATTCTAAAATTTTCGTAAATTCCATAAAACTTAAAATTAAAATTGAAACTTAAAATTAAAATTGAAACTTAAAATTAAAATTTAAAACTCAAAATTAAATTAAAATTCAAACTCAAAATTTAAATTGAAATCAAATTCAAAATCTTAAATTCAAATTCCAACTTCAAATCAATTTAGATCAAACTTATTCAGAGTTTGGAGGCTTCAAATTCATTGCTCCACTCATGAAGGTATTCCATTTTCCTTCCCCAGCAAGAGTTCCCAGGACTTGAAGATTTCAACCGAATAATCCCCAACGGAAACATCCCCTCTAAATTTTGTGTTTTTCTTGAGTTTTGACTCAAACAGTTCTGTTATTTTTTTTGATCTCATCGGTCAACACCAATATGTACAGTGTGCTTGCACATCACACCACACCTATTGGGGGTCCATTTGTTGACCTCGCTTTTTGTTGAGGTTTAGTCTGTCTTTAGAATAGCCTAGGGTCTAGCCATAGGACTCTCCTAGTGATTTTCTTAGAAGACTAGCCATGGAGCCCTTTTCCTTAGAAATTCAAACTTTTCTCACTTGACTGGGAGTTTTCATATGCTTAAGGCCTAACCTCCAGCTCTTTGAAGGAAGAGACCAAGAATAAGGAAGCCCAGGGGAAGTCTCCTATAGGTGGTCAAACCTTAGGATCTACCCTGGGAGTTTTGGAGCTTACACCACACTTACAATACACACTCACAACCCTAAACAAGGCACATCACCTTTGATCCCCTGACTCTTTGGAAACTCATGTCGGTGGTTTTCCCAAGCCATTAGCCTTAGGCTAGGGTTTGGCTAGTATCAACACATAGAGGACCAAATAAGGGTGACCCTTGGTCCATGGCTCAACCTAAATAATTCCATCCTACACATTTTCAACCAATCTCAATTTCTCCAAAAAAAATTCAAATTTACAACCCCTTTGCCCCAAGATACCGAAAATATCCAAAATAGCCAAAATAACCACAAAACCCAAAATTTCCCAAAAATTTCTAAAATTACCCAAAGGACCCATTTTCTTCAAAATTCATTCCAAAATACTCCCTAACACTCAAATTAACCAAAATTACCCAAAATTACCAAATTTTCAAAAAAAATCCCCAAAATGACCAAAATGCCCCTCTTAGCCCAAAATTCAAAAAATTCCAAAAATTCTCATAAATTTCGAAAACCTCCTAAATATTCCCAATTTCATTTCTCTCAACTATCACATGACCCAATTTGGCTAATTTATTCCAATTTAGCTAAAAGTCCTAATTTGACCCTTTTAACCCAAAAGTGCTTAAATTAAACTCAATATCTACCCAATTGACCCCAATCTTGCCCAATTTTAATTTCAAACTTTAATTAAACATCTCCAATGCAAATATAAACCCAATCCAAGTTTAAATCGATACACATTTGAGTTTAATTCCACTTAAAATTCAAAATAACTAATTTTGCCTAAGTGACCCAAATCCCCGAAATTGACCGAATGCCAATCAATTCCTCCTCAATTTGAATTCTACACTCTTCCTAAAACTTCCCTAAACTAAATTGAACCATCAATTGCCCCTAATTAGAGCCAAAGTCTCACCCAGACCCACTTAAAGTCCAAACCCCCAAATTTTTACCCAAACATTTCATATGCCCAAAATCTCCCAAATTGATAGCCCTACTCCAAAAATTTCCACCCAATTAATGTTGGAAACTCTTTATGACATCCCCCAAGACCATTTAGAACCTTTAATTGGCCTTGGACCCAACCCTAGCCTAACCTAAACCTAAGTTAGCCTAACTTTCCTCAAATTGACTGAAATCCCAAATCAAGCCAAATTTATCCACCCAAACCAATCCAAAACCACCTCAATCCTCACTAAACCATCTATGGCAATCATATACACAATTTTACTCTATCACTTAGGCTCAATTCAAGCTCAAACTCAAGTTAGACCTAAGGTGACCCAAATGAACCCATGACCAGATTTAATCAAATTGAACCAAATGTGAACAAACCAACCCCTGCACAACCACTCAGTTGACCCTAGGGACTAGGCTAGACTCACTTAGCCCACCCTAGTGGTGCCATGGACCAAAGGTCCCCCAAATTAGGGGATCTCCTCTTTTAAATGGTTAAACCTTGGGGAGATTTGACATAAAGGATTAATCACTTAAGCTCACCCCATGATGGCCTGCCTACTGGCTCACGTGACCAACTGGCCACCTCCCCTGGACTGGTCGGCCGACCTAGTCATTAGAGGAGCCACATCAAACTTGGCCAAACCCAAACTCCACACTATGGCCAACTCATCCCAAAATTTCCATCGGAGCTCTTCAGAACTCCACCTCGGCAGTGCATTACACTTGAATTAGAACCCCAGCAGCCACCCCAGCCATGGCTATTCAAGCCACCACCATTCACTACCAAAAGCTTGGCTGAACCAGACCTTAACAAAACCCTGCCCAAATCACTCCAAATCCTTCCCACAACACATAGAACTCAATCCCCGCTACATTCTTGCCCTGAAACCCATTGACTCATCTTAATTATGAAGTCCAATTTCAAGCCCAAACAGGACACGTCCCAAAACTCCACCAAACTCCAATTAATTGTGCACAAACCATCCCCACAGCAAGAGAAAAGCTCCATCACCAGGCCACTCCAACAGGAACTTCCATCAAAGCTCCAAATCGGGTCTGGTCACTTTCATATCTAGGCAATTCACTTGAGCAAGAGGCTTCATCCCTGAGCTCCTGGGACTTCAACGAAGGTGCAGAGCATCTCTGATCGAAGCTTCACTTCTCAAAGCCAAGGTATTGACCTCTCCTTCTTCCCGAGCTTCTCTGAGTTCTTCATGCAATTAGGGTTGATTTAAACCACGCTTAGTCGTATGGATATGTTCTTCATGCTTAGACGAGTCCATAGGATCAAACCTGAAGTGATTTAGTTGAGTATAACTCGAGAAATTAGGGTTATAGTGTGGACGGTCACGGCATCACACCAGACGGGGATGAAGACGGGCAGCAATTGGATCACGTATGTTTCAATTGGACGGCTCTGATCGCGCCGGATGAGAAGATGGAACAGGACAACGGGCCACATGGCATCCCAATCAGCTGGCGACATTAAATGGGAGCGTGACACGTGGGACTTCGATCCGCTGTAGGTTGATGCAGTGCTGAGCTGGTTAAGTAGGAAAATATGAATTTTCTGAATTATTTAAATCATTTAAACTTTAAAAATCCTTAGCATGGTGTAGAAAAATCATAAAAATAAAATAAAAATACCCTCTTGCTCAGTGAACAGAGAAGAGTAATGTGGAAATGATTTGAAATTTATTTGATGCATGCATAATTTTAATTAATTAAATACTCTCTATAGTATTTTAATTCTTCATGCATTAGGACATCTCACCATAGCTTGCCATTTTAGCATGTTGTAGTGTCACTAATTTTTCCAAGTCAGAGGAGACCTCTATGAAGAGATCTATATTTTCTAAGTTTTTGCATCTGTTTTGATAAATTAATTCTAATAATTAGCATGTTGATTAGAAAAATCCAGAAGAATTTTGATAGGTTCCCTATGACTAGAGGACTCTAGAAAAAATAGAAATTTGATTCGAGTCACTCAAAATAACCCTAACGATAATTAAGACTTAAATATTAAATAAAAATAAATTGGATTATATATAAATTTAAATTGTCAAAAATAATTCTTCACTAAATTATAAAGGTCAAAGAACTCCCCACAAAAATTTCATGACATTTGGAGTTCATTTAGCAACCTAAATGAATTTTCTATGTGAAATGATAATTTTAAACATTAAACTAATTTTAATAATTAAAATATAACGAAAAAAATTAACAAATTGATTGTGGGAGTTCTCTGTGATCAGGTAAATTTTTTAAAAATAAAATTGAAATTTTAATAAAATTTTCAATTTTAACTGTATTTTAAATATTTAAAAAATTAAAAAATTATAAAAATCATAAAATTATTACATTTAGTCTCCTAATCACTTAGGAACCATCCACTTAATTTTCCTAAGCTTCTAAATCAAATTCTTAATTTTTAAAGGCTTAAATTAATTTTAAAAGGCTAAAAATGAATTTTCTTATGTTTCCGCTAAAATAATTCTAATAATTAAAATAAAAATAAAAAATATATATAATTTGTTTATTTGAGTTTCCTAACTCATAGGGACTTAGGAAAAATATAAAATTGAATTTTCAACTTTTAAAATATTTTATAATTAATTACAACTCCATAATTTAAAATAATTCTTATAATTAAATTAAAACTCAAAAAATTATGAAATTTGGTCCATGTGGTCCTCTAGTCTAGATCTACCTCCAATAAAAATTCCAAGGTTAGGGGTATTGTTTTTGATAAGCTATTGAATTTTCATTGAAAATCCCTATTTTGTTGCATTAAAAAATATAAAAATTAAATTAAAATTTGAAAAACCATTTTCTCCTCTAATGTTCTCATTAACCCTTAAGTGGGGTCACATTAAAGGTTTAAAGTCATTTGTGCTATATTTAATGAATTATGAAGTGATAAAGGCCTTTAGAGGTAAAATTGTAATTTTGAAGAATTTTTCCTTAATCAATATTTCGGCATGATTAAAATGGGGAAAAGGCAATAAATGACCTTAATCATTATGTTTGGATGATTGAAACATCAAGGGACAAATGGTAGAAACTCATTGTAATTTTTTATCACCTAAATTAAATATTTAAATTTCCTTAATTATCATAATTTGGAAAAAAATCAAATTAAAAGAGCCATAAGGTTAGGGGTTGATTTTGGAAGTTAATATTCCACTAATTTAATACCTCTTCATTTGATGTTTAAATGATAATTCAATATTTTGATGAGAATCATAATCATGAAGGTCATTTAATTTCCCTTTTTTAAAGACATGAAAATACCTACGAAAATCTTAAGGGTTTAGTAGTGAGTTAGACTCAATCAAAGGAATTAACTGATAGGAATTAAAAAAAGAAAATGAAGTTAAATTTAAACTACATTTGAAACATTACAAGCCCATCAAAATTTGATAAATTCTTCTATAAGTTAAATTTTGCCTCTAAAGGCCCACTCACATAATTCCTAAGTATGACACCAATTGATAACTACTCCACCTTTCGGGATGACTAAAGCATTGGCTCACTGAGCGTAAGGTATGAAACATATAAATCATTTAATAACTATGATAACTTCAAAAGGACCTCAAGGTTACTCAAAAGTATTGTGAAATATCTGGGCCTCTCTTGGATCTTTTCACAAGTCTTTTGGACACCTTGTAGGACAATTGGATCTATCATATTTATTAAATGAAAAATAACTCTCAAATAAATGAATAGGACCCACCAGGTTATGACCTAGGACTTTGTAAGCTCATGAAGAACATATCCATAGGTTCTACTTTCCTGCAAATTATAAATGTTTATTGCAAGAATACTAAAGTTTCAGGTGGAGATGACGGGAAGTCCTACCAGGTATGCTTTTATTTTAATGCAATTTACTTATCTGCACTCTGCTGCACTTTCTTTCCTTACAAATTTGCATGCTAAACAACAATGTCACCCTGCATGAAAGCTGAAACCTTTTAGGATAGCCAAAACATTAGAAACAAAATCAAAATTAAAAAAATCAAGATAAGATAAAATTCACCACCACAATATTCAAAATATAAAACAACTCAAAATTTAATCAAAAACAAAACAAAACCACAATTGCAACTAAATTAAAACGTCTCGTTAGATGATAGGGAATCCCTTGGAGGAGGTAACCTACGTGCTACTAACGGGGTTTTCCCACGGTCTAAATGAAAGTATGGGAATCATTAAGTAAAGTTTAGTAAATTCATTTGGACGAAGTGAATCCGATAAAAATAGTGGTGCCGAGATGATGGAACTATGGGATCTTAACCGGTGTCGCTGTAATCAACTTTAATTTTCCCCTAATAAAATGTTAATACATCTAAATTTAAATATTTTCAAAACATGAAACTTCTCTTCTTTGTTCAATTGACAATTCTTTAAACTAAACCTGCTACGACGAGGAGCTTGAAGCATGCATAGTGGGCAGCATGGTCATCTTCAATAGCAAAATTCCCTAGAAATAGACAAACAAGTCATAGGACTTCGAGGTAGCCCGCTTAGTGCAGCATAAATCTTCACATTTTCTTTAGGCCCTCACATAACCATATTGTGCAACATAAGCCCTAACTCATCTTAGGATTCTGAGGTTGTCATCGAGTATGACATAAATCTTCCTATCTTCCAGGCCATTTATATGATAAGTATCAAGTGAATGTAAATCCTAAGTAATAAAATTGACAGGATGAAACACCAAATAAATATCCTAAATTAAAGTCAAATAATGGGATAGTTTGGAAGACATCAAGATTTTCCTTGAATCTATGTCCTTTCCCTAGCCTTCTCTCCTTTAACTTATGATAAAATGAAATGTTTCGAAACTTGAGTCATTCACCTATTGAATTTTCGACTATGACATTTTCTTTGAAAACCTTACATTTAGAAGTCATGAATGTAAATATTTTCTGATCTATATCAAGAGTTTTCTTAGGTGGCTTCAGTTATCTAAGATGTAATTAACTATAGGGGCTTGCCCTTATAGGAAACTTAAAGACCCTAAATTAATATAAACCATATCTAATTCCTTAATATTATATATAGGAAATTGTCGGTCAATAATGGTTCACAAACAAAACGGATGTCATGAATTCTTTAGTTTTTTTTATTAATCCTCACCCCAATCCATGTATTTATTCTTCGGGATTGGCACATGTCTTGTGATGAAGCGCTTGATTATCTAAACTAATGTTTATCTAAAATCAGTTTGATTTCATATTCATCTAAATTAAAATATTATTTTCAAAATCCATATATATATTAAATTAAATCAAAATTCTATTTTTATAAAACTATGTTTTAAACCTTTTCAAAAATAGATTCATAACCGACCATACAAAGAAAGAAAGGGAATAATTTTAACGGCCGAAAAAATGTTCAAATTTGGAGAAAGTGTCATTCCCCTTACAATGATATTGTGAGAGTGAATGATAAAAATTAGTGAAAATCTTGCATTGTCCCAAATAGGAGCATACCTATTCTTTTATAATCTTCCAAGTACTATAAAGAACATTAGCTAATCTTAGGTTTAGTCCCTAAATTCGATGTTAGGTTGGGAGGATACTAGCTTTCACTCTAGAGCTCCCACTTCCCTTTGCCTGAAGGCTAACCCTTGCTTTAGTTTCCAAACACTATAACCAAGATTTTAGTCCGTCACCTGGAAATCTCCAATTCTACACCCAATAAATCATATTTCTCTATTTATTTGCACCCAACCCCCATGAACTACATCACTCCTTCAAGGACATTAAATATAATCTTCTCTTTTGTTGTAGAATGCACAGTTCTTTCGGATTGTATGTTTCACAACATATTTTAATAATTCAATGGGCTACATCAAAAATTAAATGAAGTACGAAGTGAAAATCATCACAATTTCCTAACATTCATATGACACATCCAATCTAAATCATCACTTCAATATTTATCATTGCAAGGAGAAAGATAAAGAAATCTACTCAGAATTCACGAGGAAGATAAGACAAAATAAAGATTTTATATATAAATGTAAAGTCGAACAAACAATAAGAAGTAAACACAACTTATCTCAATTTCTTCCCAAAGCAAATCCCTTGAAGTTCCTTTGAATCTCCTTCTCTCTTCACAATAATACATAATTATCTTTTAGAATAGTAGGGAAGAAGCAATCTCTAACTTTTCCTCTCCTCCTACAACTCTTTTGAGAAGGATCCCTCACGAAACAACACTTTTACACCAAATCCTTGACTCTAAACTCTCTACTTTTACAAAAAATTGACTTTTCCACACTAACACCACCTTTTCTCTTTTAATTCTACCGCCAAATTCATGTTAAAAGTGTATGGGGATGAATTCCCTAAGAGATGACTCAAGAATCACTCCAAAAGTTGTCCAAATAAATTGAATCTAGCCTCCACCAACATTGGGGCACCGTTCTTTCGGGCGTAACTAAGGATACTCTTTAAAAAATGGCGCCGTCGACGCCAGAACACAATTTTCTAGTTTTTGCCTTTTCCGCTCCAAATTTGTTCCTTTTTATTTCTTTTTGTTCCAATTGCCTAAAATCAGCATACTAGCAGCAAAACATTAAAAATGTCTTTCTTTAAAGTGCAATATCACCAAAAATGATTACAAAAAATATATAAAAAATCCAACATACTTTTGGTGCGTCAGAGTCCATCTTCTCCTAATATGATTCCAAGGATTGAATCTTAAACTTCATGGGTGGCAATGCATTCATAAATTTTTGGGAATAAATAATTCCTCAAATTGAAACATTCACATTGCTCTCCTGCATGGTTCTAAGCTCCAATATGAAGTCAAGCCTCTAATGCTTAGTTGTAGTTTTTTAAGATTCTATCACAAATTGGTACACAATTGCCCCAAAGATCATTATAGTCATCTTATTTTTCAGATAATGTTGTTTGTGTAAGATGAAATCATTTGTGTCATATATGCTCTATAAGGGTTTTCAACCACTATGTATAGTGTTTCAAAATGCCTTGTTTTCCGCAGTCACAGTATTTAAGAAGATGTTGGATCCTAAATTACTTGGTAGGCAAACTATTGTCAGTAAGAACTTTATTTTATGGGTTGGAAAATAGAGAGGGAGAGGGAGGGAGGGGAGGGAGGGGGAGGGAGAGGGAGGGAGAGGGAGGGAGGGAGAGTGAGGTGGTGGGGGAGGGAGGGAGAGAGAGAGAGAGAGAGAGAGAGAGAGAGAGAGAGAGAGAGAGAGAGATTCTATTATTGAGCGTTGCACCTTTCCCTCTTGGATCATCCTCACCATCTTATTTTCCACTTGAACTAATTTTTCTGTAATGAATTTCAAGTGTTGTCTCTGTTCACCAAAGGTTAGCAGCCTCTGTCTTCAATATCTATAAATTCCACAATCACATAACCTAAATAATGTTGGCTCCAATAGGTACACCACTAATGCTAGAGGATTTGAGTTTATGGTTTTGAAAGATGTGGAGAGAGAGAGAGAGAGAGAGAGAGAAAGAGAGAGAGAGAGAGAACCATAGAGATTAAGACTGAGGCTTAGCACGTTTGTCTTATAATGCTAATACTTACTCTTGTCCATTATCGCTAGGGCCCCTCTTTTGTATATATAATGATGTATTATGATTACATGATTGAAATATATATATATTAAAAAAATAAATTATAGTGCCCGCTATCAAAGCATATTTTGCAGTACTTGCGTAGCCATAAAGCTTTTTATGGACTAATTGGTCCTATAACATTTCAAGCAATTAATTGATCACAGAAGTTGAAGGGTCTACTAGATGTCAAGTCTATTTAGGGAGACTAATGGACTGTTTGGGGGAACATCGGGTGTTTGATGAAGCAACTATGAAGTTACTGAAGAAGAAGTTGTTATTCAAAAAACTGCAGTGACTATTACAGATATATATAGTTTTACCAAACAGGATAAACTACGTTCTTTGCACCACACTGTCACCGTATTCTCACCGCACCGCCAGCCCAAAAGCATCCTGAGTTGTGGATAGAATCGTGACTGATTATTAACGAATTCATGATCCTATCGCCAACAGTTAGTGCTCAATTGACCCATCCAAGAGTGGACTCTTGTTATGGTTATTATGAGCAATGTAATTTGATACGGGAGCGAATTAATTGCATTACACTTTTGAGTAGGTTTAATCTAAATCAACTTGTGGGCTCTTGAGTGAGTTTGCTAGCTTAAGGTTTACCTGCCATGAACGGACCTATTAACTATCTTCAAAAGTCAATAGATTTGATTTTAATCTATCGATTTATATATATATATATATATATATATATATATATATATATATATATGAACAGTTCTCATCCTTCCAGAAATTTCCCTCCAAATAACATATTTAAAAAGATAAATATGTGCATATCTGCATTATTTGTTTTTCACTTTCTAAAACATCTATTTTCAAGGAAAGCTAACTGTATATTTGACAAAAAAATTTCCTTATCTGTTAATAAAAAATTCTCTAAAACCAGGCAACAGATCGATTTTACTCGTCACACCTGGTTGCAATCAACACAGCTGAAGCAGCAAGCTCATTGGCCTATTATGCAGTTCTCTTTCCCGATGACTCTGTTAATGATACCACTGATTTAGAGAAAGCGCACTCAATCAAGTTAATTAAATCAGCAAAATCATCATTTCAAACAGGGAAGCTCTCATTCCAATCAGCAAGTGACTCCTCTGGAAGCGCTGCATCACCATCCAACACCTGCATCATCAGTCTCAGCCGCGGCCTGCAAGATGGTTTAGGATGAGAACAAAGTAGCCCAAGTTTCAACACCAACTCCATTTCCACTGCACTAAATTCCTCCAAATTCGGATCCCTGACATCCAAAATACTACCTTCCCTCCAGTTTTCGTGAACCCAATCCACCAAAATCATCTTCTCAGGCAGAGCTTTGGTCTCAACTGGCCTTCTCCCGCATGCCATCTCTAGCAGAAAACCACCGAATGCATAAACATCAGTGCTCGTGGTGGCCTTCCCTGTCCTCGTTAATTCAGGAGCAAGGTAACCCAAAGTTCCAACCACGTGAGTTGCCTGCGGATCGCTGCCATGGTCATAAAGCCTTGATAGTCCAAAGTCTCCCAACCGGCCATTCATTTCGGAGTCTAAAAGAACGTTGCTTGCTTTAATGTCCCTATGAATCACTACCTGATCCCATTCCTCGTGCGAATAGTAGAGCCCCGATGCAACTCCCTTGATTATATGTAACCTCTGTTTCCAATCCAGCATTGACTCAGGCTTGTCGAAGAGCAATTGGTCAAGGCTGCCGTTGGGCATGAAGTCATAGACTAGAAAAAGTTCTCCCTTGCGCCGGCAGTAGCCGAGAAGCTGCACCAAGTTCTGATGTCGGAGGTGGCCGATACTGATGATCTCTGCAACAAACTGCCGCATCCCATGCCTTGTCTCGTGTGAGATTTTTTTAACCGCGACATGGGTTTTCGTTCCTGGCAGGACTCCTTTGTAGACCCTCCCGAATCACCCGACCCCCAGGAATTCTCTCTCTCCAAAGCCCTTGGTCGCTATGTATAAGTCTTTGTAGGAGAATCTCTGAGGTCCATTCTCCTGCTCCCAATCCTCGAGTAGCTCTGCAAATTTGATCTTTTTCCTAATCAAAATAAAGGCACAACTAGCGAAACTAACCACCACAAGGATGGCTCCCCCGATAGCAGGCAGACCGTATTTGATCAGTAGGTTTGATTTCCGCGTGGAAATGATTATGGGAAGTCGCGGAAGTAGCGAAATATCAACGGCTACATCTCTTCCATTCAGCGCAAAGCTCCAGCCAAAAATGTAATGCGACGTAGGGAAAGATCCGACGGCGGAGGAGAAACCGATGTGCATGTAATCTGTTATGAAAGACGAAAGATTTACGAATGACGACAAGAGAGGGACGGTCGGTTTTTCCAGCTCCAGCGGTGCCAATGTTACATTGAGTACGCATTCGAACTGATCATATTCAATCCAGGCCTGAATTAGATTTCCCGACGCAAGGGTAAGGTTTTGAGTCCCAACACCATCAGAAAAGTACGATGCGCTTGCAGAGTAAACCGACCGGAGACTGTTGACATCAATACCGACGTGGTTGTTATTGACGTCGTCGAACTCAGGGCTGTAGTTTGTATCGAACTCGACGGCGATGAGGTGATTGGATGGTTTGCCCTGGTTTGATTTGTTGAAAAGGCCGATGTACTGGCAGGGGAAAGCAGCAGTGAGATCGGAGGAAGCAGAGAGGACAAAGGCGATGCCGTGGCCAGTGAGGTTTGGGTACCTGGGGACGATGGCGAAAACAAAGGAGGTAGAGAAGGAGAGAGCGGCGACGGAGGAGGCCTTCTTGAACGGTAAGGGATATGGATAGAAGGCGTGGCCCATGCCTTGTTTGGTCGGCTTGGTGAGCTGGAGGAGGCGTGTCAGTTTCACGACGGCCATTCCGTCCAGTAGTAGGTTTGCGCTGGCGAAGCCGTTGAAGACGAAGTTGGTACTGTGGTCTGATGCACCGGCCGTGATCATGAGCTGTGTGACAAAGAGGAGAGGGTACATTAATGGGAGCATGGCGCAGGTAATCCGCTCTTGTTCTTGGTGGCCTCAGGCGGTGAACGGCAACACAGGAATGACATGAGAAGGTGGAAAATTTAATTAGAATGCGCTCCTCATTGAAATAATTATTGATTAGTGGTAAGTGAGTGCTTAATTCAATTTACATTGTTCCTATGTTTAATAGATGAAATAATGATAGACGTTGAGTTACATTAAAAAATATTTTTAGAGAAGCACCATTTTGTCGTTGCACCTTCCCCGCAACATCGTGGTCATATTAGTTTATTAAAAGCATATACTTATAGTTAAACTACAATAAATTTATTTTAAACAGAACAAAATGCATCATCGGCTTGATTATAAGCGTTGAAATAATATAATTTGAATGTGTCAATATCGTTTTGATAGTTCATTTGATCAATAATTTGTTATTCATAATTGAATTGTTTAGAATTGCACCGTATGTGCTCAATCTGCCGACTTAACTGGATCACGTTGATATACATGGTTGAGATCAATGCTGATTGCCAATGTCGAATTTTCTTAGATAAATGAGTTAGAGGCAATTACTTGGTGCCTTTTCATTAACACAAATCATGATTCACTAGTTTAACATGTATCAGAATATTTTGATGGCATCAATTTGAGCAAAGCAACCATTATAAATGGTATGCCATGGCTAAACTGAGTTGACTCAAGAACATGATCTAGTGGTCACATTCAACGTTCTTTCTGAGAGTCAACTGGAATGTTGAATGATAATTTAGGACGTCAGGAAGGGACAAGAGCTTCTTCTCATTCTTAGGGGAGAATCACGATTCCTTCTCAGGGTTTAGAGTTGCTTTAATAACACAAGAATAACTAATTGAATTTTGAGTTGAGTTAAATAATTTGAATGACCTAATTTTGGATATCAAGTATCAAAGAGACCGTCTCAAAGCTCAAAATGAATAAAGTGTTGAAGGTGGTTCCATGCTTAATCGTGATAATCTCCATAAATTGTACATCATAAATCACTCAGTAATGAGTCTCATAGATTACCCGATAGACGTGGCAATCCGACTGAGCCAAGGAGACATATAGTGTAATACTTTTGAAAGGACGTGGTAAATAAAAAATAACTGATGAACTTTCTAAAGATTCGAGTCATCAACGTTCTTCACCAAGCAATTATCATAAAAAAATAATATAATAAAGATAACATAACCAGAGAATCAAAGGCATACAAAAATGACCAAGAAGCATCATTAATTTCTAAATGCAAAATTGTACAAGTCCGTTTTATAAAAAGGATTTCAGTTACACAAAATATATCTTTAAAAGGGTTTTTTCTAGAAATTTTTTCTAAGTTTACTAGAGCTCAAAGTGGAGGATCCTACATCGCCTCCGACACCCAAGTCTTCTTCGGAAGATCTCACAAAGCTAATTTGCAAGGTTGCAAATTCATCCAAGTTAGCAATCATCTTATTTACAAGGCCCGGCCAAATGAATCGGTCAATTGCCATGATGTTGTTAATCCGAAGTTGCTCATTCTGAATCTTTTCATGTTGTGGTTGAAAGGGGAGGGCCACTAAAAGCTCCTCCTTAGCCTTCATGGTCGCCATTTTGCCTTCAAGCTCTGGCATTGATAGCTGGCCATCTACAGAAAATCAGATAGAGTAGTGATATCCATCTCTACCTCTTTAAGCTTTAGTTCAACTATCATTGCTCGTTTCTCAGCCTTCTTAGCAAGCATGGCTGAGGTCTAAACCCCTTCTGAAGCAGCAGACCACTTCATTTTCGCTTAATAGAGCACCACTGACTGAAGGTGGAAAGCCCTCTACAACTTTAGCTGATAGAAATATGTCCTCTTATTGAGCTCAGGATTCTCAAGTGTCCGGGGAGTCTTTACACAAGCTCGAGACCATATCACTTTGAAGCAACGACCCACTTCATTTCCGTTTAATAGAGCACCACTGACTAAAGGTGGGAAGCCCCCTACAACTTTGGATGATAGCAATATATCCTCTTATTGAGGTCAAGATTCTCTACTGCTCGGGGAGACTTTACACAAGCTCGAGGCCCTATCACTTTGACAAATATGGATGGCTAGACATAGTCTGCCGGTAAACTATCGTACCAATTGATGCGGTGTTTTAGTATTTCAAAATATTTTCTTGTAGACACCAGAATACAAACGCAAGTATACATATCATACAAATAATACATGACTTTAATGGAGTCCTGGTTATCGATCCTACGAGGAAAGTGTAAATTTATGATAGTAGTACTAAAACACAATGTTCATGTATATAAAACATAAAAGTGAAAAGCACAAATTGACAATGTTTAATTATGCTAATAGAACTAAATTTACTAAACTACCATCTAAACTTCAAAGTAAATTTACTAATTCTAAACAAAGATTAACTATTTTATAATGGAAGGTTCAAATTTGAGAAAGTATCATTCCCTTTGCAATGAGCTTGAGGTTAGTGAAAGATTTTAGATTGTTGGAAATTGATTGTGCCAAATTGGAGCATTCCTATTCTTTAACCTCTTCTGAGTGCAAAAAGAAGATTGGCTAATTATATGTATGGTCCCTAAATCCGTGGTTAGGCTGAGAGGATACTTACTCCCACTCCAGAGCTCCCACTTCCCCCTCGCCTGAGAGCTAACTCTCATTTTATTTTCCAAACACTAGGACTGAATTGGGAATTTTTATCTGTCACCCTTAAAATCTCCAATTCTACACTCAAAAATGTATATTTCCTTATTTATTTGCACTAAAGCCTATGGATTACATTCTCATCCATAAAATTGAATGTGATTCCCACTTTGTTGTAGAACTCACAGCCCTTTCGAATCTTATGTTTCACAACAAATTTTAACAATTCAATTGGCCAGATTGAAAAGTAAATGAAGAATGAAGTTTAAAGCCATCACAAGTTTTTACATTTCAATAGAATATCCAATATATCTCTTCATTTCACCATTTCTCATTGGAAAGAGAAAGACAAAGAAATCTACTCAGAATTCATGAGGAGATACTAGAAAATATGGATTTTATTTATAAAGAAAGTTAATACAACCAGAACTTATCTCTAAATTTTCCCCAAAGTAAAGCCCTTGAAGTTCATTTGATTTTCTTTCTCTTGCTACAATAACACTCAAAACACACACTAAACAAGACTCCTCACACTCTCTACAGCAACTATTAAACTTTTCTCAGCGACTCTTTCTTCCTTCCCTCCTTTTCTGGCATTTAAAGTACTATAATATAGTGTAAGGATGAGTTTTCTAAGAGATGCCTCAAGCAACAATCTAAAATTTGTCCAAATACGTCAAATCTTCAAAAAAATTATGCATAACCATCATGTGCACCGTTGGCGCCGCACTCTAGACTTGGGCATGGCGCCTATCCTCTATCAAATGGCACTTTCGTCGCCCATCTAGATGCCATCGCCGCAGGGCCGTGTTTTAGAATATTCTCTCTATTTGAGGCTAGCGTCAACGCCCAGACTGGCGCCGTCGGCGTCCAGAGCCAGTTTTCCAAATATCGCCTCATTTGACTTTAAATTTTGACATTTTTGTTTTCTTTTGCTCCAAATGACAAAAAGCAACATACATAGAATAAAACATGAAAAACACCCTTCTTTAAAGAGCAATATCACGAAAAATAAGTATAAAATATAGGTGAAAATCCAACACATTTTTGGTGCATCAAAATCCCCCAAACTTAATTGTTACTTATCCTCAAGAGTCTATTTTACTACATAAAAATTATGACTCATGGTATTGAATTTATCTTTATAATTTTTACAATTGTTGATTCATAAATGTAATAGCAAGACTTTTAAATCAGTTTTAATAACATGGGTAAAATTATAGATAAGAGTATTTAGAATCATGTTTTAGAGTTCTAGTTTTCTATGCATTTCAAGAATGAGTGCAATTGGTCATATTAAGAACACTTAGAAAAATCATATGAAAAGAACTCTCATGAAGATCTTATTTATAAAGACACTAACACATCCTCTTCATAAAGTTATACTCATTACATTTCTTTCTTTTACATCAATATCATTATAAACATTAATTCATAAAGTTGCAATCCATTCTTTTTACATGTACTCCTAAGAATCTTAACATTTCAAAAATTGCCTTTTCTTTACTTTAAATAAGAAACTATGATCTTATACTCTTATACTAAACATCTTAACCCTAAATTTAACTTCCATTATTAAAACTTAATTCTCAAGTCTACTATAATGTTTGAATAAAAACAAAAATATAACTTTCTATAGTTAAATTCTTACCACAAATCATGTTTAAAATAGTTTTAAAAATAATAGTTCATTTGAGGACAAATATAGTTTAGTCATTCTTCCCCAAAACTTAAATTTTTCAACATTTACCACTTTAGAAATATAAAAGTAGGAAGAAAGAACAAAAAGTACTAACTTTTGTCTACCGAGTCTTTCACTTCTTTTCTCTTAAAGCTATAAAGGTATTGATTAAACATTCACAATAACAAACATATATTAATATAAAAAGTGTGCTAAACATGATATATCAAAGATTTACAGGGTAAAAAGATATTTAAAACTTAAACTAAACATTTAACAGTAACAAAAAAACATAAAACAGTTCAAATCCAAATTTAAACAACCAGTCTGAAATTAAACACATTTATCCAAACCACAGAGTCTCACCAAGCAATACAACATCAATTAAATACAAGTTCAACAATAATAATACAAAAATACAAAACAATACAACAGTAAATCACTCTCAATAATCACTACCATCATGCTCCTCCGCTTTTTCTTCTTCATCATCTTCCACATCCAGGTCTTGTTGCTGATACTGAGTGAAATTGGGGCAAGTAAACATTAGGATCACCCCTCATGAATATGTCCATAACTTCATTACAAGCAACATCATATTCCATTTTCCTCACCATAAAATCATCATAATAAGCATTTCTAGCCTCTAAACCTACAACTTTGTTCTGAACAGTTAAAATATCTCCCTGCAGGATCATAAGTTGTTCCATAATACCATGAAGAGTAGGAGTACTAGAAGTAGATGGAATATCATGACTAAAACTCCCAGATCTCCATCCAACATGAAATTCATAAGTATTAATATTATCCCTTTTAATAGGCTTTAGAGGCACAACCTTTTCTTCATTTTTTCCAAAATCAACACCAGATTGTTCACATAGAGTGAACATCAGGGCAGGATACCCTAAACCACCAGTTGTCTCACCCATAGTAATAACACAGATATTTTGATATATGACAGAGCCAATATTAATCATTTTCATTTGTTGAATATAGAAATTAAAATGGCTCTATCCCTAATCACTTCGCTATGGTGATAAGTATGTGATAGTCTTCCAGAAATGAAATAGTGTCAGGCTTTAGATGTAACATTTAACTTTAAAGCAGAAAAATTTACTTTTTGACTGTGCTTCAACTTTCAAACTCATTTTCCTTCAGTCAGATAGGCAATCACACCATCTAAATTAGCATCAGTTGCATTGAATCTGGTCTAATCACAAAATGAAACCCTTAACTAGTAAAAAGTATTAATTCAATCCGGGGTATATTCCGCCATTTTTCCACGCACAAAAACATGATCCTCGGCAGTAAAATAGGAAAATTTTCCCGATGCCAATCAACAATCACCTTTTCAACAGCTCATCCTAAACTTTGGAAAGCCCGATCATGAACAATCTTCTTTGTTCTAAGTAAAGTATTGTAGTGGAATTGAGTTGTTATATTCAAAAATCACCTCTAATCAAAATCTAACTTCCACTTTTTCTTACTCATTCTTGGAGCCATGGTAAAATCAATAAAAATGCAAATAAACTCATGTAAATTCAAAGATAACAATGTGGTAAAGTACAAAGATCATTCTAATGGGTAAGAAATTTCCACCATGGATTCACTCAAACTTTTCTCAAAAAATTTCAAAATTTCAGATCTCCAAAATGTGAGAGAAATCTATGGTGAAAATGAAAATTTTGAAGTGCAAAGTGAAGCTCTTACCAAGGGAAGATTTGATCCAAGTTTTTTTCCTCTTCAAATCGCCTTAAATCCGAGTATAATACGGCCATAAAGGGAGTTTTCAGCCTACGCTAGAGATAAAAGATCACTAAAAGGGATAAAAATGGTTTTACTTGAAAACATTTTGCTGTTTTTTAAGAGAAACTGGAGTTTCGGTATTCACGCTCCGTCAGTGCCCTAAGCAGATTTTCAGATTTTCAATTTTTTACAAATTCAACCCATTCTTTGTCACATCATCATTTAATTAGCCTCATGAAGCATTAATTTTCATCATTATGTGGTATACTAACAATAATTTTCACAAACAATACAAAACTTCACAATTATATATAAAATTCAACACTTACAAGCAAATATTCCAATCCACACTAACACAAGTGATGCAAGCCACACAACAAAAAATTTCAGCGTCGAAATCAAACGACAACACCCTGACGCTGAAAACTAAACAAAAAACACTCAATCAAAGCAAAAAGTGTCTTAAATTTAAAGCAAATCCATAACAATCACAAATAAAAATATATAAGTTCAAATACTAGAAATCCAATATTCAGAGTCACTACACCTCACCTTCATCAGTACTAACTTCTCCTCGAATGTCTCCCATGATTTGGTGATGCACATAAAGGTTGTAAAAAGGTTGGTACGCAAATTCATCGGTTAAATCTTCTTCGATCCAAGCTTTTTTTTAAACATACGTATCATACCTTCTTTAATGCGTCTACTGTAATCAAAATGCTCCTTCATCATTCGATCAACAAGATCCAATAATTCATAAAATATTATGAATTGCATTCATAATATTTTGAACTTCTTTCTCCAATTTCTTTATCCTTTTCAAAATAACTTGCGAACTATCAGGAATGCAGGACCATAAAGGTATTGAATTTTGAGATGGTTGATCCATAATAATGTTCATATCATTTTCCTCCCCATATCCAATGCAGTTATAATAATTCATTGGGTCCATGAGCTTCCAAGGCAAAATCACTTTCTACCAATGTTCATAAGTCACTTGTGACTGACTACAAAGCAGGAATATGGTTGAAGGATGTCCTAACTCGTAAATAGATCCATGCACAATCTAGCCGAAAACAAAATTTAACAATTATAGAACCCACATCAGTAAGTTTTTCATTTTTAATGTAATAGTTCAGAATGCACTCTCTTTTATAACTTTACTGATTTTCATGGTAAGGAGTAACTTTGCAAAAAAAAAGGAATGTCATTGCTTTGATATAGGATTCAAGAGTGTAGAAGATAAACTTACATGCCCGTCATCTTTTGCCTCATAATTTTCATTTTCATCAGTTAAGTATTGTCGGCATATGTTTAAATGACATTGTATTTTGAAAAGGGGGTCGCCTAAAAGAAATTGTTGGCGAGCTTTAAATTTAAATTTAATTTAAATATATATATAATTTAGAAAGTAGTATTTGATTTTTGAAAATAATTTGGATCTTGAAAATTTTAAGATATGAAATATCAAACAGATCTCACATCCCAAATAATTTATATAAACGAGCACCGCATCACAAACCGTGTATCTATCCCGAAAAATAGACACACTGCATGACGATGGGGCTCGATTAAATAAACTAGAAGATTTGTGACATACGTTTGGTCTGCGAACCAATATTATAAGCCGACAAGTTCCCCTGCTTAATATAAATGAATTAAGCAGGGTTTATATTACCTGGGTTCTTAAAGTTCCCTATAAGGGCAAGCCCCTATAGTTAATTATATCTTAAATGACGGGAATCATTTAAGAAAACTCTCAAAAATGATTAGTGGTTTTGCTCTCAAGAATTTCAAAGTTTAAGGTTTTCAAAGGATTTGAGTTTTGGAAATTTCAATAGGGAATAGATCAAATTTAGAACAGTTATTTTCATGAGTCCAAAGGAAGAGAAGTAGGAGATGTTGAGGATCCAAGAAGAATCTTGGCAACTTCCCGAACTATCTATTGTTTGGCTTGATTTGGGAATTTATTTAATGTTGCAATCACTGCCAATTTTAATTAATTAGGACTTATATTTGTATGACGCGATCATGCAAATAGCCTCGAAGATGTGAGGGTTTATGTCGTACCGATTGACTACCTCGAGTGCTAAGACCGGTTAGGGCTTAATTTGCATAACATGATTATGCAAATGCCTAATGAGAAGGTTGAGGATTTATGTTGCACTAAGCAAACTACCTCGAAATCCTATGGCTTGGTTATTTAATTCTAAGGAAAGTTTAGCTGATGTAGAGTTGTTTTGCTGATGATGATGGCCGAGCTGCCCACCATGCTCCGAGCTCCTTGTTGTTGCAGAGGTTTAGTTTTAGAAGTCATTAATCAGGAGATGAGAGAAGTGTTTTGGTCTAGAGAAAATTTTAAAATCCAAGTGTTTTTTAATATTTTAATTAAAACAAATCTTAAAGTTAATTAAACATAACCAATTAAGATCCCACGGTTCCGTCATCCCGGCACCGTTATTTTCATTGAATTCACTTAGTCCAGATGAATTTGCTAAACTCAACTGAATGAGTTCCACACTTTCATTTAGACCGTGGGAAATCCTGTTAGAAACACGTGGGTTACATCAACTGAGATATTCCCGATCATTCAACGAGACGTTTTATTTTAGTTATAATTGTAGTTTTGTTGTTCTGTTTGTGATTAAATTTTGAGTTGTTTTATATTTTGAAATGTTGTGGCGGTGAATTTTATCTTGCAATGACTTTTAATTTAGTTTTGGTTCAAGTTTAGGGACAATCCTAAAGGTTTTGGTTTTCATGCAACAATCTTATTTAACGTGTAAGAAAAGTAAAGTACAGTGGATGTAAATAAATTGCAATAAAGTAAATTGCAATTAAAATAAAAGCGTACCTGAAGGGTCTTCCCGTCGTCCCAAGCTGCACTTAAAACACATGTTAAGGCATTTAAATATTTCAGCAAGTACCTAGGTAAAGCTAAGGGAAGGGTTTTGGTTGTCTACCAAATTCCTAATCCTATAACTAGTCATCTCCTATGACGTCTAGGTTCTTGTGATTTGTTTAAGGATGATTTTCTTCATCAAAGAACAATTAAATTTAGTTGTTCTTCTAAAACACCCCATCGTATTGAGGACTTGCTTAGGACGAATCCTAAACGTCTTTTCAATATTTTTGGGATTGTTTTGAGTCCAAGTAAACTTAATTGCACAGATGAATTAATGATCCAGGAGTTTAGTTAAACTTTCTTTCTTACTCAGTGAACTTAGGTATTTGATTACCTGATGAATGAAGTGACATCTCACTTAATACTCTATTTAAGAGTTATAATAATTAAAGCCTTTAAGGGCAAGTTGGTTTATCGAGAATTTTAATCATTCTTAATTAAAAGTTTGAATTAATGGTTTAAAGTGTTTTGATTTAATTATGAGGTTTTAATAAATAATTTTAAGTTTGGAATAGTGTTCAAATTATTTTAGATTTAATTCTTAATGATTTCATTTAGGTTTGTTGTTAAATGATTTTAATTCAATTTGATTTTAATTTAATTTTAATTTTTAATTTAATTTAATTTAATTTAATTTAAATTTATTTAAATTTTTAATTCAATTTAATTTAATTTAATTTAATTTTAACTTAATTTAATTTTAATTTAATTTAATTTTAATTTAATTTAATTTAATTTAATTTTAATTTAATTTAATTTTAACTTAATTTAATTTTAATTTAATTTAATTTTAATTTAATTTAATTTAATTTAATTTTAATTTAATTTAATTTTAATTTAATTTAATTTGATTTAATTTAGTTTAATTTAATTTAGTTTAATTTAATTTAATTTAATTTAATTTTTTAATTTTAGTTTTAATTATTAATTTTAATTATCAATTTGGATTATTATTTTAATTTTTAATTAGGAATTAAATATTGTTAAAGTGACTTAATTAGGGATTTTTAGTTTAAAGAATAAATATCCTCTTAATAATATCCCTACTTTAATAATCCAAATTTAAATATATTCTTTCCAAAATTTAAATTATTTAATTAATTAAAGTTCCATTTTTTTTTTTTGATATTTTCATAATGTTTAGTGGGTTTCTACCCCTTAATTTTCCTAAGTTTCAATTATCCAAGAGAAAGTTAAAATCAAATATTTTACTCCCCCCATTTTGATTATATCTAAAGTTTTAATTAAGGGTTAAAATTTTTCATTATCTTTATGCCCTTTTAAGCTTATTTATTCCATAACTCACTAAATTGAGCTCAAATAAATTTGAAATTTTTATGTTACCTCACTCACATGTCTATTAAGACATTAGAGGAGAAAATAGGATTTTTCTAAATTTAATTTATTTAAATAATTATTTTTAGTAGAAAATAAGGGTTTTTCAATGGAAATTCAAAAACATGACCCAGGAAAGGTTTCTATCCTTAGGAAAATTATGCGGTGTTCCTACTGACTAGAAGACCACTTGGACCAATTTTGGTAATTTTTTGAATTATGGTCTATTTATTATAATTATTTTGAATTTTAGAGCATTAATTAATTATAAAATAAAATTAAAGTTGAAAAGTAGATTTTTATATTTTTCTTAAATCTCTCTAACCTCAAGGAGTTTAGAGAAATAAATTTTATAATTTTCTGATTTTCCTTTGATTTATTAGAATTATTTTAGTGAAAAAGGTTAAAAACTCATTTTTTAATATTAAAATTTACATTAAGCTTTTAAAATTCAATATCTTACCGTAGGGACTTAGGAAAAATATTTGGTTTTTTCCTAAGTGATTAGAAATCAAAATGTGATATTTTTAAGATTTTTAATATTTTTACGGTTTTTATTATTTTTTAATTATTAAAATATTAAAAAAATATGAAAAATCAACGTTTTTAGAAAATTCCAATTTTAATTTTCCTAAACTCCCCTGATATCAGAGAAGCCCCAAAACAATTTTTGTGAATTTTTGAAATGTATTTTTTGAGTTATGAAGTTTTAAAATTACATTTTGCTTATGAGGCTTAATTAATCCATTTGATAGGCTTAATCAAGTTCAATTGATTTCAAATTTTTATGTGAGGTCTCTCTGACCCTAAAGATCAGTGGAGAATTGTTTTCAAATCAATTTGATGTGTGGTTAACCTTAATTAATTCAAATGCAATTTTAGGGTTTTAGGCCAATTAAGATTATTATGAATGAATTAACTCAAAAAATATTTTTCCTAGGGTCCTCTGGTCCTAAGGAACATCGCCAAATTTTTTTAGAATTTATTTCACAACATGCTAATTATTGAAATTAAAATACTTAAAATAGTGACATGAAATTGAAAATTCAATAACTTTTCACAGAGATGGCCTCTGACCTTGAAAAGTTCAAGGAATGTTTCCAAGATCAGAGGCTTCAAAAGCCCTATGGTCTCATGCCATGGTGAATTGTATATGCAAATGAAGAATCAAAATACTGAAATTAGTAAATAAATTATTAAAAATAAAATACTCATCCAATTAATTTGATTTCTTTTCCACATTATTCTCCTCTTTTCACTGAGTAAGAGGGTATTTTTATTTTATTTTTGTGATTTTTCTATGCAAAGATATGAATTTTTGAAGTTCTGAGATTTAAATAAATAGAAAAATAACCCTTTTTTTCTACTTATCCACGCGGCGCCAAGCAATCCTCGACAGCTCTGAAAGCCCACGTGACGCATTCCTATCCAACTCAGCGCTCCAGGGGCCTACTATTCACGTACCATTGCGCTGTCGCAGCCTGATCTCGATCGTTCGCTCGATACACGCACAATCCAACGGCTCCTGGTCATCGTCTACGACTGGTGTGCACCGTGACCATCCATACTAAAACCACAAGAACTCACTCGATTCTCGATCGATTTTTGTGTTCTTATGCTCATGGATTCATCTTGAAGAGATGAACACATCCATACGGTAAAAATGCATTGAAATCGACTCAAACAAAATGGAGAATCTCCAGAAGCTCGGGAGGAAGAGTGAGTTCATACCTTTGCTCAGAGAAGTGAAGTTGCAATCTGAGGGTTGTGTCACCTTCGATTGAGTTCAAGCAAGCTCCAGATGAAGTCTCTTGCTTTGGGGAAATGCCTAGGTACAAAAGTGACCAAGGCCGATCACAAAGCTTGGAGGCTGGAATCAATAGCTAGCCTGGTGAGGGGACTTTTGCTGGGAACTTCTCCTCTTGGTCTGGTGAAGGTGTAGAGTCAATCAATTTCAGGATTGGCTCACTGTGGTGAAGTGTCCGAGTTTTTAGATGGATTTTTGACTGAGGAATTGGGCTCTGTTAATGGGGATTAGGGCAAATGGACACTGTGGATCAATTTCTTTAGGTTGGGAGAAGGTTCTGGAGCAATTTTGGCAGAGTTTTGTTAAGTTTCTGTTCAACACCTCTCATGGCCGAGAGGAGGTGGTGTTTAAATAGTCATGGCTGGAGGGCCTCACAGGGGGAGTTAGGGCTTGGGATTAGCTACTCTATGCAAGAGAAGAACAACCATGGTGTTCATTTGGGTTGAGACAAGTCAGCAAGGGAGAATTGAAAAGTTTGGCTCACATGGAGCTCTCGGCCATGGTGTTTTCCGGTGGCCTGGTGGCTGGCCGGCCAGGCACTGGTCACCATCTTGACCAGTGGGGTCAGGGGTTGGCAATGGTGCAGTCAATTGGAGTTTGACATGTGTAAAGGGGCTGAATTGAAATGGAATGGGGAGAGGCTCATTTTGGGTTCAATTTGGTCAACCCATGTATTTGGGCTTGGTTCACCATCCCATGGTCTGATTTTGGGCTAGGGGAATCAGTTGGGTCAGCTGCCATGGAGTGGTGAAGTCCCCATCCATTGTGAGGTGGCTAAACTTGGTTTAGTGTGTGACATGGTTATGGCTAAAAAGGATTAATGAAGGATTAGGAAAGGGGGCCCTCCTTTTGCCATTAATGGCTTAGTCACTTGTCAAACCTTCCATGGCTTCATATGGCTTGTAAATGGCTTGCTCATGGCTCCATGTGGCTTGGGACAAAGCTTGGTCCTTTACATGAAAGAAGGTTTTGAATTTTTTGGGATTTATGGGTGATTTTGGCATGAGGCCTAATTTAGGATTATTTGATGATTGATTTAGGACTTAAGGGATGATATCAATTAATGGGGTGATGAAAGTAATGTCATATGGGCTTTAGCAAGAAGTTTGGGCCTTTGAAATTTAGTGAAGATGGGCTTTTAAAATGGTTTAGGGAAGTGGGCTTTTGGATTTTAAAATGGATTTTAGGACGAAAGTTTGGTAAAGGCTTGGGACAAAAAAGTGTTGGGTTTAGTTTAGGGATGTGTCATGAATTATTTGGAATTGGTTTGGAATAATTTGGAGTTGAATTGGGTTTAATTTGGGGCTTTTGGTAAAGGGGCCAAAGTGGGCCAAATTGGGTTAACATGGGTGAAGGTTGGGCTAAGTTGGATTTGATGTAAAATTAATGTTGATAAATGTTCATGGGAGTGTCACAAAGAGTTTTCAACTTTGGTTGAGCTTTAATTTTGGGATTTGGGCCCATTTGGGTTAGGTTTGGGCTTATGTCAATTTAAGGGATTTTATTTTTGGGTTAGGTTTGGGTGGAGTTTAGGTTCAAATTTTGGGCAAATAAAGTTAGTGTTTTGTTTATGGGGGTGTTAGGAAGGTTTTAGAAAATATTTGGAGCGAATTGGAGTTGAATTGGGTTGGTTTGAGCTAGGTTTAGGTCATGGGCCAAAATTGGGCCTTAGGCCTCAAATTGAAATTGGATCCAAATGTTAATCAAATTGGACTTGGATTTGGTCTAAATTGATATTGGGGATGTTTATTTGAAGTTTAGAATTGAATTGGACCAAAATTGAGGTCAATTGGGGTGGTTTGGTTTGACATTGGGTTCACTTAGGTTTAAAATGGCTCAAATTGGTTTTTTGGTAAAAGTGGGGTAAGTTGGCAAAATTAGCCCATGGTATAGTTGAACAAGATGAAATTGGAAATATTTGGGATTTTCTGGAATTTTTTGGGAATTTTCTGAATTTTTGGATTTTTGGGCTAAAAAGGGCATTTTGGGTATTTGGAGGGTATTGGGGGGTATTTTTGGAATTTTTGGTATTTTTGGCTATGGATGATCCATTTGAGTGGGGGGAAATTTTTAGGATTGATTTTAAGAAATTTTGGGTAATTTAGGTAATTTGTAAATTTTGGGTAGTTCCAAGGGTATTTGGTAGGTTTAGTGGGTGTAGGGCCCTGGGGGTCAAAAATTGAAATTTTGGAAAAATGAAAATTGATCAAATTTAAGTAAAATGGAATCACTTTGGTTGAGCCATGAAGCCATATCAAGCCCATAAGAGCCATGAGAGGACTCATTTGAGGTATTACTTATGTTGTTCCTAACCTCTTAGGTAGGGCTTAGTGGGTTAAGGACCATCCATGTGAATTACCTGCATGAGTCGGGAAGTCGAGTTGGGTAAGAGTGTTGTTTTAGGACTTGGAATGTGTGTGAGTGTGTAGTGTATGTGCGAGTCGACCCTCACTGGACAGGCCGTCCGGGGTATTCCTAAGGCCAGAGAAGTCTTATAGGGAACTTATCCTTTAAACCTCCGCATTTGATTTCGACCCTCTAGGTGATTAGGGGTCTACAATCGAAGCTTGTGGGGTTTGTAGGGAGTCAATAGGTGTTTGAATTTCTAAAGGGGTGGGTTCCACTTCTAGTCCTCTAAGATTAGTCAAAGGAAAAGCCTAAGGCTAGATCCTAAGTACTAAAGAGAGAAGCAAAAGACCTCATCAAAAATGAGGTCAACAATTATTGATAGAATTCATTAATTATTTCTCTTGTAAGGACAAAATTTTTGTAGTGGAAAATTAGAACACTTTCAATCATGAATAAATCAATTATCCTTAAAGGAGTAAATGGTAACCACCTGCCTTGAACGTAGACGACTCTTGATTGATTCCATGAAGATTTGCATAAAATTCTTTCACCATTGGAATGACTACTGTAGCAGTAGTGTACCATAGTACTTCCCAACTCCTTTGCACGATCGTCTCCTCCACTCGAGTACTTAGATTACTCAATCCTTGATTCACGAAGCCTCTTTTCTTGATTAGTCTCTTCTTCTCAAGAACTTCGTCCTAAACTTTATTCACCTCGAAACTGATGAACTTTCTTCTATTGAAAATTCCATAACTTGAAGTACTTTTGTAATTGGAGGCCATGGAATTTGTTAAATGGTGAACCTCTTTACATTTTTCTATCTAAAATGGCTTTAAAAATAAGTTTAAGGTGTTATTTGAGGAATAAATCTGCCAAAACATGCCAAAAATCCCTTTTTGAATGAAAAAAACCCATCCTAGTAATTGTGGCATCGGAATTAGGCACCGTCGGCACCTAGTCTCTGAAAGATGGCGCCGTCAGCGACCAGAGCAGCTTTGCTCAGCTATTCATTTTTCATTCGAATAAATTCCAAATCATCCATTAAATCCAATAATTAATGTCATTTATGACATAAAAGAGTGCGTAGGACTCTAAAGAAATATTAATTTCTAATATTATCAACAATAACAACCAAAAAAAACGCAGGTATACTCTTTATAGACACTAGAGTACCAACACAAGTATACGTATCACACAAGTAATACAGGGCTCTAATGGAGTCTTGATTATCGATCCCACGGGGAAAGTGTAAATTTATGATAGTAGTACTAAAACACAATGTTCAAATATATAAAACTTACAAGTCAAAAGCACAAATTGACAATGTTTTTAATTATGCTAACAGAACTAAGTTTACCAAACTACTATTTAAACTTCTAGGTAAATTTACTAATTCTAAACAAAGCTTAACTTTTTTATAATGAAATGTTCAAATTTGAGAAAGTATCCTTCCCCTTGCAATGAATTTATAGTTAGTGAAAGATTTTAGATTGTTGGAAATTGTGTTGTCCCAATTATGAGAATTCTTATTCTTTACCCTCTTCCGAGAGCATATTGAAAATTGGCCAATCCTATGTTTGATCCTTAAATCCATGGTTAAGCTGAGAGGATACTGGCTCCCACTTCAGAGTTCCCACTTTCCCCTCGTCTGTGGGCTAACACTTACTTTAGTTTCCAAACACTAGGACCGAATTGGGGATTTTAATTTATTACCCATAAAATCTCAAATTCTACGCCTAACAAAGTATATTTCTCTTTTTATTTGCACTCAATCATATGGACTAAATTCTCATCCATAGAATTTAATGTGATTCCCACTTTGTTGTAGAACTCATAACCCTTTCGTATCTTATGTTTCATAACAAATTTTAACATTTCAATTCGCCAAATCGAAAACTAAATGAAGAATGCTGTGTAAAACCATCACAATTATTTAAAATTTAAATGGAATATCTAATCTATCTCTTCATTTCACCGTATCTCATTGCCAGGAGAACGAAAAAAAAAATATCTACTCAGAATTTATGTGGAAGATACAAGAAAACATAGATTTTAAATGTAAAAGAAAGTTCATACTACCACAACTTATCTGTAACTATTTCTCAAAGCAATACCCTTGAAGTTCTTTGAATTTCTTTGTCTTCTTACAATAACACTCAACACACACACCAAACAAGACTCCACAAGACTCCACACATTCTCTACAACAACTATTTCACTTTTCTCTAGCGACTCTCTCCTCCTTCCCCCCTTTTATGGCATTGAAAGCACTCTCATATAGTGTATGGATGAGTTTCCCAAGAGATGCCTGAAGCAACCCTCCAAAAGTCATTTAAATATGTTGAATCTATAAGAAAATTAGGCATAACCGTCTTGGGTGCCGTTGGTGCAGAACATGGGCACCATCGGCACCCATCTTGGCATCGTTAGTGCTAAACATGGATCTGCGCTCTCTAGATGAGTGCACCGTCGGTGCCCAGCCTGGCTCCTTCAGCGCCAAGCGCCAGTTTTCCAAAAATTACTGCATTTGACTCCAAATTTCATCTTTTTTTTTTCTTTCTTTAGTTCCAAATACCAAAATTCAACATAGCTTCAACAAAACATAAAAACAACCTTCTTAAAAACATAATATCACAAAAAATAGGTATAAAATATAGGTGAAAAATCTAACATATTTTTGGTGCATCCTAATCCTCTTCCTGATCAACCGTCAGAGCTATTCAAGATTTCTTGCTCGTTGCTCTTAGAGGGATCTCCGTCAACTGGGGCACTCTTCCTCTTTTTTCGATCAAAGGGAGGAGGCAAAAGATTCGACTTAGAAATAGGTGCCTACCCTTACTTATCTTGCACCTTCTCCTAAGTCGTCGCCTCTGGGTCAATCTCTGATTCGATCTAGGAAGTAGAAGCAAGTTGACATGCCACATTTGGTGTAGACAGACTAATAAATGTAGTATCATGGTGAGGTAAAGCTGATTGCATTCTTGCCATTTTCTCTGAGGACTCTTCCACATCCTTGCTCTCTTTTGAGGGACTTGATGACTCTCCAGACTATCGCTGAACCATGCTCGAAAGAGCTGCACCTAATAGATATATTTTAATAAAAGATGAGGGTAGTGGAAATTTTTTGTATCTCCACGATAGTTGTAAATATAATTTTTTTTTTGAATGTACTAGATCCATCATTATGAGCCTCCATCGACCTTCCTTCGATTGCCTCAACTTCTTTGGCAAGAACTATCTTTGCATGGGCCTCAACTCTTTCTTTCTTTAGGGTTGTTTAAGAAACAACTGCCGACTCCCGCTCCAATAATTCTATGTTCGAAGCAACCCACAACTCCACCATAATTTGGCTAAACAGTTCAAAACATAAGACAGTATTAACAGTTACCAAATCAGCGTACTAGTAACTAAAAGAAGTTGCCTCTCGATTTCAGCTCCCTTAACATGGAAATAATCTACCCACTTCTTTCTCTTAGAGGTAACCCTTATCGGCATAGTTTTGATACCCCAATTCATAAAGGATAGGCCAATGAAGAAGTTGAATGTCTAATCCTTCACTTTGTTCTCCAAGATTAAGAACCAAAATTAACCGATAGTGCCAAACTGCATGTACCTGTCAACCTCCATCTAGAAGAAGAACAAGTGGCTGAAAAAATTAGTCGACTACAAGATTCCTCTTTTCCAGCAAAAAACTACGTAGCTCATGATCATCACAATACAATTTGATTTAATTTGCATCAGAATAATGTCTATAGGTTAAAAATCACTGAAACCTTTTGGCACGGAGGCAGCCATAATACATATCTTAGCTGGTCTCTGTAAATAACCAAGTCTTCACTAAACTGATTAGTTTTTATTTGAGCGAACATGATAAAATGTGAAAATTGAGTTGAAAACAAAAGCCTCCTCTACCAAAGCTATATATGACATAGACAAAATTGATCATTTGATTGCAGCTATCAGGCCAAAAGTTTAAGAAGTATGCTTTGCAACCATTTGAGAATGGAAAAAGAAATCAGTGAAAATTGGAATGAAAGGAGGGTAATGAACCGCCCCGCACACTTTGCATTAATTTAAAATTGCTCGTATTTGATAAAGATGTGCATGAAGATATTCAATAATTGCAGAGCTAATCTTTCTACGCAAGTATACGTTTCGCTCAAGTAATATAGGGCACTAATGGAGTCTTAGATATCGATCCCACAGGGATAGTTCAGAGGCAACGAACTAGGATTATAGAAACTAATTTAGAATCACAACTTTGTAAATCGAATTGCCTATCTGTCACTAATATGCAATCGTAAATAAGATAAAGTTTTAATAAACTAGTTCTACCAACAGTTAAATAAATATACTAATAAAGTGAAGTTCAAATATATAAGCAAGAATCCTTCTCCTTGTTAAGAAATTTAAGTGAATGGATAATTAAAATTAGTTTAAAAATGGTGTTGTGCCAAATAGGAGCATAACTATTCTTCACCCTTTGGTCCAGGCATAAAGAACATTGACTAATCCTATGTTTGGTTACTAAATCTGTAGCTAGGTGTCGGGAGGATACCGGCTCTCACTAAGGAACTCCCACTTTCCCCTCACCTGAGGGCTAACATCTACACTTCAACACCCAGACGATAGGATTGAATTGAGGATTTTAGTCTGTCACTCTAAAATCTCCAATTCTAAGCCTGATAAATATTATTTCCCTATTTATTTGAACCCTACTTTCAAGGACTTTGATCTCCCTGAATCTCGGATGTAATCTTCACTATAGTTGTTAAACTCAACATATTTTAACTAATCGGTTGGTCAGATTGAAAGTAAATTAAGATTTAAGTGAAAAGATTATCACAACTTCTTTACAATTTTCCTCACACACTAATTTAAATTACCAATTCACTAAAATATCAAAACAAGGAGAAAGACACAAAAACTACTCAGATTTCATGGAGAAGATACGAAAAAACTTGGATTTCATATATAAAAGCAAGGTTCTACAAACTAAAATAAGTAAATGCAACTTATCTCAAATTCCTCCAAAAGCAAACTCCTTGAAGTTCTTTTGAATCTCTTCCTTTCTTTACAGCACGCTGAATTCTCCTTTGAAATAACAAGGAGGAAGAAATCTCTCACTTCTCTTCCACTCTTACAGTCTCTCGAAGAATTCCTCACAAATATCACTAATTGAACTCACTATCTAAAACTATAATGGAAACAAGACACTAATTAACAGTCTAGTGACACACTATAGACTCGATGGACTCACGAACAATAACAGACAACAACCTTTTCCGGCCATAAATTGTTTCTTTTTAAAGTGGTCGAAGAGTTTCTAAGATTTTCTCAAGCATCCCATCAAAAATTGTCAACATTCGATGCACCTCGTGAGAGAACCAACTTTCTCGCCGTCGGTAGCCTCGAGCACGCCATCCGCGGCCTTCTAGAATACTTAGCCTTGGGCTCTCTTTCATAAGGCCCACTGTCGGCGGCCTCGATCTCATCATCGGCGGGCTTCCTTGTAATATTTTTCTGAACTCTCGGGAAAATCATCCGTCGGCGCCGTCGAGCTCACCGTCGGCACCCTAGATCAAATTTGCTCCATTATTCTTTTTGCTCCAAACTAGCTCCTTTTTGCATTTTTTCGCTCTATTGTCCATAAATCAACATATCTACAACAAATCATCAAAACTACCCTTCTTAAAGTGCAATATCATCAAAATTAATATAAAATAGGCATGAAAATTTTAACATATTTTCAGTGGGTTAAAATCCCCAAAACTTAACTCTTACTTGTTCTCAAGTAATTTTTAGTACTATATAAAAGTTATGATTCATTGTGGTAAAGTTTTAATTTTGATTTAAATAAATATCATAGTAAGACTTCTTAGAAAGATTTTCAAGTAATTAGATTAACTTTGCAGATATAAGGCTATCTAGTCATCAAGTCTAAGATTTCTAGTCTTCTATCATTTCAAGAATGACTATATGTTGCAATATCAATTCACTTAGAATATTCAGATGATATGAAATTCACGAGAAAACTACTAGTAAAGAAACTAGTCTATAAATATAAGTTCAGAAATGTATTTAGTTTTCCCTTTAGGTTAATCCAAGTGAAGCTAATTTTTGATAAGACATCACCTCAAGCTTCTCCTCACTTGCTTTTTCTTTTCTTTTTAACTGGATTGTCTTTCAATCCTTTATATATTTTTCTTTTCTTTTCATTGATTGTTTTTCAATCATTTCATTTTTATCTAATTTTCAGGTGAGAATTACTATATCTGGATAACCTGTTAATGATTTTGAACTTCACTCTTCTTTTCCTAGATTTGAAACTTATATCATTCCTTCCCCTTATATGTAATTCATAGTTTTTACATCATTGAGTCCCACTCTTTTCTTTCTCAACTAAATTCCTAAGATTCTTAATATTTCAAAATATAGTATTCTTTACTTTAAATATTTAACTGTAGTTTTATCCTCTTATACCAAATATCTTAACCTACAAAATTAATTTTCATTACCAAAAATATTTCTTTAAATCTTCTACAATATTTAAATAACATCTACATATAGTTAACCGAATTAAATTTTATCACAAAATTCATGGTATAAATTTTGAAAATATTTTAATTTGAGAACAAATAATAGTTAATATTTTTTTGCCCCACAAACTTAAAGTTTTCAATATATAGAAACTAGAGGACAGAAAATAAATTCTAAATATAAAAATCATACATTTGCACTTTAGGCATTTTCTTCTCTCTAAAATTTTTGCAGGTTCTTCTCAAAATTTTAACTTTAACTGACATGTAATATTAGAAATTTTCTACACATATAACAGTTTATAGAATTTGCTGGGGTAATGAAATTTTGAAATAAGTATATAAAATAAAACATTTAACTACAACAATTAACTATACTACACACGACAGTACGGAATAACATTCGCATTTCACAACACAATAACTAGTAGTATACTATGTAAATTTAGAGTTTACAATTACAATCACAATTATGCATCACAATCCATTCATAAATGAAATAGAAACTACAAACACAATACAAATCTCAGAAAATAAAGAAATTCACAAAATACAAATAACAAAATTAATATACTACAACAAAACACAAATACGTCACATCACAATCAGAGATCAAAATCCCATGTTATGTCTTCATCTCCCTAGCTAGCAGGTGGAGTGGGCTGATAGCGAGTATACCAGGGGCATTTTGGAAAAGTAACATGAGGCTCACCTCTATAGTATCTAGCCTGAGCATCATAATAAGCAATCTCAAAATCTGAATGCCGCTGAAGATATTCACTGTCATGTTAATGTCTCCGCTTTAATCCTTCAATCCTTTCATCTATTCTCCTAAGTCTTTCATTAAAATTTTCAAAACTTTTCCACTGCAGGGTCATCTCATTCATTAAATCATAAAGTGTAGGAGAGCTAGAGGCATGAGGGTCATAACTAGTAGAGGGGATATCTCTACTTGTAGAAGGTGCTTAACTCCTGCTCTCAGATCTCCATTCTTCATGGGATTCGTAAGTCTTCAAATTGGCTTTACTAATGGGTTTCATAGGATATACCCATTCTTCATCGTCTCTAGCTTCCACTCCAGATAATTGAAAAAGTGCAAAAATTAGGCTAGGATGTCCTAAATATCCACTTAATTCCGATTTTACCGTGGCCAAAATATTCTTATAAATAATATTCCGCACATTTATACTTCTATTATTTTGAATACAAAAATTTAGAACATCTCTATCTCTTGATACTTAACTATGGTGATAGTAAGTAGTAGAGTAGAACAAATGAAATAATGTCATGCCTTAGCTGTGGCATTCATCGTAGAAAGAGGAAAGTTAATCCGTTCACGATGCTTAATTTTCCAAGTCCCTTTCCCATCAGTGAGAAAGTCAATAACATCGTCTAACGGACCTTCCATAGTTCCAAATGTTTCATACTCTCTAGAATAATAATTGTGAAGGTCCTAAAAAGAATTAATGTGGGTAGAATTAAAATCAACAAAAAATCTTCTTACTTTGACAGGCTCGTCCTCAAGTTTAGTTAGATTTGCATAGAACTCTTTTACAACTTCTACAACAGCCTTGTTAGTAGAGTAACATTAGTTCTCTCACTTCCTTTCTCTAATAACTCGTTCCATCTCTCCTCCAGGATTATCGAAAATTGATCTTGAATACACTTCTTTCCTTGGAAGATTGAAGTGTATCTTGATTGGGCTTTAGCATTTATAAACCGAGTCTTGTCCAATTCTAGTCGCCTTATTTGAATGGGAGCCATTTTTTGATCTATCAAAATTACAAAAATTCAAACTAAATTCCAAAACAATAATACAATGGCTTTCAAAGGTGACTTAAAACAATCTAAATCAAGTTCCATGAATTTCTTCAATGTCTTTTCTCCACATTTTCAATTTTTCTGAAATTCCTTAATGTGGAAGAAATTCATGCTGAAAATTAAAAATTTTTACATAGGAGGGAAGCTCTTTCCGAGAGAAGATTAAGGCTTCGTTTGGGGCCGCTGTTTTCCCGCGGCGCAGCCCCAAGCAGCGTAAAATTAGTGTTTGGTGCGCAGCTTCGCGGCCGATCGCCCCCAAAGCAGGGGAAAAGTGGGCGCGGGATCGACCCCGCAGCCCCAGATTTCGCCTCCTAATCTTCCAAATTGCCCTTGCTCGCGAAGGTATTATGTCCCGAGCCTTCTTCCTCATGTTCCAGGTATCGAGCCTGCAGCCCTAGCGATCCCGCGCCTTCTTCGAAATCTTTGTCTCGCCTTCTTCCTTGTCGCCATCAATCCATCTCTCCATCGCGCCGCGTCTCCATTGCTACAGGCACCACGAGCCGTCCCTCCTCGTCTCCATCGAGCCGTTTCTCCTTACTAGTAAGCAAACTTTAACCCATATCGCGCCTTCTACTTCGTCCATACTGTGCCGTGAACACTGCTACAATGGGGGAACAATGTTATTGTTCTCTACATTGTTAAAAATGAGAATGGTTATAGAATTGGGAAGTTGGAACATATGAGCGAGTTGCACAGATATAAAACACATTTTCTAAAAATTGTGAAGGATGCTAGAGAGGCTTGCACTGCTTTTGTTATTTGAGAAGAGAAAACTCGCATATTTATTCTTGAATTGGGGCAAAACTATTTATGAACGGAAATTAGGCAAGGGAGTAGGAAGCCTATTGTACGCAATATTGAATTTTTTGACAGTTGGAGGTGTGATAAAATTAGCTAAAATGGCAAAACATCTTTTTGTGTTCTCTTTTGTTATTGGAAAACAATGCAGATGAGCTCGCTGCATGCAGGATAATTTTGGGGCATTGATTTACCAGTTCTATGAATGTAAATATCAAACTTATAAATGTTAGATATGCACATAACAATTGTGTGATATGTATAGAATTTTCCCAATAATTTTTCTTGCAGTGGTTCAACCTGCAGTTTAATTTATGAATGGTTGAATTCCTCTGTTCACTCATCATGCCAACCTCTCCATTTCAATTCCTTTTAGTTTATGGTGACAAACTTAGATATACCAAGAAATGTTTTGGTCTACTACTCCACCTTCTAGGTGTGTAATTCAAACTTATATATACTCATCATGCCAACCTCCCATTTCAAGTCATTGTACTTTATGGTGACAATGTTAGATATAACTACAAATGTTGTTGTCTAATACAAATGTTGTGGTGTAATTCTTAACCTGAGCAAATTGAATGATTAATCAAATGAAGTAGAGGAATTTTTGTTTGGCATAGTGAAGTTGACATGAAGTGTTGTTGTGAGGATAGAAGGTTGAGTTCTTATATAAATGTTATTGTGTCAATTCTCATGAGGGCAACCGCTGCTTATGTTATGGTGATTCACAGAGTTTCCCTATTCACGTGCCATGGCGATTAGCAGCTTGGATGGCCCATGACTTCAAGGGCAACCGCTGCTTTATGCATTACAGGTTCTTATGATACATTCTCTGTGCTTTTACTAGCTTCAGAGAGGTGAAATTTATAATGGTGGTTATGATACTAATAAGTGATTTATTATGATTGATAGAAGAGGTTTTCATGTTATCATTTTGCATCAGTGGGCTTTGGTGGGAGCAACTCATGATTTTGATAAATTTATCTTTTTTTTTTCTAGTATCATCATTTCTGATGAGCTTACATGGGGATTTATGTTATGAGCTGTTCCCCTCAGCTGCTGAAACTTTTGCAGTCTAAACTGGGGCTGTCACTTATGGGGATTTATGCAATGAGTCTTTCCCTTCAACTGCTACTTACTGTATCTTTCAAAAACTTGAGACATCTTCGATACGAGTTGCAAATATATCCTTCTTACTCATTAAATGCATGCCATCAGCTCTTGCTATTGTTTATTCATCAAACTAACCCTTTATTCTGTTAATTTTGATATTTATATGGGAATTTGAGAAGGGAAGCAGATTGCGTTGCTTTATACCTTCAGGTCAAATATTATTGAACATAGATCTTGAGTCATGAATTTGAGAATGCTCAGGGGTAGTTGTCTGAAGTATTTGTTCACCCTGATTGTTAGTTTAGATAAGAAAAGAAAAGATTCTTTATTCTCAAAATTTTCTGCTCGTTTTCCTTTCTCTCAAGTTTCTACTCGTTTTTTGAGAGAAGTTAAATTTTTCACATTGAAGCATATTTTTATTCTTATTCATTTAAAATAAAAATTTTACTTTCTTAGGAATGGTATTTTGCATCTGTTGTACTGATTTTGGTGGAGCTCTCATATTTGCCTCATCAACTTGCACTTTGTGGTCTATTTAGAGGCAAATTTTTCTATATTTTGCCTATGGGGAGAGCAACTGAGACTAGCGTTGTAAGATTTTCCCCTTCATGCATGAACCCCCTCCTCATCACTGTATTATATATATATACAAACATATATATCATCATCACAATCAACGTGTAAGCTAATGTGAGGTTGTTCTTGCTCATATTAATAATCGCAGGGAAGCATGTGGGTTGTTGTGGTCCTCTGAGTATGATTTAAATGCCTCTCTTTGCTCATATGAATAATGCTAGCTGGGGCATATTTGGACTTACTTTCAGATTGAACTGCTTCTTTGTAGTCCTCTCCATATGATTATTATAGATTCTTATGGGAATCTTGCCTCGTCTCCTAATTCATACTGTTACTATCATTTTGAGGAAGATTTCTGTTATGTTTCGTTAACTTTCCAGATTTTTGCGGCTACATGGAAGGCATTATCGAAATTTTTAATAAGGAAACCATTATAATTCTTACTTCAATCTTCTTTCATTACATTTTATGTAGCCAAAATGGATGGTATGTATGAAAATCTCCCAACAGTTTTCTTTAGTCCTTTCATCTGTTGGTTATGGGAAGGAGTCATTGTTGAGTGGAAGCTATGTATCTTCTTTTTTAATGCCTTAATAAAGATGGCTGATTCATTTCCCGTGGATGTAGGTCAGTTTGACCGAATCACGTAATTGCTTTGTCCTTATTTTGTTATTTAAATTATTTCTTTTAGTTAATGTGTCGCAATAATCATAATTGTTTTGTTGTTATATATTCCTTATTGTGCCAGTTTTAATGCTAATAGTGAATAAAAATTACACGAGTCATATATTTCATATATTTACATATTTAACACTTAAAATTTTAACATATATTAATCAATTATATATAAATATACATATCTAATACTTAAATTTATTTCATAACAATAGTTAATGTCGTAAATTTACATGTATTATTCAATTTCATATAAAGAAAAAAAAATAAACAGTTTTATGAAACATGGGCTGCATGGTCATTTCTCCTGAAATAGCTGCCCCACAGCTGTTTTCACACAGCCGCACCAAACAGACATTCAGCTTCCACTGTTGCTTCCTAGCGACGAGCTTTACGCAGAGCAGTTGCGGTGAAAAGCTCGGAAAGGCTGCCATTGCGCCAAACAGAGCCGAAATCCAGTGTTAAAATGGGTTGAAATCGCTCCAAATCCAAGATCTATCAAGCCCTAGGTCGAAATGTTTGATAAATAAGAGAAGAAGACGAATAGTGACGGCTGACTGGTCAAAATCACGGTTAAAAGGTAATTTTTGGGATTTCGCCGTCGGCGAGATCATTCGCGCTGTCGGCGGGCTCATTTGAATTTAATTTCAATAGTCTCGGGAAAAATACGCCCTCGGCGGCCTCGATCGTGTCGTCGCCGAGATTCTTAAATTTTGATCATTTTTCAAATTTTTGCGATTTTGATCAATTTTAAGCCTCGTCGTCATCCGTTTATCATTTTAAACATAAATTTTAAGTGATTAAGTGATTAAGTGATATATTAACACAAATAAACATACACACAACAAAACTTCACAATTATATATTAAATCTAAGTGTTACAATACACATTACATAACAAACAAGCCAGGTATTTTCTCAATCTAAATTTCTCAATTCAGCGTCGCAATCAAAGCCACAATACTCTAAACACTGAAAACAAAATATTCCAAACATAATCTCAACTATACTGAGATTAAAAAAAAACATCGAAAGCAAACAAACAAATATAGTTCAAATCAAGTTCAACATAAAGAAACATATAGAGTAAAGCAATTCTACTGCTCTTCTGAATCAGTGTTGGTTTCTCCTCTGAAATCACCTACCGCTTGAACATGGACAAACAGCTTATAGAAAGGTCAGAATGGGAATTCTTCTGTTGAATCTTCTTCAAACCATCCCATTCTTCTCATTAAGTGTATCAAACTTGCTTCGAAACGTCCAGTATGATCAAAATGCTCTTTCATTCTCCAATCAAGGTGATCAAAGAAATCAGAGATATTTTTAACTGAATTCATTAAATTTTGTACTTGGTTCTCCAAATTCTTGATTCTGTGTGAGATCATCGGTGTCTTGTCCGCTACAAGAGGTTGAATTAGAACAGAGTTTTGTGATGCTTGATCCATAATCACGCCCATATCATTCTCTTCATCATTGGCTGGGAACATTCTGGTTGGATCTTAAGGTTTCTAAGGTAGAAGTACCTTCTCCCAAATCTCGTATGATACTTGAAACAGACTGCATACTGAGAAAATTATTGAAGGATGTCCAAGCCCTTGAGATGATCTTTGAACGATCAGGCCAAAAACAGACTTCACAATAATTGATCCAATATCAACTGGCTTTCCCATTTGAATGGAGTAGTTCAATATAACACTTTCTTTGGTGACTTTACCGATCTTCATTGTCGGTAATAACTTTGCAGATATGAAAAAGTGCCAATATCTCGAAACGAGATTTAAATGTGTAGCAGAAAAACTAACATACCCGTTTTCTCTAACTTCCCAGTCTTCAGTTTCGTCCGTCAATGTTAACCTCACTTTTGGTTGAGGTCTAGTCTCTCTTTAGAATAGCCTAGGGTCTAGCCTTAGAACTCTCCTAGTGACTTTCTTAGAAGACTAGCCATGGAACCCTCCCCATATAAATTCAAACCTTGTTTAGCTTCACTAGGAGTTTTCATATGCTTGAGGCCTAACCTCCACCTTTTGGTAGGAATAAGGCAAGCATAAGGAAGCCTAGGGGAAGTCTCCTATAGGTGGTCTAACCTTAGGATTTACCCTGAGTGAGGTCTAGGGAGCCCGTATTACACACTTACACTTTCACACTTACATTTACACTAACATTCACATCTACACATTACATTCTACATTCACATCCTAAATCAAATATATTTTACTGCGATCTTCGGACTCTTTGGAAACTCATGTGTGTGGTCCCACTAGCCTTAAGTCTGTGGCTAAAAGAGCTAAAATCATCATATAGAGGACCAAAAGAGGATTTCCTTAGCCTGTAGCTCATCCAGAATGATTCTGTTCTTCATGGTCTGACGATACCTTGCTTTTCCCAAAATTTCATTTTACCCCGAAATTACCAGTTTGCCCTTGAAAAGGGGCCCAAAACCCAAGATTTCACAGATTCACCTGGGGTTCCCAAAAATTTTTCCAGAGCGTTTCTCTTATTGAGCTGAGAAGTTTGACTGTAAATATGTCATACTTTTAAGCTACCGGCGGACCCCTCGCGGTTTAAGTAGTCACTACTTGAATGACATTCCGGGCCCCACAAAACCCTCCATAGTGGTCGGAAACGTTCCCGGACACTGCCATTCAATTCCAAATTCCATTTTACACAGTTTTGTGCCATTGATTTGGTATTTCAGACACTTTCCCAAAATTTCCCCAAAATGCCCCTACATAGCCAAAAATTCGAGAAATTCGAAAAATATTCAAAATTTCCCAGAATCTCCAAAATATTCCAAACTTCTTTTTCTCCGACTACACAATAGGCTAATTATGTCGTTTTATGCAAATTTATTCAAAAGCCCCAATTCCGACCTAAGCCCGACCTAGGCACCGGTTTGACCCAATTTGACTCAATGTTAGCCAATTTCTTCCCGATTTTAATTTTAAACGTCTCGACACATATCCCTAAACTAAATTCAACATTCGATCGCCACCAAGTCGACCTTAAAATTCAACCAAATCTAATTTAATAGCAAGATCCTTAAATTTGACCATTATTTTTTACTTGTTTTGACGACGAGGTTGTCCAAATGACCTCGGATCGCCAAACGGACTGCACCGTTACGTTCGGAACGTCGTAATTACTCAGAAAGCATATATAATTTGCTATACTTTGATGTATGACGAAATCGACTCGAAATCAGCGCAAGTTCAATTAAAAAAATTACTTTTTTGCCACCCAAATCTTAAAATCCCTAATTTCAGCCCTAGCCACCGGCCCCCCCTCTCCAAATTCGCGATTCTTCTTTTTTCTCCCCTTGTCTTTATCGCGAATCCTCCGTGGACGAATCTCGTCCATGTGCCCAGGTGAGAGGTAGCTTCTTCTTCCCCAAGCAATCACTGCCATGGGTGCATCTCTGGCTCCATATCACATCTATGGCAGCCCCCCTATCACTTCTCGATGGGTGGTCACTTCCCCTTGTCCTTTCTTTTCATTTCCATCATCTCAAAGGTGGGTAAAAGCTTTCACTTGCCTTAGACCTTTGGGTATTACCCATTGGGGATTTTAGAGCTTCTTCTTCCTCTTCTTATGGCAACAAAGGGGCCTTTTTTCTTGGTTTTTTGTGCTGGCCGAATTTTTTAGAGAAGGAAAGGAGGTGCTGCCATTTTTGCCTCTTGATTCAAGATTAGGGTGAAAATCTTGCTCTATGTTTTTGCTTAGGCTAGGTTTCTTTACCCTTTCAATCTCTCTTTACAGGGTTTGGTTATTTGCCAACGTTATTAGTTAAGAAATTTCATGCCTAAAGCTTGAAGTTCTTGCATAAGTTTTGAGTCTCTTTACATGGAGAAATGATTCAGAAATGATGCTTGGCTTTAAGGCTATTCTACATGCTTAGAATTTTGGCATTCATGTCTAGGTTTAAGCTTATTTTAAATGCTTGAAATTTGGATTTCAATAGCTTGGCACTTTTGCTTAAATGAAGGTTTTATGGGGCTTTCAAGCTATTTTCACATGGCCAAAGGTTGGAAATTTTATGCTTGGTTTTGAAACAATTTTTGCATGCAAAAATCTGAAATTAATACATATGTCGGAGCCGTTTTATATAAAAAAAAAAGAAAAAATTGAAGCTTAGGGTTGCCTTTAGAATCACCTTCTATATGGTTAAGTTCATGTCTGAAATGTTTAAGAATTTTGTCATTTCATATGCAAGTTGGAAGATTTTCTTGCTATTTTTTGAAAGCCAAAGTTTACGCTTATGATGTTAAGAATTTTCATTGTTTCATGTGAGGTTTGTGAAGGACTTTGAATCTATGCTCTTATGGCCATTTTTCTTATGCTTAAACTTAGGAGTTTTTACATGTGCATTGAAAGTCACTCTTACATAGCAAAAAATATGAAATTTGTGAAGTTTCTTACATGTAAAATATGGGACTTTATGTGGGATTTTATGGCCAAAGTTACATGCTTAGGCTTTAGATTTTATGCTTATATCTAAAGCTTACCTTTACATGCTTAAAAGGTTGGATTCCTATCTATGTTAAAGGCTTAGCAAATTGACATATGCTTGGGGCTCTCTTTTCACATGCTATGACTTAGGAATTCACACATACATTTGGAAATTTCTCTTTACTTGCTAAAGGCTTAGCAAATTTACATACATTTGGAGCTTTTTCTCTATATGCAAAAAAAAAAAATTTAGAGATTCTCATATGCATTCGAGTTTATGTGATGTTTTTGGCGTAGTCTTTACATGGTAAGTCCTCTTTGAAGCTTATGGTGGAATTTTTAGATAAGGACATGCTTTACACTTCTTTACATCAAATCTTGAAATGGTAGCTTTACATAACATGTCTTAGCAAATTTATGCCTCTTTATGTTCAAAGAGATGTGTTACAAAGGGTAAACTTACTTTGTTACATGTAGCTTGCTCCTTTTAAGGAATTTTCTTATTTCTTGATGAAGGAATATGGCTAGTAATTCACGATCCTCCTTCTCTTTACTTTACTTTCATCATATGCTATCTTGCTAATTGTTGCATGGAAATTGCACCAAATGCATGCGGCCTTTATGGTAAGTTGGGAAATAATGATTGTGAAGAGGTGAACTTTATGTAACATTTACTAGCTATTTTGCTCATGTATCTTTATGTTCAATAAGAAATATTTGGAAGAGTTCATTTTCTTGGCCTTTTAAGCATATTTTGAGCTTTGAAACTTCACATTTGGAAGCATAAAAATACTTAGTGAAAATCTTGTAATTTTCGGATCCAAATTGGGTTACTTTTGGAACACTCATGAATGAGCCCACACATGCTTATTTTACATTTATTTCATCAATTTTTCATACATATGACACTTGGGCTTTGAAATCACACATGCTCTACCTCACTCCATACATTTAGAGTGCTTTATATGGATTGGATTACACATAAAAATAAATGGTTTAAAAAAACTTGTAATTTTCGGATTTGAACTTACCCCTACAGGAAAAGTTCAAATGTGAAGTTATAAGTACTTTTACTCTATTCATTTCAATGTGTATTCATATACACAACACCCAAGCTTCAAACTCAGAAACACTTCACCTCTTTTCGTGCATTATGGTGGCTTAATGTTGGCTAGCTAAATATGGGAATAATGGGCTTATCATATGCAATTTTCAGATTCAAAACTTGTCACTTTTGAAACACTCATAAAGGAGGCCATGTAAGCTTATTTTTCACTCATTTCACTAAGGCCTCATATATATAACATCAAGGCATCAATTTAGCACATTTTCCATCTCACCCCATGCTTTAACATTGTTTGAAAGTGGCTAGTTCATATGGAAATGTTTTGATGAACTTATGTGCAATTTTCGGATTTGGGAGTGGTACTACTTGGAACACTCATGAAAAATGTTACATGTGCTTATTTCTTACATATTTCTTTAGCCTTTCATATGCATAACACCTAGGCTTTGTTTTTTTTTTTTCAATCTATACTTGCAGAGAGATGAAGGACTTACACTTGTATAGGTTTGGGGAGTTGATTTAGATCACTACCATGCTTGCATAAAGTGAAAATCTGCACCTATGCTTTTGCTTAGACATGAGTTAGATCACTTCTATGTTGCTAAAAAAATAAAAAACTGCATTGGTATGTTTGTTTGGAGTTGATTTAGAGCACTCCTATGTTGCTATAAATTGAAAAATTGCATCGTTACACTTCTCAAGATTGGTTTAGATTATCGCCTTGCCGCCCTCATTCACAATTTACATTGGTAAGCTTCATTTTGAGAGGCTCTTTAGTGAAAAAAGGGGAAGGAAGAGAAGTGGCATCATTTACCACTTTAAAAAGAGAGGGTTCTAAGATGCTTTACTCATGCTTGGGTGCCTTAAATTGCTTATATTGATGAGAAGTCCTTTCTTCTTTAAATGCTTGGGATGCTGTCATATATACATGTTGGATGTTGCAATTATATAATACTTGGGAAATGATGGCAAATGTGGATGTCGTTACATATATATACATGCTTGGTGCACTTTTTTTGGTTAATTGCAGGTGTGAAAATTTGATTTTCTTGCCGTTATGTTGCCGAAATTTTCTCTAAATAGGATTGGACTATTTTCATTCCTTCTTTGAGTATGTTGCCCCTTTAACTTTTGGTTTTTGTTTCACGAAGCTCTAAGGTTGTCCCTTGCATTTTGGCGAAGGGACTTATATTCACATTTTACACACTACATCACATTACATTACCCTACATGATTACACTACATTACTACATCATTACATCACATTATATCACCCTACATGTTACATTATTACACATCTTACCTCACTCTAGATGTTACACTACATTCCTACATTACTTCAATACACTACACTACCTCACGTGTTATACTTTTTTGCCATATTGCTAAACCCTTCAAATTTTCTTCACATGACTTTACTACTCTACTTTGCTACTCTACACACTTTATACGATAACCTCTTGCACCATGCTGGAGAGGTTCGACTCCCTTACCCCTTGCACCATGATGGAGGGGTTTAGTCTATTTGTGTCACATGTCTCACCGTCAGCTCTTCGCACCATGTTGGGAGAAGCTTTTGTCGCTTTGACAAGTGTTTCAATTTTGACTTTGAGAGGCAACCCACCTCTTTTCTAACAATTGTGTTAGGTGGATTGTCTTCTCCTCTTTCATTTCCTTGACCCCTAGTCCTTTGTTTTTCACCTTGTTTCTTGGCTCAATTCGCGTGATGTGACACCATCAAGCAAGGCTGTAAGTGCGGTGGTGGGACAACGATGAGATTGCATAGAGGAGGGATACGAGAGAACTCTAGAATAGTGCCTCCTGACTCAGAGATCTTGGAGAGGGTAGAACAGGAATTAAAGACACTATTCACCCATCCTTGGGGTTTCTACCGCCGACTGTCTAAAGATGTTAGCAGTCCTAGTCCGATTAGGGTAGTCAACCCGTGGATCGAAATATTTTTAATACAAAAATATATATATATTTGAAAAATACAAAAAAAAAATCACCTCCACCACAAAAAAAGGCCCAATTACCTACAGCTTTTTACCTGCATACAAATCCAAATTGAAATGTGTGAAAACTTACAAAGGTCTATGGTTGGCTACTCAAGTCGGGTTAGGGCTGCCTTCTGCAGAAAGTTGTTCTAGTAGTTAGTACCTAAGGTGGGACATATAGCACAGCTCTGAGTCCCTTGCGCCATCACACTTACGGTCCTTTTTTGCACTTGTAGTCCTTTATTTTCTGTGGTTTTTCCTACATAGTTTTCTTCGGATTTGCTACAGGTTTCGTTTTACATATTTGTTTTCTATGGATCTCCCATGGACTTTTCTTTACGGATTTGTTTTTCCTAGATTTCCTACGAGACGTTACCTCTTTAGACTTTTTTTTTGTTTTCTTTTGATTCCTTTTGGTCTATTATACATGTTTTACACTTAGTTTTCCACGCACACACTGTGTCACATATACAAACTTATTTGTCAGGCCTTTCGTACTTTACTTTAGTAAATGTGCTTGGTTTTCTTACTTTTCTTTCCAATACATACATATCTGCTTTACTTTCATACATATACATGCTTGCTTACATACCTATTTGGGAAAGCTCCCTGCTTTACCTTTTCTTTTTTAGTACATATACATGTTTTGTTTGGCTTGCATACTATACATTACTGCAAATATACAACTGCTTGGGATGAAATAAATTACCTCACAACATTTCAAAATATAAAACAACTCAAATTTTAATCACAAACAAAACGAAACCTACAACTGCAACTAAATTAAAACGTCTCATTAGATGATCGGGAATACCCTCAGATGATGTAACCCACGTGTTGCTAACGAGATTTTTCACGGTCTAAATGAAAGTGTGGAACTCATTCAGTTGAGTTTAGCAAATTCATTTGAACTAAGTGAATCTGATGAAAATAACGGTGCCGGGATGATGGAACCGTGGGATCTTAATCGGTGCAGTTTAATCAACTTTAAGATTTGTTTTAATTAAAACATTAAAATATTTGAATTTTAAGACTTCTCTAAACCAAAAAACTTCTCTCATCTCTTAATTATCATTTTCCAAAACTGAACCTCTGCAACGACTTGGAGCACGAAGCACGATTTCGAGGGCAGCACGACCATCTTCAACAGCAAAACCTGTGTCGACATCAACAGAACCATTCTTTAGTTTAAATAACAAGCCCTAGGACTTTGAGGTAGTTTGCCTAGTGCGACATAAATCCTCACCTATTCTTTTAGGCCTTTGCACAGTCTTGTTGTGCAATATAAGCCCTAAATCGCTTAGGATTCCGAGGTCGTCGTCCGATACAGCGTAAATCCTCCTATCTTCCAGGTTATTTGCATAATCAGGTGGTTATGCAAAATATAATTCCTATAATTAATTGGTAGGATTGAAACCTAAATAAATTCATTTCCAAAATTTAAAGCCCAACATTAGGATAGTCTGGGAAGTCATCGAGGTTCTCCTCGAGATCCGTGACATCCCCTACCTCTCTTTTCTTTGATTCTGGAAATAACTGTTCCACATTGCACCCTTCACCTGTTGGATTTCTTATTGCTACACTTCGTTGAAAACCCTACCTTCTGATTTCATGAAGATAAAAATCTCTGATCTAAATTGAGAGTTCTCTCGGGTGACTTCGGTCATTTGAGGGGTAATTGACTATAGAGGATTGCCTCTATAGGGATCTTTAAAGACCCCAGATAATATAAACCCTATTTAATTCTTTTCGTATTAAATAGGGGAATTTGTCGGTCCACATAAAGGTTTGCAGACCATAACGGATGTCATGAATTCCACAGTTTACTTAATCGAGCGATATCATTAAGTTGGGTGTCTATTCTTTGGGATAGATGTGTTACTTGCGATATGATGCTCGTTCATTCAAACTGCTAAATGAATGAGATTCGCCCATTCTCATTTTTCAAATTTAAAATTTTATTTTCAAAACTAATATATATATATTAAATTGTATCTTAAAATCTCGAACCAATAACAAAAAGGTAAATTTTAAAATCAAATCATTTCAGCGGCCGACACTCAAATATTGGTACATTTCATTCATCTTATCTCTCGTCAGCATGAAATTGGAATAATGGTGGACAGGAACATTCTCAAGCATGTACAATTCATTAACTCTTCCAGAATTAAAAGTTATCCACCTACCTCACACATAGATGCTTTCTTGGTTGATTCCATGTAAATTGGCGTAAAACTTCTTTACCACAGGAACGACTACTGTTGCAGTAGTGTAGCAAAATACTTTCCATCTTCACCGCATGATCATTTCTTCAATTCTTTGTCAAAGGACTGTTTAATCCTCAATTCACAAAACCTCTTTCTTTAAGTAGCCTCCTCTTTGATATCACCTTGTTGAAAAGTCATTGTGCCTCAGCACTGACAAACTTTCTCTGGTTGAACAGTCAAAATCCAGGGTGATCTATTGAATTAGAAGCCAATAGAGAACAATTCAAGGGAGTTTCTATTTGTTTTTAAGAAATGTAGAGTTTAAGAACCGTACATAGAAGTTTATAAAGGATAAATTTGCCCAAAACTGTCATTTCAAACTCGAAAAACTGCCCACTCGCCGATCTCTCTGTCGGCAGCCTCGGTGGTGACGTTGGCGAGCTTTGTGCATTTAAATGTTAGGGCCCTCGGGAAAAACCCATCGTCGGCGGCGTTGAGCGTGCCGTCGGCGCCCTAGGTAAAATTTTGCACAAAAACGCCGTGGTCAAATACGTTCCAAATTTTCTCCATGAATCCAAATTCTATGATGATCAAAGGGTAATTAAAAGCAGTAGAATTTAATACTATTACAAACTAATGATAAATTCAAATAAACACACAGCAAATAAAGATAAATATGAATTGCCTCCCATAAAGTGCTTGGTTTAATGTCGTCAACCCGACCTATTCAGGTGTTATTCAGGTTGATTGAGCATTGGTCTTTTCCCCTCAAAATATGGTTTTTATTTATGTCCATTTACTTTAAATCTATTCCCAGTCTTCAGATCTTCAATTTTAACAGCTCCAAAAGTATAAACTTGAGTCAAAGTAAAGGGTCCTAACCAACGAAACTTCAATTTCCCAGGAAATAACTTCAACCATGTATTGTAAAGCAAAACTTCTTGTCCTGATTCAAAGTTCTTTTGGTTAATCTTCCGACCATGTCTTAACTTTAGCTTTTCCTTATAAATTTTGTCGTTATTATAAGATTCATTTCTTAATTCTTCTAATTCATTCAATTGTAACAATCTCTTTTCACCAGCATTTTTCAAATTATAATTGAAGTTTTTAATTGCCAAATATGATTTATTCTCTAATTCTACTTGTAAGTGACAAGTCATTCCAAAAATGAGTCTGTAAGGAGTCATTCCAATATAATTATTATAAGCAGTCATGTATGCCCATAATGCAGTATCCAGTCTTGCAGACCAATCTACTCTACTAGGTTTACAGTCTTTTCTAAAATTTTTTTAATCTCACCATTAGAAACTTCAGCTAAACCACTGGTTAGAGGATAATAAGAAGTAGAGAATCTATGAACAATATTAAACTTTTCTGCTAATCTTTGAATATATTTATTCCTAAAATGGGATCCTCCGTCAGTGATAATCACTCTCGGCACTCTGTATCTCGTGAAGATGTTCTTCATTAAGAATCTTGAAATACTTTTAGCATCATAACAAGGTAAAGCTTATGCTTCAATCCACTTTGATACATAATCAACTGCAATCAAAATATATAAGTTCCTAAATAAAGAAATAAATGGTACCAAGAAATCTAATCACCAAACATCAAAAATCTCAACTTCTAACATGAAATTCAGAGGCATTTCATTTCTTCCATATATATTACCTACTTGTTGGCATCTCTCACAAGTTTAGATATATCTATAAACTTCTCTAAAAAGAGTAGGCCAATAAAATCGAGTTGTAAAATTTTGTGCGCAGTTTTGTCAATCCCAAAATGTCCTCCAAATTCAAAATCATGACATTTTTGAATAATTAGTTCAGTTTCTTTGTTAGGCACACATCTGCAAATAATATGATCATTACATTGCTTATATAAATATGGTTCATCCCAAAAATATGCTTTTGGATCATGAATGAATTTTTTTTGTTGCTGTAGTGTTAGCATAGGTGGAAAAATGTTGCTTACTATTTAGTTAACTATATCATCATCCAAGGTTTTTTCCACTCATTTATATTATAAAGTTTTTCATCAGGGAAACTGTCTGTTATTTCATTGTCGGTGTCAGATGATTATGATATTCTAATCTCGATAAATGATCAACAATTTGATTGTCAGTTCCTTTTCTATCAATTACCACAAAATCGAATTCTTTCATCAAAAGTATCCATCTAATTAATCTTGGTTTAGTATCCTTCTTTTGCATCAGATATTTAATAGTAGAATGATCATTATGCACAATACATTTAGTCATAATTAAATAAGATCAGAATTTATTAAAAGCATACACAATAGCTAGTAACTCTTTAACAGTAACTGTATAGTTAATTTGAACATCATTAAGAGTTCTACTAGCATAGTATATAACTTTAAAAATCTTATCATATCTTTAACCCCGAATAGCTCCAATAGCATAATCACTAGCATTGCACATTAATTCAAATGGTTTCTCCCAGTCAAGTAAAACTATTACAGGTCTTTGTGATTAGTTTTCCCTTTAGAAACTCAAAGGTATTTAAGCAATCTTCAGTAAATTCAAATTTCATGTCCTTTACTAAAAGTTGGCATAAAGGTTTGGTAATTTTTGAAAATCTTTAATATAACGGCTGTAAAAACCAGCATGTCTAAGAAAACTTCTTACACCTCTCACTGTAGTAGGAGGTGGTAATTTAGCTATAACTTGGATTTTTGCAGGATCTACTTCCATGCCATTTTCCAAAATTTTATGACCTAATACAATTCCTCCTGCAACCATAAATTGACATTTCTCCCAATTTAAAACTAAATTAGTTCTTTCGCATAACTCCAAAACTTTTTCAAGATGATTTAAACATGCGTCAAATGATGTTCCAAATACAGAGAAATCATCCATAAATACTTCTATTTCATTATCAATTAACTTACTAAATATAGACATGATACATCTATGGAATGTTGCAGGTGCATTACATAATCCGAAAGGCATTCTTCGAAAAGCAAAAGTTCTATAAGGACTAGTAAAAGTTGTTTCCTCTTGATCCTCAACAACAATTGGAATTTGATGGTAACCGGTATATCCATCCTAAAAGTAGTACTACTTGTGTCCAACAAGTTTATCTAACATTTGGTTTAGAAAAGGAAGAGGAAAGTGATCTTTTTGGGTGGTGGCATTTAATTTTCTATAATCAATAGAAATACACCATCCAGTAACTTGTCTAATAGGTATTAATTCATTATTCTCATTTTCTTCAACAGTTACTCCTCCTTTCTTAGGAACACAATAAATTGGACATACCCAAGCACTATCCAAAATAGGATATATAATTCCAGCATCTAAACATTTAAATTTTTTTTTAAGTACTTCTTTCATAATAGGGTTCAGTCTCTTCTATGGATTAACTCTTGGCTTATGTTCATTGTTTAATAAAATTCTATGCATACAAATTGAAGGACTAATTCCCTTTATATCAGCCAGAGTCCCATCCAAAAGCTTTTTTGTACTTTTTAATGTATCCATTAATTTTTGTTCTTGAATTTCATTTAAGTCTGAGGATACAATTACTGGTAATATTGAAAATTTTCCTAAAAATACATATTTCAAATGATTTGGAAGAGTCCTAATTCAAGTTCAGGCGGTTTTACAATTGATGGAATTAATATTTCGTTCTATGGTGTTGTTGAATCGGGTGTTCCAAATTGTTCATGAATATAATCAGCTTCTTTCTTTGTCAATTTCATCATATTTATCGTTTTCCATATCTTCATTTTCTTAAAATTTTTCTTTGAAATATTCTTTTCTCAAATAATCACATATATCCATTCTAAAATATTCATCATCTTTTTCTATTGAAGGATATTTCATTGACTTTGAGATGTTAAAGGTTACTTCTTGATCATTTACTCTCATAGTCAACTCTCCCTTTTGAACATCTATCATGGCTCTTCTAGTAGCTAGAAATGGTTTTCCTAAAATGATTGGAATTTCTTTATCTTCTTCCATATCTAAAATAATAAAATCTATAAGAAAGATAAATTTATCAACTGTAACCAGAACATCTTCTACAACTCCTTTAGGATGTGTAATAGATCGATCAGCTAACTGTAAAGTTACAGAAGTTGGTGAAATCACTCATATTCCTAACCTTTTAAAAGTTGATAAAGGCATCAAATTTATGCTAGCTCGCAAATCACATAATGCTCGACCATAAAATTTTTCACCAATAGCACACGGGATAGTAAAACTACCACGATCTTTAAGTTTTTCAGAAAGTTTTTTCTAAATTATAGAACTACACTCTTCATTGAGTGCAACAGTCTCATGATCTAGTAACTTCCTCTTTTTGTTGAGTATATCGTTCATAAATTTGACATAATCAGACATTTGTTCCAAAGTGTCAACAAAAGGAATATTTATTGATAATTTTTTTAAAACATCTAAGAATTTAGCAAATCTTTTTCCTTTATCTTGTTGCTTTACTCTTTGAGGAAATGGTGGTGGTGGTCTTTCAACAGTAATTTTCATAGGTTTCAGAGGAAAATCAGGATATAAACTTTCATTTTCTCCTTCAGTATCTCTTTTTTCCTTTTCAACTACAGTTTCTTTTTTGACTCTTGTTTCCAACTCTTTTCCACTTCTTAATTGAATATCCTTGATATATTCTTTTCCTTGATCTTTAGGATTTACTTCAACAACTTGCTAGGTAAAGTTCCAACGGTTCTATTGCTCAGTCTTTGTAACAATATGCCCCAATTGATTTCTATGTTTTTAATAGCAGCTCCTTGACTTTGTAATTGATTTTCTATATTCAAAACTAATTCTTCCATAGATAACTTCTTCTACTAGAATTGTGAATTATTATAAAAACCTGGAGGATTAGAAAGACTATAATTGGCATTACCCTGATTGTTTACATTTTCTAATGGGTTTACAGGATTGTTACCAACTAAGGATTAACGGGATTAACATTACCTTGGTTATTCCAATTAAAGTTTGGATAATTCTTCCAACTCTGGATTATAATAGTTTGAATAAGGGTTATTTCTTCTATTATTTATTAAATTTATAGTTTCCTGTGAAGATTGAGCATTTACAATTTGTCCTAATGAATTCACTGGAGGTGTTTGAGAATGATTAAATCTGTATTGATCTATTTTCTTTGAAAGAGCAGCAATTTGAGAAACTATCATAGTTAAAGCATCTGAATCATGAATACTGGCTACTCTTTTAGGATTTAACCTTTCAGCAAGCCATTGAAAATTATTGGTAGCCATTTCTTCGATTAAAGCATAAGCTTCTTTAAAAGGTTTAGACATAAATGATCCACCAACAACGAGCGTCGATAATAGATCTACGAGATTCTACTAATCCATTATAAAAAGTTTGAATAATTAACCGATACGGTAAAGCATGATATGGACATTTCATAAGAAGTTCTTTAAATCTTTCCCAAGATTCATATATCGATTCTCCCTCATACTGATTGAAAGATGTGATATCATTTCTAAGTTTAGCAGTCTTAGATGGTGGAAAATATTTCGATAAGAATTTTTGTGAAAGTTCCCCCAAGCTTAAGCCTTAGATCCAGGTGCTGACAAATTTAACCAAGCCTAAGCCTTGTCTCTTAGTGAAAAATGAAAAAGTTTAAGTCTGACAGCATCATCAGACATTCTATCATATTTAAAAGTAGCACAAAGTTCTAAGAAACTTGCATGATGTAAATTAGGATCTTCGTTAGGAGTTCCGCCAAATTGATTGTTTTGTACCATTTGGATAATTGCAGGTTTAAGCTCAAATAAATTAGCAGCTAGATTTGAATTTTGGTTGTTTGAGTGAATTTCATCAAATGTAGGGTTAGCGTAATCTCTCAGTGGTCTAGATTGATGTTCATTTTCTATTCATTGGTTGATTATGTTCTTTTCCATTGTATTAAGATTATCAGGATCTCTAGGTTGTTTTATCATCTTTCTACTTCTTCTAATAGTGCGTTCTAATTCCGAATCGTAGGGTATAAGACTTTCAGATCCAAATTTACACATACAATCAAAATCAGTACATAGAAAAACACTTGACTAAATAATAATAAGTTGCAAATTCTTTTAAAAGGTTTTCTAATTGTCCTAAATCGTCCGTTACTCTAGAAATGTTATATATCTATCCAACTTTTTTATCTTATTTAACTAACACTCTAACTATCCCCGACAACGACACCAAAAACTTGAACCACCCCACACATTTTGCGTTAATTTAAAAATGGTTGTATTTGATAAAGATTTGTATAAAGATATTCAATAATCGCAGAGCTAATCTTTCAATGCAAGTATACATATCGCTCAAGTAATACAGGGCTCTAATGGAGTCCTGGATATCGATCCCACAGGGATAGTTTAGAGGCAACAAACTAGGATTATAGAAACTAATTTAGAATCGCAACTTTGTAAATCGAATTGCCTACCTGTCACTAGTATGCAATCATAAATAAGATAAAGTTTTAATAAACTAGTTCTACTAACTGTTAACTAATTCTACTAATAAAGTGAAGTTCAAATATATAAGCAAGAATCCTTCTCTTTGTTAAGAAATTTAAGTGAATGGATAACTAAAATTAGTTTAAAAATGGTGTTATGCCAAATAGGAGCATACCTATTCTTTACCGCTTGGTCCATGCATAAAGAACATTGACTAATCCTATGTTTGGTTATTAAATCTGCGGCTAGACTGGGAGGATACCTGCTCTCACTACGGAGCTCCCACATTCCCCTCGTCTGAGGGCTAACATCTACACTTTAGCACCCAAACGATAGGACCGAATTAAGGATTTTAGTCTGTCACACTAAAATCTCCAATTCTACGCTCGATAAATATTATTTCCCTATTTATTTGCACCCTACTTTCAAGGACTTTGACCTCCCTGAATCTCAAATGTAATCTTCACTATAGTTGTTAAACTCAACATATTTTAACTAATCAATTGGCCAGATTAAAAGTAAATTAAGATTTAAGTGAAAAGATTATCACAACTTCTATAAATTTTTTTTCGCAAACTAATTTAAATTACCATTTCACTAAAATATCAAAATTAGGAGAAAGACAGAAAAACTACTCTAATTTTATGGAGAAGATATAACAAATCTTGGATTTCATATATAAAAGCAAGGTTCTACAAACTAAAATAAGTAAATACAACTTATCTCGAATTCCTCCGCCAGAAAACTCCTTGAAGTTCTTCGGAATCTCTTCCTTTCTTTACAACACATTGATTTCTCCTTCGAAACAGCAAGGTGGAAGAAATCTCTCAATTCCCTTCCACTCTTACAATCTCTCGACGAATTCCTCACAAATTTCACTAATTGAACTCACTATCTAAAACTATAATGGAAATAAGACACTAACTAACACTACAGTGACACACTATAGACTCGGTGGACTCACGGACAACAACAGACAACAACCTTTTCAGCCCTAAATTGTTTCTTTTTATAGTGGTTGAAGAGTTTCCAAGAGTTTCCCAAGTATCGCTTCAAAAATCATCCACATTCGATGCACCTCGTGAGAGAACTAACTTTCCAGCCGTCGGCGGCCTTGAGCACGCTGTTAGCGACCTTCTAGAATAGTTAGCCTTGGACTCTCTTTCATAAGGCCCGCTGTCAGCGGTCTCGATCTCACCATCGGTGGGCCTCCTTGTAATATTTTTCTGAATTCTCGGGAAAAATCCGCCATCGGCACCGTTGAGCTCGCTGTCGGCGCCCTAGATCAAATATTCATTTTTTTGGACCTTTTTGCATTTTTTCGCTCTATTGTCCATAAATCAACATATCTGAAACAAATCATCAAAAATACCATTCTTTAAAGTGCAATATCATCAAAATTAATATAAAATAAGCATGAAAATCTTAACATATTTTCAGTGGGTCAGGTAACCAAATGACAAGAAAATAAAGAAGATGTCATCAAGAGCTCAACTAAAATTCTTAGACCCTATTTATGGGGATGCAACTAAAGATGAGACATCGCACAAAGATTTCAAGAGAAACATGAAATCAAGCAATAAATTTAGAAGAAAGTAACATAAACCTTTTATTTTGAAAATAATGTATTTACATTAAGACTCTAGTTAACAATAAGGTACTTCACGAATTATTTTTTAATAGCCTCAACCTTGACAAGACTTATCTGAACTAATCTCTTATGCAACATGTGACCGCGGAGCTTGAACTGATTTTGCTCGATCAAACTCTAAGTACTCCCCTTTAAGAAGGCATAGTCCCAAAATTCAGATACTTTTAGGTGAGGATTTGTTGTTTCCCTTTGTATCTCCTACATTTAGATCAACGAGTTCATAGAGATCCACCTCTTGTTAAGCTAGAGCATGTTGACCTCATATTTGGTGAGGTCTTTTCTTTCCTCTTAGTGCTTAGGATCTAGCCATAAGACTTCTCCTTGACTATCCTAGAAGACTAGAGATGGAACCCACCACTTAGAAATTCAAACACCTCTTAACTCTTCTTGAACCCCACAGATGATCATAAACCTCTAAGTCTTCTTGGAAAGTTAAAAGTCAAATGTGGAGGTTCATGGATGAATTCCTATAGGATGTTCAAGCCTTAGGATAACTCTGGGTGGCCTGGTCTTGGTGAGGTTGGGCATGCACATACCCCACTACACACATTTCAAACCCTAAGGCCACTCTTACTCAACTTGGCTTCCTAACTCATGTAGGAAAGTCATATGGATGGACCTTAACCCCTAAGCCCGTGGCTAAGAGGGTTAGGAACAACATATTGAGTGCCTAAAATGAGGTCTCTCATGGCTCTTGTGAGCTTAACATGACTTCATGGCTCAACCAAAATGGTTTCATTTTACCCACATTTAATCACCCTTCTTTTTTTTCAAAATTTCAATTTTTGACCCCGAGGGCTCTAAACCCACCAAACCTACCAAATACCCTCGAAATTTCCAAAATTGCTTAAACTACCCAAAATTCCTTCTAATCAATCCTAAACATTCCCCACCACTCAAATTGATCATCCATGACCAAATATACTAAAATTTTCAAAAATAGCCCCCAATACCCTTCATGTACCCTCCTTGTACCCTAAATAGCCTAAAATTCCAAAAATTCAAAAAAGTATCAAAAAATCCCAAAAATTCCAAAATATTATCCACATTATTTTGTCAATTTAACCAAGTTTGATAAAAAAATTCCAAATTGGCCCTTAATGCCCAAAGTGACCAAGTAACTTAATCCATCCCAAATTGAACCCAAATGTTACCCAATTTTCCCTAAATATGTTTTGAAATCATCCTAACATCCCCACAAACAAAACTCTACATTAATTTACCCAATATTTGGACTCAAATTTCTCCCAAGCCTAACTCAAACCAAAATCCCCCCAAATTGGCCTAAACCAACCATGAAACCAAACAAGCCCAAAGCTTAAAATCAAGACCCAACTAAAATTGAAAGCCCTTTTTCACACATCCTTAAACATTTTGCCACATTTATGTGGCACAACCTTTTCCCAATTTTTTACCCAAAAGTTTATTTTAAAACCTAAAAGCCCATCTCCACCAAATTTAAATCCAAGGCTCATATGACATTCCTCTTCATAATGCATTCAGTTAAAATCTTCCCTAAGTTTCAAAGTCATCATTAAACCATTCCAAATAAAGCTTCATCCAAATTTTCATCAAGATATCAAAAAAATCCCAAAATCCTTTCTCATGCAAGTGAGCCAACTTTTTCCAAGCTAAAGGTGAGCCAAGGAGCCATGCAAAAGCCACATGATAGCCATGGGAGATCTTTCCACATCATAATACCCAATGTGGCAAAAGGAGGGTGCCCTTTAATGATTCCTGTAAGGGTGATTAAGCCTTTTCATGACTCTCCTAAACATTTCTTAAGCCTAATTGTACTTGGATTGTGACTTGACCCCACTAATGAAGGCGACCAAACTGGTTTCTCTCGACCCAAAATAAGAACTTGGGGAGGTGTTCCAAGCCCATTTCCATGGATTTACCAAACCAAGCTCAAAATACACCCTCCCCCATTCCATTTTGGTCAAGCTCTTTACACATGGCCAACCTTCATTGATCCTGGGAAGACCTCTAACCATGGCTATTTAAACACCACCATCTCCACGGCCAAAAGGGTTGATGCACTGGACCTTAACAAAACTCTGTCAAATTGATCCCAAACTTTTCACACAACCTAGAATAGTTGATCCCCACTGAAATCCAGCCCTAAAATCCCCTCTTTGAGTTCAATTTCTAAGCTCGATCCTAAGCCGAAAAATAGGACTCTTCACCACAATGAGCAAAACTCCAAATTGATCGACCCTACAGCATGACCAGAGCAAGAGAAGAAGTTCCCAGTGGAAGCCCCCTCACCAGGTCACCCATTTGTGCTGGAGACCAAAGCTTGAAATCGGGTTTAGTGGAAATCATACCTAGGCATTTCACCACAGCTTCAAGCTTCATCCTTAGCTTCCCTCGACTCCAACGAACGTGCTAAACATCTCTGATTGAAGCCTCACTTCTCAGAGCCATGGTATTGACTCCTCCTTCACGAGAGCTTAATTTGATTCTCTATTTTGTTTGAGTTAATTTCAAAGCATCATAGCTATATAGATGTGTTCGTCTTGTTGAGACGAGTTCATAGAGCCCAAGATCATGTAATTTGGTTAAATATCGAGTGAGATCTTAGGGTTAGAAGACGGAAGTTTCTCAGGTTACAATGACTTGGGACGATGAACGGATGCCGTCCATTCAAGCGTGTATTGGACGGACAGTGGAGATCAAGCTGAACGAGGAGACGGAGGGGAACAACAGGCTGCGTGGCATCCCAATCAGATGGCGGCATCAAATTACGGAGCAAACGCGTGTGGCTTCGGAGCTGCCTAGGATGACTCGGTGCCGCGCTGGATAAGTAGAAAAATAGAGGTTTTTTCTATTTAATCAATTCATCAAACTTTAAAAATGCATAACTTTGCATAAAAAAAACATAAAAATAAAAGAAAATTACCCTCTTGCTCAGTGAACAGAGTAGATTAATGTGGTAAAAGAATGAAGTTATTTTACGAAGTATTTTATTTTTAATTAATTTAATACTATTTTTAATAGTTTAAATCTAAATTCATGCATACAATTCACCATGGCATAAGACCATAGTGCTTTTGTAGCCTCTGACCTTGAGAACACTCCCTGAATTTTCCAAGGCCAGAGGCTATCTCCGTAGCAAGTTATCTATTTTTCAAATTTATGTGTCTATTTTGATATTTTAATTCCAATAACTAGCATGTTGTTCAATAAAAATCTAAAAAAATTAGGGGAAGTATCTCTAGATCAGAGGACCCTAAGAAAATTATGGCTTGATTTAATTCTTTAAAAATAACCCTAATTAGCCTAAACACTTAAAAATGAAATTTAATTAAAAAGGAGTAACCACAAATTAAAATCACTTGAAATCAATTCTCCGCTGTCACTTAGGATACAAAGAACCTCACATAAAAATTTCAAGTCAATTGGAATTAGTTTACCCTATTAAATGAGTTAATTAAGTGACATAGCTATTTTGAAAATTAAAGAATTTATAAAACCTAAAATACATTTCAAAATTTCACCAAATTAAATTTGGGAGTTCTATATGATCAGAGGAGTCCAAGAAAAATAAAATTACATTTTTCATAAAAATAGATTTTTAATCATTTTTAAATATTTAATAATTAAAAAATATAAAAAATCACAAAAATATAAAAATTCACCAAAAAATAACATTTGGTCTCCTAATCACTTGGGAACCACCAAAATATTTTTCCAAAGACTTTAAGTTATAATATGAATTTTTTAAGGCCTAGGATAATTTTTAATATTTAAAAATGAATTTCCTTAACCTCCCACTACAATAATTCTAATAAATCAAAGAAAACTCAAAAAATTATAAAATTTATTTCTCTGAACTTCTTGAGGTTAGAGAGATTTAAGAAAAATATAAAACTAAATTGTTAACTTTACTTTTATTTTATAATTAATTAATACCCTAAAATTTGACATAATTGTAATAAATAAAATAAAATTCAAAAAATGTCCAAAATTGGTCTAAGTGATCCTCTTGTCAGTAGAAATATCCCATAATTTTTCTAAGGACAGAAAGTTTACTTTCGTCATGTTATTAAATTTTCATTGAAAACCCTTATTTTTAATTAAGATAATTATATAAATTAAATTAAAAATGGAAAAATCACATTTTCTCCTCTAATGTCTTAATTGACATGTGAGTAAAGTGACATAGAAATTTCAAGTTCATTTGAGCTCAATTTAATGTGTTATGAAGTGAATATGCTTAAAAGGGGCATAAAAGTAATTAAGGATTTTAATCTTAATTAATACTTTAAGCCTAATCAAAGGGAGGGTAAAAAATCTGATCTTAATTTTCTCTTGGATGATTGAAACTTAGGGAATTAAGATGTTGAAACCCATTTAATCACCTACAACATAAAAAATGAAACTTTGATTAATTAAATCATTTAAATTTTGGATTATTAAAATTAGGGATATGACTTAGGAAGATGTCAATTCTTTAATTTAAAGTCCCTAAATGTATTAATAATATTCAAACTCTTAATTAACTCTAAAAAATAATGATAATTGAAATTAATAATCCTTAATTAAATTAAAAGTTTAAAACATTGAATGATTTAATGATTAAATTAAGGTAAACCTAAAAGATTAAAGCTAATTTAAAATCACTTAAAACTTAACCTAAAACAAATTTGAAATGTTAAAAGTTAATCTCAAAACAAGTTACGATTAAGTTCAATTTAAATGTTTAAAACAAATTTGAATTATCAAAACTTAATGGAATTAAATAATTTAAACACCTCTTTCAACCAAGTGATTTTAAAACATTTAAGAATCAGTCTAAAACATTACTATTAAATTAGATTGTTTTAAGTCATCAACTCAACTTTAATGGTTAAATTCCTCAATGAACTAATCTGCCCCTCGAAGGCTCTCACAGTTATAACTTTTAGATGGAGCATCAAGTGAAATGTCACTTTACTCATCAGATGATAAAATGTCCAAGTTCACTGAGTAAGAAACAAACTTAATTAAATTATTAGATGATTAACTCACCTATACAATAAAACTCATTTGGACTTAAAATAATCCCACAAGCATTGAAAAGATGTTTAGGATTTGACTTAAGCACTTTCTCAATATGATGGGATTTTTTAGAAGAATAATTGAACTTAATTGTTCTTTAGTGAAGAAAATCATCCTTAACAAAACACGAGGACATCATAGAAATTGACTAGCAATAGGATTACGATCTTGGTAGAAAACCAAAACCTTCCCTTAGCTTTACCAAGGTTTTTTTTTGCAGATATTTAAATGTATTGATATGTGTTTTAAGTGTAGTCTGGAATGACGAGAAGACCCGCTAGGTACGCTTTTATTTTATTGCCATTTATTTACCTGCACTGAACTTTCTATCTTGCAAAGCTTGCATGTTAAACAAGAATGTAACCCTGCATGAAAACTGAAACTTTTTAGGATAGCCACAAAACTGAAATCCAAAACTAAATTAAAAATCAATACAAGATAAAATTCATCGCCAGAACATTCAAAAAAATATAAAACTACTCAAAATTTAATCACAAACCGAACAACAAAACTACAACTACAATTAAATTAAAACGACTCGTTGGATGATCGAGAATCCCTCGGATGATGTAACCCACGTGTTGCTAATGAGATTTACCATGGTCTAAATGAAAGTGTGGAACTCATTCAGTTGAGTTTAGCAAATTTAATTGAACTAAGTGAATCCAATGAAAATAGCGGTGTCGGGATGACGAAACAGTGGGATCTTAATCGGTCTTGCTTAACCAACTTTAAGATTTATTTTAATTAAAACATTAAGACATCTGAACCTTCAGAATTTTTTAAACCAAAATACTTCTCTCATCTTTTGATTTTCACCTTCTAAAACTAAACCTTCTGCAACAACAAGGAACTTGGAGCATAGTGGGCAGCACGATCATCTTCATCAACGAAACTCGGATCTACATCAGCAAAACCTTTCTTAGAAATAAATAACCAAACCATAGGATTTTGAGGTAGTCTGCCTAGTGCAACATAAATCTTTAGCTTTTGTTAGGCATTTGCATAATCATGTTATGCAAAGTAAGCCCTTTCCAGTCTTAGGACTTCGAGGTAGTCGTTTGGTATGACATAAACCCTCATATATTCGAGGCTATTTGTATGATCATGTCATAGGAATGTAAGTCCTAATTAATTAATATTGGTAGGATTGAAACATTAAATAAATCCTCAAATTAAAGCCAAATCATAGGATAGTTAGGAAGTCACCGAAGTTCATTTAAGGTCTGTGACATCCCCTACTTCTCTTCCTTTAGACTCCTGAAATAAACTGTTCGAAATTTGAGCTAATCCGTTTTGTAATTCCAAAATTCAATCCTTTGAAACCTTAAACTTTGAAATTCTTAAGAGAAAAAGTGCAAAAATTAGGCTAGGATGTCCTAAATATCCACTTAATTCTGATTTTACCGTGGCCAAAATATTCTTATAAATAATATTCCCCACATTTATACTTCTATTGTTTTGAATACAAAAATTTAGAACATCTCTATCTCTTGATACTTAACTATGGTGATAGTAAGTAGCAGAGTAGAACAAATGAAATAATGTCATGCCTTAACTGTGGCATTCATCTTAGAAAGAGGGAGAATTCCATTGTTGGGCTCACATGTGAGCTCTCGGGCATGGCGTTTTTCGGTGGCCTGGTGGTCGGCCGGCCGGTCTCGGGTCACCATCTTGGCCGGTGGGGTCGGGGCTTGGCATTAGTGTAGTCGATTGAGCATGGACATGTGTAAAGCACTTGGATCAAAATGGCATGGGGATATGGCTAATCTTGGCTAGGTTTGGTCAACCCATTTGTTTGGGCTGGGTTCACCTCCCCATGGCTAGCCTTGGGCTAAGAAAATCAGTTAGGCTAGCTGGTCAAAAGGTGTTGATGTCCTTATACAAGAATATTTGGATTAAATCTTGGTTAACGGGTATCATGGGTGAGGTTAAAGACTTTTAGGAAATTAAGGAAAGAGTCTCCTCCTTTTGCCCAAAATGGCATGGTGACATGTAAAGAGGCTCTCATGGCTTCCATGTGGCTCATGCATGGCTTCATGGCTCATCTTTGGCTTGGGAAATGTTAAGTCAATTTCATGGAAATGGGTTTAAGAAAATTTTGGTATTTTGATGGGGATTTGTATGGGGCTTAATTTGGAATGGCTTCATGATGAGTTTTGAAACTTAGGGATTGATTTAATTGAAAATATTGTGTAGAGCAATTGTCATATGGGTTTTGGATTGATTTTGGCCCTTTGGATTTTGGTGGAGATGGGCTTTAGGAAGGTTTCATGTAAGTGGGCTTTTAAGTTTAAGAATGAATTCATGGATGGGAATTTTGTAGAAGTTTGGGCCAAATAATTGTTGGGTTTGATTTAGGGATATGTCATGAGTGATTTTAAATGAGTTTGGAGTGATTTGGGTTTGAATTGGGTTGGATTTGGGCCTCTTTGGTAAATGGGCCAATGTAGGTCAAATTGGGCTAACTTGGGCCAATGTTGGGCTAGGGTTGAAATTGATGTAAAATAAATGTTGGGAAATGTTTATGTGAGTGTTTCAAAGAGGTTTTGGCTTTGGTTGGGTTTTGATTTTGGGGTTTGGGCTTATTTGGGTTAGGTTTAGGTTTAGGTCAAAATTGGGCCTTTTAGCTTTGGGTTGAATTTGAGTGGGGTTTGGGTCTAAATTTTGGGCAAATCATGTTAATGTTTTGTTTATAGGGATGTTAAGGAAGGTTTAGAAAAGATTTGGGGTTAATTGGAGTTGAATTGGGTGAGTTTGGGTTAGGTTTGGGTTATGAGTCCAAATTGGGCTTTAAGGCCAAAAGTGAAATTGGATCCAAATTTCAATCAAATTGGACTTGGATTTGGTCTAGATTGGTGTTGGGAATGTTGAATTGAAGTTTAGAATTGAATTGGACCAGAATTTGGGTCAATTGGATAGGTTTGGCTTGACATTGGGTTCACTTAGGGTTAAAATAGGTCAAATTGGGGGTTTTGACAAAAGTAGGGTTAATTAACAAAATTGGCCCCTGGTGTAGTTGAACAAAATGAAGTTGGGAATATTTGGGATTTTTTGGAATTTTCTGGGAATTTTCTGAATTTTTGGATTTTTGGGTCAAGAGGGGTATTTTGGGTATTTGGAGGGTATTGGGAGGTATTTTTGGAATTTTTGGTATTTTTGGGTATGGATGATCAATTTGAGTAATGTGGGAATGTTTTGGATTGATTTTGGGGAATTTTGGGTGATTTGGAAATTTTGGAGGATTTCAAGGGTTTTGGGTAGGCTGGGCGGTTGTAGGGTCCCGGGGGTCAAAAATTGAAAATTTGGGAAATTGAAGATTGGGTAAATGTGAATGGAATGAAATCATTTTGGTTGAGCCATGAAGCCATATCAAGCCCACAGGAGCTATGAAGGGACTCATTTGAGGCATTCAGCTATGTTGTTCACTAACCCTCTAGCCGAGGGCTTAGGGGTTAAGGACCATCCATGTGAATCACCTTCATGAGTCAGGAGGTCAAGTTGGGCATAGGTGTGTTTTAGGAGGTGTGTGAAAGTGTAGTGTATGAGTGTAGTGTGTGTGTAAGTCAGCCCTTCACCAGATCAGGCCACCCAGGGCAGTCCTAAGGCCAAAAAGTCCTATAGGAACTCATCCTTTAAACATCCACACTTGATTTCAACCCTCCAGATGATTAGGGGTCTACAATAAAATTTGTGGAGTTTGCAGGGAGTTAAGAAGTGGTTTGAATTTCTAAGTGGTGGGCCCCAATTCTAATCCTCTAAGATAGTCAAAGGAAAAGCTTAAGGCTAGATCATAAGTACTATAGAGAGAAGAGAAGACCTCATCGAAATGAGGTCAACAAATGGACTCCCGATAGGTGTGGTGAGTCGACGAGCACACCGCACATATTGGTGTTGACCAAGCGATCAACAAAAACAAAACAGATGTCCAAGTGACAAACTTAGGATGAAGTAGAAGAATTTCCGTTGGGGAGTGTCAAGTATATCTACGAGGCCTGGAGATTCCCGAACTCTCGGCGGGGAAAGGAAAAGGAGGTGAATCCCAAATCACATGACCTGGGGGAATTCGATTTAGATTTCAGTTTCATTTCATGTTCAAGTTTTGATGTGTAACTTTAGATTTTGAGTTTTAATTTAGATTGAAGTTTTGTTAAAATTAATTTGAAGGGATTCGATTTGAAATGAGAATTGGAATTTTGTGGTTTTAGATGTAACATCTTCAACCTCGAAAGAAAATTGAATTGATTGGATTGAATCATTGCAACGAGGAGAGATCTCAGAGCAATGCGGTATTGGATGTAAAATCCTTAACCTCAAGAGTTTGATTTTGATGTATTTCATTGTGATAGGGAAAGAATCCTAAAGCAACGCAGTCTCGGATGTAAAATCCTCAACCCCAAAAGTTTGATTTTTTGATGTATTTCATTGCGATAGGGAAAGAATCCTAAAGCAATTCAGTCTCAGATGTAAAATCCTTAACCCCAAGAGTTTGATTTTGATGTATTTCATTACAATAGGGAAAGAATCCTAAAGCAATGCAGTCTCGGATGTAAAATCCTCAACCCCAAAAGTTTGATTTTGATGTATTTCATTGCGATAGGGAAAGAATCTAAAGCAATGCAGTATCAGATATAAAATCCTCTACCCCAAGAATTTGATTTTGATGTATTTCATTGCAATAGGGAAAGAACCTAAAGCAATGCAGTCTCAGATGTAAAATCCTCAACCCCAAGAATTTGATTTTTGATGTGTTTCATTGCGATAGGGAAAGAACCTAAAGCAATGCAGTCTCGGATGTAAAATCCTCAACCCCAAAAGTTTGATTTTGATTTATTTCATTGCGATAGGGAAATAATCTAAAGCAATGCAGTATCGGATATAAAATCCTCTACCCCAAGAATTTGATTTTGATGTATTTCATTGCGATAGGGAAAGAACCTAAAGCAATGCAGTCTAGGATGTAAAATCCTCTACCCCAAGAATTTGATTTTGATGTATTTCATTGCGATAGGGAAAGAACCTAAAGCAATGCAGTCTCGGATGTAAAATCCTCAACCCCAAGAATTTGATTTTTGATGTGTTTCATTGCGATAGGGAAAGAACCTAAAGCAATGCAGTCTCGGATGTAAAATCCTCAACTCCAAAAGTTTGATTTTGTTGTATTTCATTGCGATAGGGAAAGAATCCTAAAGCAATGCAGTCTCGGATGTAAAATCCTCAACCCCAAGAATTTGATTTTTGATGTGTTTCATTGCGATAGGGAAAGAACCTAAAGCAATGCAGTCTCGGATGTAAAATCCTCAACCCTAAGAATTTGATTTTTGAAAGGTAATTGATTTTGGAAAGATTTGTAGTGTTGATTTGAAAAGTGTGGAGTTTTGGTGTTTCGAGAATTTCATGAAAGTTTTAAAAGACTTTCATGGAAAGAAATAGATCAGGAGGGAATATGTAGATGCTACATAACCCATTCAAAAGAGTTAATCGAAAGTTCTTTGGTTTGGATTGGATATAATTCCTTGCCACTAGATTTGAATCGAAAACCTCGTGGCTCCATGTCAATGGAATCGACCGCTTCCATCCCAGACAAAAGGAGAGAGTAGAACGGATTGGATTTTAGATTTGGAAGGTTGAGTTTGAATATGATTGAGATTTGATTTGAGATCTGGAAAGTTGAATTTGAATTTGATTTGGATTTGTGTTCATTTTGTTTACCCTTTATAGATTCAAATTTATTTTATCATTCATTTAATGTTCATGTAAATTTGGTGTTCATCATTTTTAGATTTTTAAGGAAAGTTTTCTTTTATTCTTTTTGTTTCTTTTCTGTTCTTTGTTCGAAGTTCATTTAACTTTAATGGCGTTTTCCAATCAACTTGCACAAAAGAGGTGAAGGCCAAAAATGTGACATAGTCACTTTCATTCCAATCATGTTGAAGATACATCATACAACTCGATCTGGAATACATCTCATACAATCCATGTAGACTCAAAATGGACTATGTATGATCTTTGTCGATCTATCCAAAAAAGGTATCTGTAAAAAATCGATGTCTGAATAGTGAGGTACATGGTCAATAACATCACCTTCCAAGCCATCCTTGGCAAGGATGTCGTATGGATGTACGTTGGAGGTGTGATATTTTCCATGTAACTCACGACTCGTAAGGCCGGAGGCTCTCTAGCTCCGGGTCACGGCTGGAAGTGGTAAGGTGTCTTCCTGTCGTCCATCCTTCTGAAAGTAACTGAGATCCGCTTCACTGGTACTCTTGGTATGCAATGTTTAGCGACATCTGCTCCGTTTCCCTTCAGTATCATGATGGAACCTACCGGTAATGGTATCTTTACTGGCCCTCGGTACTCACCTGGGCACGCTATCCGGAGTTCAGATCCGAACATGATATTACACTAGTTCAGAAAAGAAACTGTGCAAAAAGGTCTGACAAAGTCGTGGTGATCTATGTGCGGGGGTATGTAGTCACCCTTCTCGTAAATGTTAATAATGCAACTGTTGGGTATGCAATCTGCCGGCAATACCCTCCATGTTATCATTCTTTTTACCATCCTTTTGATGACTAATGGCATTGGATCCACCTGGCCATGACGGAGTATTCCCGGTGGGTTTCCCTTCCTGTCTTCCGTGAAGTTGTAGCAGCATCCACATTGTATTGTAATTCTACCTTTCCCTGGCATCCATCTCCGGGGTTCCGAGTAAGTGTTTTCTCTTAGGCGGCCTGCTCGGCCCATTCTTTTCAAATCCCGGATTCAGTCCACGATTTGTTGTTGTTCGTATTCTTAGAACACGTCTGTATGTAGCTCGAGGCCTTCTAGTATATTGATCATCCTGCCTCTGATTCTCTCGAAGTATTCAAAAGTTTTCTTTTCGACATTCGCATTCTTTCCGGCTCGTATTCCGGAATAATCCGCAAATGGCGGGGCACAGTGACATATTGTGGGATATACGGTTCAATCCCTTCACGTTCTCACCGCATACCTCGGCTCCTCGGGGGTGGTGTCCGTCGGGACATCCTCCGGGGTTGCTTACGCAACAAGGTTATGCATTGCTGGTGGCTTTATACGGTGGCATGGTAGCCTTCCTTCTTCGATCTTCTTGAGATTTCCACTGGTCCCTTCTGTTATCCTAGGAGCTGGCCTCCTTTCTTCAGGTCCCTGTTGAACTGGTGTCCTTGAAGTGTATGTACTGGAAGTAGCAACAGCCTCGTCGCGCTGGTCCGCTGCTAACTTAGTTAGCATCTTGCGGATACGACGATTTTTATTTGTTCATTGAGTTGCTGTGAGAGTAGCTCTTCGTACTTCCTGAATTTCTGTGGGCGCGGCGCTGACAAGCCTGCCCTCCGTCGTAGCGACTACGGACTTGATTCTCTTGTCTTCTTCGGTGTTTGTTTTCCTTTTCTTCTTCTTGGATTGGTGGCTTGGGCCACCCACTTTCATTCTTGTCCGATCGGGTAGTTCCTCTCGGTCAACCGGGACCCGATCACTTTCCTCGTATTGCGAGCCTGCTGGTGCGAAGTCTGAGTCAATCTCTATTATCGCTCCATCTTTCACCCTCTTTTCATCGAGTGCAAGGCTTACGCCATTTCTAAAGTTCAGGACCAACTGCCCGTTCGACATTTCCCTGCGAAAAGACAAGGAAAATGATCAGGGGCTGTACTAAGAACAAGAACATTAAGAAAAGGTTTATTAAAGACAGTTTTTTTATATTACTTCTTATATTTTTAAATTTAACAGGAATTAAGTGGGATAAGATCAGGAAAGAGATTTTGATATGGAAGAGAAAATAAGGAAAACTTTATTATCATGATTTTATTTATTTTAGCACATTTTTTATTATTTTTGGGTTCGGACCCAGTCATAAGTAATTACTTCACCCGTGCTTCTAGGGATGAAGAATTCATTCCTTCGAAACATCAGGTAGCATAATACTTCTTCAAGTATCATCCGTTGATCGGAAGCATATGTCGTTCACCTTGGCAATTCACTAGTTGGTAAGAGCCTCCTGAGTAGACTGCCTCAACCACAAACGACCCTTCCCAAGTGGGTTCAAATTTTCCTCCTATCTTGCGGTGTGCAAGAATAGGTCTCTTGAGAACGAGAACTAAGTCACCAACTTTGAAGGTTCTTGGGCGGACCAGTTTGTCATGGGCTTGAACCATCTTGGCTTGGTATAGTTCTAAATTCTGCTGCGCTGTAAGTCTTTTCCCTTCCAGTTTTTCCAATTCTTCTAGTCGTAATTTGGCATTCTCTTCTGTCGTGATTTTGTTTGCAACTGCAATCCTGAGTGAAGGAAGCTGGACCTCTAAAGGTAACACTGCCTCGGACCCATACACCGGAGAGTAAGGTGTAGCTTGAGTAGGAGTTACGAAGGTTGTCCGGTAGGCCCATAAGGCTTCTAATAACTTCTCGTGCCAATTTCTCTTATTATCGTCCAAGGTTTTCTTTAAGATTTGAACGAGAGTTTTATTAAAAGCCTCGACCGGACCGTTTGTTCTTGGGTAGTAAATTGTTGAATATCGCCGATCAATTCCGTGTCTCTGAAAAAATTGTTGATTTGTGTGCTTCGAATGCGACCCATTATACGAGATGATCACGTGCGGCACTCCGAAATGATAGACAACTTGGTTCTTGAAAAGCTGTAGCACATGGTGTGCTTTCACTTCTACGAGTGGAGCCGCCTGCTGCACTTGGAAAAGTAATCCGTAGCCGCAAGAATGAAGCGATGTCCTTTTGGAGATGGTGGTTCTATTGGACCCACTATATCTGTGCCCCAACATTCAAATGACCACGACGCAATTGTCGGATGTAGCAAATTTGGAGGTTGGTGTAGAACCACTCTGTGCACTTGGCATTGATGACAGTTCTTAGCGATTTTCATGCAGTCGGTCATCATCGAGGGCCAGTAATACCCTAGTCTTTTAATTTTCATTTTCATCTTCGGACCCGGCCGGTGAGCGCCACGGAGTCCTGAATGGACCTCTTTAACAATTTCCGGGCCTCGGACCCGCTTAGGCACCTTAGCCGCATTTGATCGAAAAACCTTCGTATAACGTTTTGTTTATTAATGCGTAGGACGAGTTCTTTTCTTGATCCGATGGGCTAGCGACCTATCGTCCGGTAGTTTTCCTGTTAGCGGGTAGTCCATTAATGGCCGTTGCCAATCTTCGTGTTTTCCGTCACTTTGTTGCAGCTGATTCTTCTCCTTTTCTCGATTTGTGAATTGTGTACTATGTCGAGCTGTGATAGGACACGGCGTCCATGAGCCGACACTTCCAACGACTCATCTTGCAAACATGCAAATTCTTTTGCGAGGCGAGCTAACGCATCTGCTAAAGCATTTTCTTTTACGGGAATTTTGTAGATCGTCACATTCGGAATCCGTTCCAACAAGCTGTATGACATCTCGGAAGTATTGCTCGAGTCTTGGCTTTAAAATTCTGTCTTGTCCGGCGATCCGTTGAATGATTAACTGCGAATCCCCGTAGATGTTGATGTACTGTTATCCCCATTTGAATAGTTAATTCCAGTCTCGTTATGAGGGCTTCATATTACGCTTCGTTGTTTGTACACGGCTCGTCGAGTGGTAGGAGTATCTTAACATCCCCCGCTCCGGTGTTATAAAGATTAATCCGATTCCCGCCTTACCGGGCACTATCACTTGCGATTCTTTGTCTTTGTGTGCTTGAAGATGCTCCGTCGAAATATAATTCCCAACGTCGATCATCGGGGTATTCTAGGCTCATTATTTGTTCATCGGCAAGTCGTCGTTGAGAGGAGATTCTGCCGCAAAGGGTGTCTTTGCGAGGAAGTCCGCTAAGACTTGTCCCTTTACGGCACGAAGAGGCATGAAAGTTATATCGAATTGCGATAATATCATTGACCATCCGGCAAGTCCGTCGGAAAGCGTTGGACGAGTCATCGAAGTATTGCAATGGATTAAATTTTGAGATCGGGTTGACCTTATGAGAAAGCATGTAGTGGTCGAGCTTTTGAGCGGCGAAGATCGGGGTCGAACAATGCTTTTCGATTGCGGGATACCCTATTTCCGTCGGAAGTAAACAACGGCTTAGGTAGTAAAGAACATTTTCTTTACCCTCATCATTGACACAGGCTAACGGGGCTCCGAGTGAGTCGTCTAAAGCCGCGGTATAAAGTATCGACGGTCTACACGAGGCCGGGGTCTGCTAAGACGGGAGGTGTCATTAAATATTGCTTAATGTCCTCGAAGGTCTTCTGGCATTTCTCTTCCCAAATAAATTTGGCGTCCTTTTTAACTAGTGCCGATAAAGGCTGACACCTACCTGATAAGTTTGAGATAAAGCGTCGAAGATATGCCAGCTTCCCTTGAAAAGATCGTAGTTGCTTTAAGGTTTTGGGATGCTGCATTTCTAAGATAACTTTAATCTTTTCTGGGTCGATTTCAATTCCACGATGTCGGATAACGAATCCTAAGAATTTCCCGGAGGTGACGCCGAAGGCGCATTTTAAGGGATTCATCTTAAGGTTAAATTGTCTTAATCGTTCGAAAATAATTCTCAAATCATACGAGTGGTTTTCCTTTACTTTGCTTTTGATGACCACATCGTCCACGTAGCATTCGACTTGATTGTGGATGAGATCATCAAAAATTCTTGTCATTGCTCTCGGTAGGTTGCTCCTACGTTCTTCGATCCGAATGGCATCACTTTGTGTAGCAATATACTCCAATCGGCGTTACGAATGTCTGTAAGTTTTTCATCTTACGGAGCCATTTTTATCCGGTTGTATCCTGAAGATCCATCCATGAATTAGAATATCTCATGTGTTGAAGCAATGTCGATCATTAGTCTGGAATCGGTAGAGGGAATTCATCCTTTGGACATGCCTTGTTTAAATCTCCGAAATCTACACAAATTCGATCGACCATTCTTCTTCCTAACTGGTACCACATTGGCTAACCAAGTCGTGTATTGTTCTTCACGGAAAAATTTGGCGTCTATTAGCTTTTTAACTTCGGTTATGACTTGTTGTTCGATTTCCGGACGCATTCTTCGGGACCTTGTCCGGCCGGGACGAAGTAGGATCCACTCCTAGCTTATGGACTGCGACCTCCGGAGCTAATCACGGCATCTCATCGTAGCTCCAAGCAAAACGAGTCTTTAAATTCCATTAATAACTTGATTATTTCTTCGGAGTCTTCTTTATTGAGTAAGGAGCTAACAAAGGTAGGTCTAGGCTCTTCGCTAGTACCTAAGTTAACTTCCGTTAACTCATCTATTGTAGATTTGATCTCTTCTACGAACTCTGGTGGAGCGTCTCCAAATTGTAAATCTTCAAATTCTTCCGTAGTTTCCATGCGGTTTTCATTAGACTCGCAAGTGACAACCAAGCAAAATTCGGTATCGTCAGCCGATCCTCTTGTGCCGAATCCGAGACCATTCTTTGAATTGGGTGGACGACCGGAGTTATTCCATAATTTTTCAAAATGTTGTGATTGACCTTTTGTCCATTGTCGAGGTAAGAAACCACGCTAAATTAAATTTTGAACACAGGGAGAGTACCACTCAAAAGGTAATTCCATTAATTATGATGAAGTGACATCTTTGAATTGAACATTATTTTCAGTTTTGGAGGAAGGAACATCACGGTAGAATTTGATTGGCTTTGCACCGCCGCTACGTACCTCTTTGACCACCATACCCTCGATCTTATTAGAATGGATCGGGGTCAGGGTCATAGTATGTACATAGTGGTTAATCTTCTCGTACATTGATTTATATTCTTCATTCTTTTCATCTTCGAGCGGGATCCTGAATTGCGACTTCTTCTGACTTGTTGTCACTGCTTCTTGTTTGATCTATTTTTCTTCTTCAGAACTGTCTTCCCAATCAACATTGATGGTTGGTTTCTTCTGTCCAACTGTCCTAACGTCTCTGCCACGACCTAGTCCCCGGCCTCGACCTCGGATGCGAGTTGTGGAGAAACCTTCACCATCTCGTCGTAAGGGAGTGGTGAGTGACTGTTGGACTAGAACTTCAGGTTCTTCGTTGTCCCGAACTTTCTTTGCTTCATTCGTTATGGTATCTACGGAGAAGATTGTTTTCTTCGGAGGTGCATAATAAGCTGCATCTTCATGGACTCCAATTTCATGTACGGAGAATGGTTGTAAGTCACCTTTGATGCATTGTTCCCCTCCATCGTAGTATTTGATGCACTGGTGTAGAGATGATGGTACCATCCGATTTTCATATATCCATGGTCGGCCCAGTAGAGCGTTGAACGACGTTTCTGAATCAATTATGTGAAATTTTGCGGTTGTCTTTGCCAATTCACCGGTCTTCATTAGTAGTGTTATTGATCCGAGGGCTCTTTCTCCTTTACGGTTGAATCCTCTTAATAACATTTTGTACGCTTCGAGCTCGCGAGCATCAATTTCCGGGTATGCTAGTGTTCGAAGACTCATTATATTAATTGATGCTCCCGAATCCACCAATACTGCGGAGAGTGTAAACTTCCCGATTGTAACGGAAATGTTCAACGGTCGGTTGTAGTCTGTACATCCCAAGTAGTAGGTCATTGTCCAGTGAAGGTGACACCTCGTTGTTCCTTTAACGAGCAAACCTCATCTAAGGAATCTCCGGTCATTTGAGCTAAGCAAATTTACGGATCAATCGAGGCCACGATCGAGCTTCCCTCATCTCCTTTGATAAGATGAGAGCGTCATAGATGCTTAGTTTGGTTTGGTAGTTTCCTAAGATGGGCTAGCACGTTGTAGTCCACTTTATTTCCATGTGTCTAGATTTCTTCCCGAATGGGTATTTCTTCTGCGGGGTTGGTTCTTCCTGAACAACCACACGCTTTCCTTTGTCCTTTGGACCCATTCTCGGAGGTAGAACTCTTCCACTTCTTAAGTTAACTTCGTAATTTCTTCGAATCTAGTATTGAGTTTCGTTGATGTCTCCTCTCGAATCGGAATGACGAGTTCTTCTGGATTAGCTTCAGAATCGGAAGGCTCTAACTCTATTGTGACTGGAGCTCCTCGAAACTCACAAATAGATTCGTTTCTTGTTGAACTCTCGTAGCCTCCCTGGTGGATGTCTTCTTTGTCATTGTGACCGTCGAGATTGTGTATGATTTGAGAATTGTCATTTGTATCGGAATCGATGTCCGGCTTTTCGCTAGTTACGTTATCGTTAGAAACAGTCAAAACGTAGCCAATGCTATAACCCTTATCATTATAAGATCCCACCGGAGTGAGCAGATAATCATACAGAGTCAGAGGTTCGAGGGATTTCTCCCCCGAATCGGAAATAACTATCCTAGGATAAGCAGCCCCTAGTCTAGCCTTAGGAGCCTCAGTCTTCTCTTCTTTGTCAATTTTCTTCTTCTCTTCAATTGTCTCTTATTGAGGTGGTTCTTCTATCGCAAGTGATAGTGTCGACTTAACAGGTTTCAAACTCTGAATTGAGGCTCGCACCGAAGCGGTTTGGATGTGATCCAAAATCTTTTTTGAAGACCTTGTCCAAGCGGTAGCCCACCCATCATCAGTCGCATAGGGATCTATCGGAACAATGAGATCAGTCGAGACAATATTGACGGAACCTCCTTTCTGGGGTTCCTTCATGTATTCCTTCAGGATCATTATATTCCCTTCCCGAAGATTGTCGTTGAGCCAACTTTTGAAGGTAATGCAATCTTCTATCTTGTGCCCAAGCATCCGGTGGTAAGGGAAAAAGTTGGGATCACCATTCTTGTCGACTTCTTCTGGTCTCTTAGGTTCTGGCAGTTGGAAATCTGGAGTCTTCATCAAACTGCGAGACATTTTCGGCACTGCCTCATTCTTGAACTGGTACTCCCTACTCAGAAGCTCCCTTAACGTATGTTGCGGACGAGGCGGTTGTTCATACTATTGAGATGACTGATAGCTGGGTCGGGGTTGCTGGTAATTCTGTTGAGGTTCTCTGCGGCCGTTCGACGATATTTGTATCGGTTGCTTGCCTTTGTCGACTGCTGCAACAATCCCGGACTTCTTTTCAAAAGTTTTCACAGGCTTCTGTTTGTCTGTTTTGTCGGTGAAACTTAATTGCTTCGCCTCCTCTTGCAATCTTTCGGCCTTGCTTAACAACTTCTCAAAAGTCTTAATAGTAAATCCCTTGAGGAGAAGTGCTATCGGGCCATGAATGCTTTTAAGTAAAATGCTGACTGCATGTTGTTCTTGTAGCTGTGGCTCACACTTCATACTTAGATTTCTCCATCGAAGTATGTAATCAACCAAAGTTTCATTCGGCTTCTGCTTCTCTACCACTAAATCACCTATAGTGATGTGGTCGTTGAGCTCCAGACAATTCGCTTGATGAAGAGGTTCTCCGGTTCGAAAATGTCTTCACCGAACCATTCGGTAATTACGTATACCAATCAAAGGCGATCCACGACGAGTGCGCGACAAATTGTACGAAGAGTAAAGCATCACTTCCGCCGGCATTGCAACAAGCGGCACGAAAATGTGCAACATGCTTCGTCGAGGGTTTCCGGTTCCATCAAAGGTCTTGAACGGAGGTGGTACGAAGCCTTTCGGATATTGGACAGCGTCGAATTCTTCAGGGTAAGGTCTACCCGTCCGAATGGATGTCCCGCTTTTTGATTGTGCCAAGGCTTCTCGCACATGCTGTTCCACCAAGCTTTTGATATCCTTTTCCGGAATCATGCTTTGTGTTGCATCCTTCTTTAACTGATCATCCCCGTTGACAGACATAATCTCCTTTCCTCCTTCTACAATGTGAATGACCTCTGGGGGTGTCTCTCTTTGGGGTTGCTCTTGACTCTGGAGAGTGGCTAGGGCTACAACCATCTCTTCCATCCTTTTTATCATTTGGGCGATCATATCATCTTTCTCTTGAAGCTGCCTCCTCATTACTTCCGGCTCCTCTCTTTCTGCGGCTGAAGGAGCACCTTGTGAAGCTGACGAAGCTCGCGTTTCAACCATGTTAATTTCTGCATACTCATCATCCATGAACTCTGACGAGTCAATCTCATCTCCGAATTTTTCTTCTCTCTCCCTTGCTAATCGTCGAATATCAGTCCTTAACTTTTCCATAGCATCTTCTAGTGGTCTTTTCTGTGCATCCTCGCAATTTTCATGCGATAACTGTCGGGTTTCCTTCTCATGAGTCCCCTTTACTGCAGTAGCACTTTCTTTGGATTCAAGTCTCCTGACGAGACTTTCCTTCTCAGGCTGTTGTTTCAATCTTAATTGTCCAGTAGTGGGACGCCATACCATCCTTCTAGCAGCAAAAGGTCTAGGACCAGATAGTGCAGTCGACCAAATGCTTTGGAAGGTGGTATCCTCCCTAATCGTAGTCTCGAAACAACGACGGGCGGACTAGCTTTCATCCTTTTATTTGGCTTTTCTGCAAAGATGGCAGGTTCTACTGGCGGCCCAAGATGAGATTTGACTGGCACCCGCCCTATCCTTCTTAAAATTTCTGATACACGACACCTTTCCTTCTTTGCTAACTTCTCTATCAAAGTTTGTAGTCGATCAAATGGCGTAGTTCTGGCCCTTTTCTTACGGCTATCGTTGTAATATACAGGCTGAGGCAATGCAGAAACAATCTTGCGAACATTTTCCTCATCCTCTGCAGCGGAGAGGGGATGGAACCTGCTTCCTCCCAAAAGTGATATGTATTCGAGCGACGGTGTATACTCGGGCGGTTACGGGATTTCCTCCGGAAAGCAACTTCGGCGGCTACGGCTTCTCTAGCGATCCTTCTACTGCCGTTCCTTCTGCGAGTCCGTGTCGGCGATGGAATTCTCGAGCTGGACCCGATTTCAAAAATAGAAGGTCTCACGGGAAGGTCCGTACCCTCCACGGTAACGAGGCTCACCATAGTTACGGATTTCTTTCCCCTTTAATTTGGCGAAGCCGGGGTAGGTGCGGAGACAACTAGACCGGTGGGGGTAGCAACAACGGTCCTTCGTGGACGGCGGTACTCCTCTCGGTTGGAATCTTTTGCGGAGGAGGGAATTCATGAGTTGACTTGAGGTTAAACTCGATCAATGGCTTCTCGTTTACGGTACTTTGCTTGTGAGTGAAAAGAGAGTGACGTCGGGGATTTTGATGTCGGTGTCCCCGAATCCTTGTCCAAATCGAATGATTCCATTATCAGGCAGTTCATCCTTGAACACGGCCAGGTCAAGTCCGTTGACGAAGGAGAAGATCAGTTTTGGGGCTTCCATTTCTGCAAGGCAAATTCCGAGTGTTAGTCCCCAAATCGTGTTTCTTCTTTTCGTACAACTTATGACGAAAAGAAAGAGTCCGAACACATTTCTGTTTATCTTAGTGTATTTGTGGTATTAAAGGAAAATTGTCTTTTCAAAAAGATTTGTTCTTTAGGAAAGAGAATTATTGAAAGAAGGAGAGTTGTAGGAAGGGTAAAAGGAATTGATTAGGAACTGGAAAAGGAATAGAAAATCTTGTAGAAACTTCTCAACCCACAAGACTGCTCCTAAACTAATACCTATTGGGGGTCCACCCCACCTCAGAAATGAGGTAAAAGGATCTCAGAACCTCTCTGTTTAGGGGTGTCTAAACAGTGGCTCCTAAATCCGAGAGAATGTTGGCTATACTTGTTCAAGGTAGAAATGAACATAGTATTCCAATGAAAAGAAGGGTAGTTTGATCCACAAGGGACATAGATACACTACCGATTTTTGAAAGCAGAATTGTCTGATTAAAAATGGAGAGAGGAATTGTCCCCAGCGGAGTCGCCAGAAGTTGTCGGCATATTTTTAGGTTGAGTGTTGTATTTTTGAAAAGAGGGTCGCCTAACAGAAATTGTCGGCGAATTTTTAATTTAATTTAAATAAATAATTCGAAAAGTAGTATTTGATTTTGAAAATAATTTTAAATTTGAAAATTTTAAGATATGAAATCAAACTGATCTCACATCCCGAATAGTTTATATAAACGAGCACCGCACTACAAACCGTGTATCTATCCCTAAGGATAGACACACCGCTCGATGGTGAAGTTGGATTAAATAAACTAAAAGATTTGTGACATCCGTTTGGTCCGCGAACCAATTTTATAAGCCGACAAGTTCCCCGCTTAATATGAAAGCATTAAACGGGGTTTATATTACTCGGGTTCTTAAAATTCCCTATAAGGGCAAGCCCCTATAGTTAATTACATCTTAAGTGACGGGAATCACGTATGAAAACTCTCGATAATAATCAGTAGTTCTGCTCTCAAGAATTTCAAAGTTTAAGTTTTCAAAGGATTGAATTTTGGAATTTCAATAGGGAGTGGATCAAATTTGGAACATTTTATTTTGGGAATTCAAAGGAAGAAAAGGTAGGTGAAATCACAGATTCAAAGCCAACTTCGGTAATTTCTCAACTATCCTATTGTTTGGCTTGGATTTAGGAAAGTCCTAATGTTTGTTTAATGTTTCGATCTTGCCAATTTTAATTAATTAGGACTTATGTTCGTATGACATGATCATACGAATAGCCTTGAAGATGTGAGGGTTTATGTCGTACCAAACGACTACCTCGGTGTCCTAAGACCGGTTAGGGCTTAATTTACATGACATGATCATGCAAATGCCTAACAAAAGGTTGAGGATTTATGTTGCACTAGGCAAACTACCTCGAGGTCCTATGGCTTGGTTATTTAATTCTAAGAAAGTTCTGCTGAAGTAGACTCAGGTTTTGCTGATGACGATGGCCGTGCTGCCCACCATGCTCTGAGCTCCTTGTTGTTGTTGCAGAGGTTTAGTTTTAAAAGTCATAAATAAGGAGATGAGAGAAGTGTTCTGGTTTAGAGAAAGTCTTAATTTTCAAGTGTTTTTTTTTGATATTTTAATTAAACAAATCTTAAAGTTGATTATAACAACACCGGTTAAGATCCCACAGTTTCATCCTTCCGGCATCGTTATTTTTATCGGATTCACTTAGTCCAGATGAATTTGTTAAACTCAACAGAATGAGTTCCACACTTTCATTTAGACCGTGGGAAATCCCGTTAGCAACACGTAGGTTACATCGTCTGAGGTATTTCCGATCATCCAACAAGACGTTTTAATTTAGTTGTAGTTGTAGTTTTGTTGTTCTGTTTGTGATTAAATTTTGAGTTGTTTTATATTTTGAGATGTTGTGGCGGTGGATTTTATCTTGCAATGACTTTTAATTTAGTCTTGGTTTCAGTTTTAGGGACTATCCTAAAGGTGTGGGTATTCATGCAACAGTTGTTTATCATGCAAGAAAAGTAAGCGCGATGCGATTAAATAAATTGCAGTAAATTGCAACAAAATAAAAGCATACCTGGAGGGTCTTCCCGTCATCCCAAGCTGCACTTAAAACACAATTTAGAATATTTAAGCATTTAGAACAAGTTCCTAGGTAAAACTAAGGGAAGGGTTATGATTTTCTACCAAGTTCCTAATCATATAGCTAGTCATTTCCTATGACGTCTAGGTTCTTGTGTTTTGGTTTGAGGACGATTTTCTTCATCAAAGAACAATTAAGTTCAATTGTTCTTATAAATATCCTATCATATTGAGGAAGTGCTTGAGAAGAATCTTAAACATCTTTTCAATATTGCTAGAATTGTTTTAAGTCCAAATGAATTAATCGTCATGGAATTCAAGTTTTGTTATCTTGCTCAGTGAACTAGGACATTTGAATATCCTATAAGTGAAGTAACATTTCATTTGACGTTCTGTTTAGGAGTTATGATAACCGAAGCTTTCGAGGGCAAATTGGTATTCAAATGGTTTGTGATTTAATTTAATTTCAGTTATCGGGTTTAAATTTGGAATAGTGTTCAAGTTGCTTTATTTTGAATTTCTTTATGTCTTAGGTGATGTTATTTTTAATTCAATTTAATTTAACTTTAATTTAATTTAATTTAATTTGGTTTAGTTTTAATTTTAATTTAATTTAATTTGATTTTAATTTTAACTTGATTCTATTATCTAATTTAATTTAATTCAATCTAGTTTGATTTGATATGATTTAATTTAATTTAATTTAAATTGATTTAATTTAATTTAATTTAATTTGATTTAATTTCCTTTAATTTAATTTAATTTGATTTAATTTAATTTAATTTAATTTAAATTAATTTAAATTTTAATTTAATTTTATTTTTAATTTTAATTTTATTTAATTCAATTTGATTTAAATTAATTTGATTTAATTTAATATGTTTTAATTTAATTTAATTTTAATTTTAATTTAATTTAATTTTTAATCTTAATTGAAAATTTAAAAGAGTTTAATAATTTAACTTTAATTTAATTTAATGGTTAAGTCTTTTAACATTTTAAATCTTAAATTTGAATTATCATTTTAATTGGGGATTAAATATTATTGAGATGATTAATTTAGGGATCCTTAGATTAAAGAATAAATCCCTTCTTAATAATATCCCTATTTAATAATTCCAACTTTATTATTCTTCCAAATTTAATCAATTATTTAATTAAGGTTTATTTTAATTATTTTTAAATTATTTAATAGGTTTCTACCCTTTAATTATTTAAATTTCAATCATCCAAATCAGATTAAGATCAAATATTTTATTTTTTAATTTTATTAAACCTAAAGTTTTAATTAAGGGTTAAAATTTTAATTACCACTTTGCCCTTCAAGCTTAATAATTTCATAACTCACTAAATTGAGCTTAAATGAACTTGAAATTTTTATGTGACTTCACTCATATGCCAATAAATACATGAGAGGAGAAAATGTGATTTTTCTGTATTTAATTTATTTATGTAATTATTTTTGGTGGAAAATAAGGATTTCCAAGGAAAATTTAATAATATGACCAAGGGAAAGTATCTATCCTTAAGAAAATTATGGGACATTCCTAATGACTAGAGGACCACTTGGACCAATTTTGGTGATTTTTTAAATTATATTATTTTTATTATAATTATTTTGAGTTTTGGAGTATTAATTAATTTAAAAATAAAATAAAGGTTGAAAAATGAATTTTATAATTTTCAAAAATCTCTCTGATATCAAGGAAATCACAGAACCAATTTTTACAATTTTTTGATTTTTCTTTGATTTATTAGAATTATTTTAGTGGGAATGCTAGAAAAAATACATTTTTTTAATTTTAAAATTACCTTAGGGCTTTAAAATTTAATATCTCATTATAGAGACCTAAGAAAAATATGGGGTTTGTTCCTAAGTGATTAAAATTCAAAATGTGACATTTTGGTGAATTTTATTATTTTTATGATTTTTATTATTTTTTTAATTATTAAAATAATAAAATAATAAAATAATACAAAAAATGAACTTTTTTAGAAAATTAAAATTTTAATTTTTTTAAATTTCCCTGATATCAGAGAGGCTCCAAAACCAATTTGGTGAATTTTTGAAAAGAATTTTGAAAGTTATGAATTTTTAAAGTTTAAATTGGTTAAATGGCTTAATCAACCCATTTAGTAGGGCTAACTAAGTCCAATTGACTTCAAATTTTTATGGTGGGTTCCTCTGATCCTAAAGGTCAGTGGAGAATTGATTTAAAGTCAATTTGATGTATGATTAGCTCTAATTAATTAGGGACCTATTTTGGGTACTTAAGCTAATTAGGGTTATTTTAAATGAATTAATTCAAAACCTATTTTTCTTAGGGTCCTCTGGTCATAAGAGACATCACCAAATTTTCCTAGAATTTATTTTACAACATGCTAATTATTGGATTTAAAATACTGAAAACAGTAACATGAATTTGAAAAATCAATAACTTCTCAGAGGGATGGCCTCTGACTTTGGAAAATTTAGGGAATGTTCCCAAATTTAGAGGCTTCAAAAGCCCTATGGTCTCATGCCATGGTGAATTTCCTATATGTATGGAGAATTAAAGCAATGCAGAGGGTAAATAAATCATTAAAAATAAAATACTTGATGAAATTAAATGATTTCTTTTCCACATTATTCTCCTCTGTTTACTGAGCAAGAGGGTATTTTTCTTTTATTTTTCTGATTTTTTTACACAAAGTTATGGATTTTTCAAGTTTAGCGAATTAAATAAATTAGAAAATTCCTAATTTTCTATTTATCTGAGTCGGCGCCGCGTCAACCTTAACATCTCCGAAGTGCCGCGTGGCGCTTTCTGATTCGACGCCGCCATCCGACTCAGCGCTCCGGGGGCCCGCTGTATCGTTCCGTCTCCTCATCCGGCGCGATCCTGGCCGTCCGTCCGCTCGTGTATGGAATGAACGGCATCCGTTCATCATCCCCAAGTGTCCTCACCCGAGAGCCATCCACACTAACCCTAAGAACTCACTCATTTCTCAACGGATTTTTGTGTTCTTATGCTCTATGGATTCGTCTTGAAGAGACGAATACATCTATATGGTGATCATGTATTGAAATTAAAGCATTTGAAATGGAGAATCACCAGAAGCTCGAGATAAAGAATTAGCTCATACCTTTGCTCAGAGAAGTGTGGCTTCAATTTGAGGGTTGTGTCACCTTTGATTGCGTCCCAGCAAGCTCCAGATGAAGTCTCCTGGTCTGGTGAATTGCCTAGCTATGTAAGTGACCACAGCCGATCACAAAGCTTGGAGGCTGGAACAACTGGGTGGCCTGGAGATGGGGCTTTCAGTGGGAAACTTCTCCTCTAGTGAAGGTGTAGGGCCAGTCAATTTGAAGATTGGCTCACTGTGGCAAAGTGTCCTTGTTTTTGGGTGAAATTTCAGTTGAGAAATTGGGTTCTGTTGGTGGGGATTAGGGCAAATTGACACTGGGGATCAACTGCTCTAAGTATGGAGTAGGGCCTGGAACAATTTTGGCAGAGTTTTGGCAAGGTTTGTGCAACTCTCTCCCATGGCCGTGAGGGGGTCGGGTTTAAATAGAGGTGGCTGGAGAGCCTCACGGGATGACCGAGGGTTGGGATCAACTCGCTCGGGCATGGGAAGAACGACCATGGTGGCCATTGGGCATGGGGCGGCTCGGCGAGGGAGAATTCCAATGTTGGGCTCACATGTGAGCTCTCGAAGCATGGCATTTTCCGGCGGCTCGGTGGCTGGCCGGCCGATCTCGAGTCACCATCTTGGCCAGTGGGGTCGGGGCTTGGCATTAGTGCGGTTAATCGAGCATGGACATGTGTAAAGCACTTGGATCAAAATGGCATGGGGATATGGCTAATCTTGGCTAGGTTTGGTCAACCCATTTGTTTGGGCTGGGTTCACCTCCCCATGGCTAGCCTTGGGCTGAGAAAATCGGTTAGGCTAGCTGATCAAAAGGTGGTGATGTCCTTATCCAAGAATATTTGGATTAAATCTTGGTTAAGGGGTATCATGGGTGAGGTTAAAGACTTTTAGGAAATTAAGGAAAGAGTCTCCTCCTTTTGCCTAAAATGGCATGGTGACATGTAAAGAGGCTCTCATGGCTTCCATGTGGCTCATGCATGGCTTCATGGCTCATCTTTGGCTTGGGAAAAGTTAAGTCAATTTCATGGAAATGGGTTTAAGAAAATTTTGGTATTTTGATGGGGATTTGTATGGGGCTTAATTTGGAATGGCTTCATGATGAGTTTTGAAACTTAGGGACTGATTTAATTGAAAATATGGTGTAGAGCAATTGTCATATGGGTTTAGGATTGATTTTGGCCCTTTGGATTTTGGTGGAGATGGGCTCTAGGAAGGTTTCATGTAAGTGGGCTTTTAAGTTTAAGAATGAATTCATGGATGGGAATTTTGTAGAATTTTGGGCCAAATAATTGTTGGGTTTGATTTAGGGATATGTCATGAGTGATTTTAAATGAGTTTGGAGTGATTTGGGTTTGAATTGGGTTGGATTTGGGCCTCTTTGGTAAATGGGCCAATGTAGGTCAAATTGGGCTAACTTGGGCCAATGTTGGGCTAGGGTTGAAATTGATGTAAAATAAATGTTGGGAAATGTTTATGGGAGTATTTCAAAGAGGTTTTAGCTTTGGTTGGGTTTTGATTTTGGGGTTTGGGCTTATTTGGGTTAGGTTTGGGTTTAGGTCAAAATTGGGCCTTTTAGCTTTGGGTTGAATTTGAGTGGGGTTTGGGTCTAAATTTTGGGCAAATCATGTTAATGTTTTGTTTGTAGGGATGTTAAGGAAGGTTTAGAAAAGATTTGGGGTTAATTGGAGTTGAATTGGGTGAGTTTGGGTTAGGTTTGGGTTATGAGTCCAAATTGAGCTTTAAGGCCAAAAGTGAAATTGGATCCAAATGTCAATCAAGTTGGACTTGGATTTGGTCTAGATTGGTGTTGGGAATGTTGAATTGAAGTTTAGAATTGAATTGGACCAGAATTTGGGTCAATTGGATAGGTTTGGCTTGACATTGGGTTCACTTAGGGTTAAAATAGGTCAAATTGGGGGTTTTGACAAAAGTAGGGTAAATTAACAAAATTGGCCCCTAGTGTAGTTGAACAAAATGAAGTTGGAAATATTTGGGATTTTTTGGAATTTTCTGGGAATTTTCTGAATTTTTCGATTTTTGGGTCAAGAGGGGTATTTTGGGTATTTGGAGGGTATTGGGAGGTTTTTTTGGATTTTTTGGTATTTTTGGGTATGGATGATCAATTTGAGTAATGTGGGAATGTTTGGGATTGATTTTGGGGAATTTTGGGGGATTTGGAAATTTTGGAGGATTTCAAGGGTTTTGGGTAGGCTAGGCGGGTGTAGGGTCCCGGGGGTCAAAAATTGAAAATTTGGGAAATTGAAGATTGGGTAAATGTGAATGAAATGAAATCATTTTAGTTGAGCCATGAAGCCATATCAAGCCCACACGAGCCACGAAGGGACTCATTTGAGGCATTCACTATGTTGTTCCTAACCCTCTTAGCCAAGGGCTTAGGGGTTAAGGACCATCCATGTGAATCACCTTCATGAGTCAGGAGGTCAAGTTGGGTATAGGTGTGTTTTAGAAGGTGTGTCAAAGTGTAGTGTATGAGTGTAGTGTGTGTGTAAGTCAGCCCTTCACCAGATCAGGCCACCCAGGGCAGTCCTAAGGCCAAAGAGTCCTATAGGAACTCATCCTTTAAACTTCCACACTTGATTTCAACCCTCCAGGTGATTAGGGGTCTACAATCAAATTTGTGGAGTTTGCAGGGAGTTAAGAAGTGGTTTGAATTTCTAAGTGGTGGGCCCCAATTCTATTCCTCTAAGATAGTCAAAGGAAAAGCCTAAGGCTAGATCCTAAGTACTATAGAGAGAAGAGAAGACCTCATCAGAAATGAGGTCAACAAATGCTCGACCATAAAATTTTTCACCAATAGCACACGGGATTGTAAAACTACCACAATCTTTAAGTTTTTCAGGAAGTTTTTTCTAAATTATAGAACTACACTCTTCATTGAGTGCAACAGTCTCATGATCTAGTAACTTCCTCTTTTTGTTGAGTATATCGTTCATAAATTTGACATAATCAGACATTTTTTCCAAAGTGTCAACAAAAGGAATATTTATTGATAATTTTTTTAAAACGTCTAAGAATTTAGCAAATCTTTTTCCTTTATCTTGTTGCTTTACTCTTTGAGGAAATGGTGGTGGTGGTCTTTCAACAGTAATTTTCATAGGATTCAGTGGAAAATCAGGATATAAACTTTCATTTTCTCCTTCAGTATCCCCTTTTTCCTTTTCAACTACAGTTTCTTTTTTGACTCTTGTTTCCAACTCTTTTCCACTTCTTAATTGAATATCCTTGATATATTCTTTTCCTTGATCTTTAGGATTTACTTCAACACTGCTAGGTAAAGTTCCAACAGTTCTATTGCTCAGTGCAATAACAATATGCCCCAATTGATTTTCTATGTTTTTAATAGCAGCTCCTTGACTTTGTAATTGATTTCCCATATTCAAAACTAATTCTTCCATAGATAACTTCTTCTACTAGAATTGTGAATTATTATAAAAACCTGGAGGATTAGAAAGACTATAATTGGCATTACCCTGATTGTTTACATTTTCTAATGGGTTTACAGGATTGTTACCCACTAAGGATTAACAGGATTAACATTACCTTGGTTATTCCAATTAAAGTTTGGATAATTCTTCCAACCTGGATTATAATAGTTTGAATAAGGGTTATTTCTTCTATTATTTATTAAATTTATAGTTTCATGTGAAGATTTAGCATCTACAATTTGTCCTAATGAATTTTCTTCTAACACTGGAGGTGTTTGAGAATGATTAAATCTGTATTGATCTATTTTCTTTGAAAGAGCAGCAATTTGAGAAACTATCATAGTTAAAGCATCTGAATCATGAATACTGGCTACTCTTTTAGGATTTAACCTTTCAGCAGGCCATTGAAAATTATTGGTAGCCATTTCTTCGATTAAAGCATAAGCTTCTTTAAAAGGTTTAGACATAAATGATCCACCAATAGCAGCGTCAATAATAGATCTACGAGATTCTACTAATCCATTATAAAAAGTTTGAATAATTAACCAATCTGGTAAAGCATGATGTGGACATTTCCTAAGAAGTTCTTTAAATCTTTCCTAAGATTCATATATCTATTCTCCCTCATACTGACTGAAAGATGTGATATCATTTCTAAGTTTAGCAGTCTTAGATGGTGGAAAATATTTCGATAAGAATTTTTGTGAAAGTTCCCCCAAGCCTAAGCCTTAGATCCAGGTGCTGACAAATTTAACCAAGCCTAAGCCTTGTCTCTTAGTGAAAAAGGAAAAAGTTTAAGTCTGACAGCATCATCAGACATTCTATCATATTTAAAAGTAGCACAAAGTTCTAAGAAACTTGCATGATGTAAATTAGGATCTTCGTTAGGAGTTCCGCCAAATTGATTGTTTTGTACCATTTGGATAATTGCAGGTTTAAGCTTAAATAAATTAGCAGCTAGATTTGAATTTTGGTTGGTTGAGTGAATTTCATCAAATGTAGGGTTAGCGTAATCTCTCAGTGGTCTAAATTGATGTTCATTTTCTATTCATTGGTTGATTATGTTCTTTTCCATTGTATTAAGATTATCAGGATCTCTAGGTTCTTTTATCATCTTTCTACTTCTTCTAATAGTGCGTTCTAATTCCGAATCATAGGGTATAAGACTTTCAGATCCAAATTTACACATACAATCAAAATTAGTACATAGAAAAACACTTGACTAAATAATAATAAGTTGCAAATTCTTTTAAAAGGTTTTTTAATTGTCCTAAACCGTCCGTTACTCTAGCTATGTTATATATCTATCCAAATTTTTTATCTTATTTAACTAACACTCTAACTATCCCCGACAACGGCACCAAAAACTTGAACCACCCCACGCATTTTGCGTTAATTTAAAAATGGTTGTATTTGATAAAGATTTGTATAAAGATATTCGATAATCGCAGAGCTAATCTTTCAATGCAAGTATACGTATCGATCAAGTAATACAAGGCTCTAATGGAGTCCAGGATATCGATCCCACAGGGATAGTTCAAAGGCAACAAACTAGGATTATAGAAACTAATTTAGAATCGCAACTTTGTAAATCGAATTGCCTATCTATCACTAGTATGCAATCATAAATAAGATAAAGTTTTAATAAACTAGTTCTACTAACTGTTAACTAATTCTACTAATAAAGTGAAGTTCAAATATATAAGCAAGAATCCTTCTCCTTGTTAAGAAATTTAAGTGAATGGATAACTAAAATTAGTTTAAAAATGGTGTTATGCCAAATAGGAGCATACCTATTCTTTACTGCTTGGTCCATGCATAAAGAACATTGACTAATCCTATGTTTGGTTACTGAATCTGCGGCTATGCTGGGAGGATACCGACTCTCACTACGGAGCTCCCACATTCCCCTCATCTGAGGGCTAAAATCTACACTTTAGCACCCAAACGATAGGACCGAATTGAGGATTTTAGTCTGTCACACTAAAATCTCCAATTCTACTCTCGATAAATATTATTTCCCTATTTATTTGCACCCTACTTTCAAGGACTTTGACCTCCCTGAATCTCAAATGTAATCTTCACTATAGTTGTTAAACTCAACATATATTAACTAATAAATTGGCCAGATTCAAAGTAAATTAAGATTTAAGTGAAAAGATTATCACAACTTATATAAATTTTGTTTCACACACTAATTTAAATTACCATTTCACTAAAATATCAAAATAAGGAGAAAGACAGAAAAACTACTCACATTTTATGGAGAAGATATAACAAATCTTGGATTTCATATATAAAAGCAAGGTTCTACAAACTAAAATAAGTAAATACAACTTATCTCGAATTCCTCCCCTAGAAAACTCCTTGAAGTTCTTTGGAATCTCTTCCTTTCTTTACAACACATTGAATTCTCCTTCAAAACAGCAAGGAGGAAGAAATCTCTCACTTCCCTTCCACTCTTACAATCTCTCGACGAATTCCTCACAAATTTCACTAATTGAACTCACTATCTAAAACTATAATGGAAATAAGACACTAACTAACACTCTAGTGACACACTATAGACTCGGTGGACTCACGGACAACAACAGACAACAACCTTTTCAGCCCTAAATTGTTTCTTTTTATAGTGGTTGAAGAGTTTCCAAGAGTTTCCCAAGTATCGCTTCAAAAAACATCCACATTCGATGCACCTCGTGAGAGAACTTACTTTCCAGCCGTCGGCGGCCTTGAGCACGCTGTCAGCGACCTTCTAGAATAGTTAGCCTTGGACTCTCTTTCATAAGGCCCGCTGTCAGCGACCTCGATCTCACCATCGGTGGGCCTCCTTGTAATATTTTTCTGAATTCTCGGGAAAAATCCACCATCAGCACCGTCGAGCTCGCTGTCGGCGCCCTAGATCAAATATTCATTTTTTTGGACCTTTTTGCATTTTTTCACTCTATTGTCCATAAATCAACATATCTGCAACAAATCATCAAAAATACCCTTCTTTAAAGTGCAAATCATCAAAATTAATATAAAATAAGCATGAAAATCTTAACATATTTTCAGTGGGTCAGGTAACCAAATGACAAGAAAATAAAGAAGATGTCATCAAGAGCTCAACTAAAATTCTCAGCCCCCTATTTATGGGGATGCAACTAAAGATGAGACATCGCACAAAGATTTCAAGAGAAACATGAAATCAACCAATAAATTTAGAAGAAAATAACATAAACCTTTTATTTTGAAAATAATGTATTTACATTAAGACTCTAGTTAACAATAAGGTACTTCACGAATTATTTTTTAATAGCCTCAACCTTGACAAGACTTATCTGAACTAATCTCTTATGCAACATGTGACCGCTGAGCTTGAACTGATTTTGCTCGATCAGACTCGAAGTACTCCCCTTTAAGAAGGCATAGTCCCAAAATTCAGATACTTTTAGGTGAGGATTTGTTGTTTCCCTTTGTATCTCCTACATTTAGATCAACAGTTCATAGAGATCCACCTCTTGTTAAGCTAGAGCATGTTGACCTCATATTTGGTGAGGTCTTTTCTTTCCTCTTAGTGCTTAGGATCTAGCCATAAGACTTCTCCTTGACTATCCTAGAAGACTAGAGATGGAACCCACCACTTAGAAATTCAAACACCTCTTAACTCTTCTTGAACCCCACAGATGATCATAAACCTCTAAGTCTCCTTGGAAAGTTAAAAGTCAAATGTGGAGGTTCATGGATGAATTCCTATAGGATGTTCAAGCCTTAGGATAACTCTGGGTGGCCTGGTCTTGGTGAGGTCTGGCATGCACATACCCCACTACACACATTTCAAACCCTAAGGCCACTCTTACTCAACTTGGCTTCCTAACTCATGTAGGAAAGTCATATGGATGGACCTTAACCCCTAAGCCCCTGGCTAAGAGGGTTAGGAACAACATATTGAGTGCCTAAAATGAGGTCTCTCATGGCTCTTGTGAGCTTAACATGACTTCATGGCTCAACCAAAATGGTTTCATTTTACCCACATTTAATCACCCTTCTTTTTTTTCAAAATTTCAATTTTTGACCCCCAGGGCCCTAAACCCACCAAACCTACCAAATGCCCTCGAAATTTTCAAAATTGCCTAAACTACCCAAAATTCCTTCTAATCAATCCTAAACATTCCCCACCACTCAAATTGATCATCCATGACCAAATATACTAAAATTTTCAAAAATAGCCCCCAATACCCTTCATGTACCCTCCTTGTACCCTAAATAGCCTAAAATTTCAAAAATTCAAAAAAGTATCAAAAAATCCCAAAACTTCCAAAATATTATCCACATCATTTTGTCAATTTAACCAAGTTTGATAAAAAATTCCAAATTGGCCCTTAATGCCCAAAGTGACCAAGTAACCTAATCCATCCCAAATTGAACCCAAATGTTACCCAATTTTCCCTAAATTTGTTTTGAAATCTTCCTAACATCCCCACAAACAAAACTCTACATTAATTTACCCAATATTTGGACTCAAATTTCTCCCAAGCCTAACTCAAACCAAAATCCCCCCAAATTGGCCTAAACCAACCATGAACCCAAACAAGCACAATGCTTAAAATCAGGACCCAACTAAAATTGAAAGCACTTTTTCACACATCCTTAAACATTTTGCCACATTTATGTGGCCCAACCTTTTCCTAATTTTTTATCCAAAAGTTTATTTTAAAACCTAAAAGCCCATCTCCACCAAATTTAAATCCAAGGCTCATATGACATTCCTCTTCATAATGCATTCAGTTAAAATCTTCCCTAAGTTTCAAAGTCATCATTAAACCATTCCAAATAAAGCTTCATCCAAACTTTCATCAAGATATCAAAAAAATCCCAAAATCCTTTCTCATGCAAGTGAGCCAACTTTTTCCAAGCCAAAGGTGAGCCAAGGAGCCATGCACAAGCCACATGATAGCCATGGGAGATCTTTCCACCTCACAATACCCAATGTGGCAAAAGGAGGGTGCCCTTTAATGATTCCTGTAAGGGTGATTAAGCCTTTTCATGACTCTCCTAAACATTGCTTAAGCCTAATTGTACTTGGATTGTGACTTGACCCCACTAATGAAGCTGACCAAACTGGTTTCCCTCAGCCCAAAATAAGAACTTGGGGAGGTGTTCCAAGCCCATTTCCATGGATTTACCAAACCAAGCTCAAAATACACCCTCCCCCATTCCATTTTGGTCAAGCTCTTTACACATGGCCAACCTTCATTGATTACACAAAACTCAATCCTTGGACACACTAAGTCAGATGGTGACTTAACCCTGGTCGGACCACCACTTGAGCCCCCGGAAAACACCAGGCTGAGAGCCTCATTTGAATTCAAAAATTCAAATCTCTCTTGCTGAGCTATCCCATGGCCGATAGTCATTGGAGCTCTTCTTCTCCTCCCTTGAGCAGCTGATTCCAGCCCTTAATTGATCCTGGGAAGCCCTCTAACCATGGCTATTTAAACACCACCATCTCCACGGCCAAAAGGGTTGATGCACTAGACCTTAACAAAACTCTATCAAATTGATCCCAAACTTTTCACACAACCTAGAATAGTTGATCCCCACTGAAATCCAGCCCTAAAATCCCCTCTTTGAGTTCAATTTCTAAGCTCAATCCTAAGCCCAAAAATAGGACTCTTCACCACAATGAGCAAAACTCCAAATTGATCGACCCTACAGCATGACCAGAGCAAGAGAAGAAGTTCCCAGTGGAAGCCCCCTCACCAGGTCACCCATTTGTGCTTGAAACCAAAGCTTGAAATCGGGTTTAGTGGAAATCATACCTAGGCATTTCACCACAGCTTCAAGCTTCATCCCTAGCTTCCCTGGACTCCAACAAACGTGCCAAACATCTCTGATTGAAGCCTCACTTCTCAGAGCCATGGTATTGATCTCCTCCTTCACGAGAGCTTAATTTGATTCTCTATTTTGTTTGAGTTAATTTCAAAGCATCATAGCTATATAGATGTGTTCATCTTGTTGAGATGAGTTCATAGAGCCCAAGATCATGTAATTTGGTTAAGTATCGAGTGAGATCTTAGGGTTAGAAGACGGAAGGTTCTCAGGTTAGAACGACTTGGGACGATGAACGGATGCCGTCCATTCGAGCGTGTATTGGACGGACGGTGGAGATCAAGCCGGACGAGGAGACGGAGGGGAACAGCAGGCTGCGTGGCATCCCAGTCAGATGGCGGCATCAAATTACGGAGCGAACGCGTGTGGCTTCAGAGCTGCCTAGGATGACTCGGCGCCGTGCTGGATAAGTAGAAAAATAGAGGTTTTCTCTATTTAATCAATTCATCAAACTTTAAAAATGCATAACTTTGTATAAAAAAAACATAAAAATAAAAGAAAAAATACCCTCTTGCTCAGTGAACAGAGTAGATCAATGTGGAAAAAGAATGAAGTTATTTTGTGAAGTATTTTATTTTTAATTAATTTAATACTATTTTTAATAGTTTAAATGTCCATTCATGCATACAATTCACCATGGCATGAGACCATAGTGCTTTTGTAGCCTCTGATCTTGGGAACACTCCCTGAATTTTCCAAGGCCAGAGGCTATCTCCGTAGCAAGTTATCTATTTTTCAAATTTATGTGTCTGTTTTGATATTTTAATTCCAATAACTAGCATGTTGTTCAATAAAAATCTAAAAAAATTAGGGGAAGTATCTCTAGATCGAGAGGACCCTAAGAAAATTATGGCTTGATTTAATTCTTTAAAAATAACCCTAATTAGCCTAAACACTTAAAAATGAAATTTAATTAAAAAGGAGTAACCACAAATTAAAATCACTTGAAATCAATTCTCCGCTGTCACTTAGGATACAAAGAACCTCACATAAAAATTTCAAGTAAATTGGAATTAGTTTACCCTATTAAATGAGTTAATTAAGTGACATAGCTATTTTGAAAATTAAAGAATTTATAAAACCCAAAATACAGTTCAAAATTTCACCAAATTAAATTTGGGAGTTCTATACGATCAGAGGAGTCCAAGAAAAATAAAATTACATTTTTCATTAAAAATAGATTTTTAATCATTTTTAAATATTTAATAATTAAAAAATATAAAAAATCACATAAATATAAAAATTCACCAAAACATAACATTTGGTCTCCTAATCACTTGGGAACCACCAAAATATTTTTCCAAAGACTTTAAGTTATAATATGTATTTTTTAAGGCCAAGGATAATTTTTAATATTTAAAAATGAATTTCCTTAACCTCCCACTAAAATAATTCTAATAAATCAAAGAAAAATAAAAAAATTATAAAATTTATTTCTCTGAACTTCTTGAGGTTAGTGAGATTTAAGAAAAATATAAAACTAAATTGTTAACTTTACTTTTATTTTATAATTAATTAATACCCTAAAATTTGACATAATTGTAATAAATAAAATAAAATTCAAAAAATGACCAAAATTGGTCTAAGTGATCCTCTTGTCGGTAGAAATATCCCATAATTTTTCTAAGGACGAGAAAGTTTACTTTAGTCATGTTATTAAATTTTCATTGAAAACCCTTATTTTTAATTAAGATAATTATATAAATTAAATTAAAAATGGAAAAATCACATTTTCTCCTCTAATGTCTTAATTGACATGTGAGTAAAGTGACATAAAAATTTCAAGTTCATTTGAGCTCAATTTAATGAGTTATGAAGTGAATATGCTTAAAAGGGGCATAAAAGTAATTAAGGATTTTAATCTTAATTAATACTCTAAGCCTAATCAAAGGGAGGGTAAAAAATCTGATCTTAATTTTCTCTTGGATGATTGAAACTTAGGGAATTAAGATGTTGAAACCCATTTAATCACCTACAACATAAAAAATGAAACTTTGATTAATTAAATTATTTAAATTTTGGATTATTAAAATTAGGGATATGACTTACGAAGATGTCAATTCTTTAATTTAAAGTCCCTAAATGTATTAATAATATTCAAACTCTTAATTAACTCTAAAAAATAATGATAATTGAAATTAATAATCCTTAATTAAATTAAAAGTTTTAAACATTGAATGATTTAATGATTAAATTAAGGTAAACCTAAAAGATTAAAGCTAATTTAAAATCACTTAAACTTAACCTAAAACAAAATTGAAATGTTAAAAGTTAATCTTAAAACAAGTTACGATTAAGTTCAATTTAAATGTTTAAAACAAATTTGAATTATCAAAACTCAATGGAATTAAATAATTTAAACACCTCTTTCAACCAAGTGATTTTAAAACATTTAAGAATCAGTCTAAAACCTTACTATTAAATTAGATTGTTTTAAGTCATCAACTCAACTTTAATGGTTAAATTCCTCAATGAACTAATCTGCCCCTCGAAGGCTCTCACAGTTATAACTTTTAGATGGAGCATCAAGTGAAATGTCACTTTACTCATCAGATGATCAAATGTCCAAGTTCACTGAGTAAGAAACAAACTTAATTAAATTATTAGATGATTAACTCACCTATACAATAAAACTCATTTGGACTTGAAATAATCCCACAAGCATTGAAAAGATGTTTAGGATTCGTCTTAAGCACTTTCTGAATATGATGGGATTTTTTAGAAAAATAATTGAACTTAATTGTTCTTTAGTGAAGAAAATCATCCTTAACAAAACACAAGGACGTCATGGAAATTGACTAGCAATAGAATTACGATCTTGGTAGAAAACCAAAACATTCCCTTAGCTTTACCAAGGTTTTTTTTTGCAGATATTTAAATGTATTGACATGTGTTTTAAGTGTAGTCTGGAATGACGAGAAGACCCGCTAGGTACATTTTGATTTTATTTGCATTTATTTACCTGCACTGAACTTTCTATCTTGCAAAGCTTGCATGTTAAACAAGAATGTAACCCTGCATGAAAACTGAAACTTTTTAGGATAGCCACAAAACTGAAATCCAAAACTAAATTAAAAATAAATACAAGATAAAATTCTTCGCCAGAACATTCAAAAAAATATAAAACTACTCAAAATTTAATCACAAACAAAACAACAAAACTACAACTACAATTAAATTAAAACGACTCGTTGGATGATCGAGAATCCCTCAGATGATGTAACCCACGTGTTGCTAATGAGATTTACCATGGTCTAATGGAAAGTGTGGAACTCATTCAGTTGAGTTTAGCAAATTCAATTGAACTAAGTGAATCCGATGAAAATAGTAGTGTCGGGATGACGAAACCGTGGGATCTTAATCGGTCCTGCTTAACCAACTTTAAGATTTATTTTAATTAAAACATTAAGACATCTGAACCTTCAGAATTTTTTAAACCAAAATACTTCTCTCATCTATTGATTTTCACCTTCTAAAACTAAATCTTCTGCAACAACAAGGAACTTGGAGCATAGTGGGCAGCACGATCATCTTCATCAATGAAACTCGGATCTACATCAGCAAAACCTTTCTTAGAAATAAATAACCAAACCATAGGATTTCGAGGTAGTTTGCCTAGTGCAACATAAATCCTTAGCTTTCGTTAGGCATTTGCATAATCATGTTATGCAAAGTAAGCCCTTACCAGTCTTAGGACTCCGAGGTAGTCGTTTGGTATGACATAAACCCTCATATCTTCGAGGCTATTTGTATGATCATGTCATACGAATGTAAGTCCTAATTAATTAATATTGGCAGGATTGAAACATTAAATAAATCCCCAAATTAAAGCCAAATCATAGGATAGTTAGGAAGTCACCGAAGTTCATTTCAGGTCCGTGACATCCCCTACTTCTCTTCCTTTAGACTCCTGAAATAAACTGTTCGAAACATTAAATAAATCCCCAAATTAAAGCCAAATCATAGGATAGTTAGGAAGTCACCGAAGTTCATTTCAGGTCCGTGACATCCCCTACTTCTCTTCCTTTAGACTCCTGAAATAAACTGTTCGAAATTTGAGCTAATCCCTTTTTTGTCCCATTCGAAATTTGAGCATAATTCCATAATTTGCACCAAAACTGATTTTCTCCTTCACCAACGGGATAGACTTAGCTGTCTACAAGGATGAGCTGCCTAACGATGCGGTCATTCGCTTTGGACAAGGATTCGACAATACGGACATTAAGTTCACCGATGTTACTCTTTTCGCGCTAATGAATAAGGTACCAAAAATAGAGAAACCCATAATTGAGTTTAACTTGAACTTGACTCAAGAGTTCCCTCCCCTGCAAAGGGTCCCAATGGAAAGAAACACTACTGTTCAGAGGAGGTTAGCTGCTACCCCCAGAACTGTCATCTCTACCCCCACCAGTCTGGTCATCACTGCACCTACCCCGGCTCCTGCCAAACTGAAAGGAAATGAAGTCCAAATCGGTGTTGAGCCTGTTACCGTGGAGGGTTTAGATTTTACTGCAATACCGTCTGTCTTTGAGATAGGGTCCAATTCAAGAGTTCTACCCTTAACCCGGACTCAAAGAAGGAATAAGAACAGAAAAATTGCTAGGATCAAGAGGACCAAGGCTGCTGAAGTTGCTTTTCTGGAAGAGATTCTTGAGGAAGAAGAACTGCCTGAGATCTCACCACTGTTAGGAGGGAGTAGGTTTCACCCTCTCTCTGCTGCATTAAATGAAGAGGATGCTCGAAGGATCACCACTGCGTTACCCCGACCTGCATACTACAGCGATCGTAAGAAGAAAGAGATTAAGACTACGCCGCTTACCCATCTGTGAGCAGTAGTATAGAAATTATGTAAGAAGGAAGGTCGCCCCATGTCAGAAATTATGAGAAGAATGGGACGAGTACCAGCTAGATCCCCCCTCAGACCACGAGTAAACCTATCATTACCCAAGAGAGGCCAAGGAAGAAAGTGCGAGCTAGTGAGAGATGTTCGCCTGCTGTTGTATCAGGTCACCATATTAGGGAGGACACCACCTACCGACGTATAGCCGACAGACCATCTGGTCCTAGGCCTCCTACTACAAGAAGGATGGTGTGGCAACCTATTATTGCCGAACCGATACTAATAGAGCACTCTGGAAAGAGAAGTCTCGTTAGAGGGCCTGAATCTGAAGAAAGTGCTATTGTATTAAAGGAAACTCCTGAAAAAGAAGTTCAATAGTCATCGCCTGACAACAGCGAGACCGTTTGGAAAAGACCACTCGAGGATGCTATAGGAAAGGTAAGGACGGACATCCGATGGTTGGCAAGGGAAAGAAAGAAGGATTGGGAAATGAAGTGGTTTCATCAGAGTTTATAGATGAAGAATGTGCTGAGATCAACATGGTCGAGACCTGAGCATCGTCAACTCTGCAGGGAGCTCCATCAACTTTAGAAAGAGATGAAACAGAAGTGATGAGAGCACGTCTTCAAGAAAAGGATAATACAATCTCTCAAATGGCAAAGAAGATGGAGGAGATGGCGACCGCCTTAGCCACTCTCATAAGTCAGCTTCAACCTCAGAAGGAAACACCCCCAGTGATCATTCACATTGAAAATGGAGGAAAAGAAGTTACATCTGTCAATGGAGATGAATAACCAAAGAAAGATTTTGCGCAAAGTATGATTCCCAGAAAAGATATTAAGAACATGGTGGAATAGTAGGTGCGAGAAGCCTTAGCCCAGTCTAAGAGTGGAGCATCTATTCAGACGGGTAGACCTTACCCTGAGGAATTTGATGCAGTCCAATACCCGAAGGGCTTCGTACCACCTTTGTTTAAGACTTTCTACGGTACGGGAAACCCTCGGTAGCATGTCGTACATTTTCGTGCTAGTTGTTACAATGCCAGTGGAAGCGACGCTTTGCTCTTTCGTCAGTTCGTCAGCAGTTTGTCAGGGATTGCCTTCGATTGGTACGTAGAATTGTCGAATGGTTCAGTTAAGACCTTTGCAGAATTGGAGAACCTCTTTGTTAAGCAGTTTGCCGGGGCTCAGCACCACATCACTATCGGTGATCAAGTGGTTGAGCAACATAAACTGAACGGAAGTTTAGTAGAATACATACTTCAATGCAGGAACTTAAGCATGAAGTGTGAACCATAACTTCAGCAAACAACATGCGGTCGGTATCCTACCAAAGAGTATCCATAGCCCCATAGAACTTCTCCTTAAAGGATTCACAATTAAGACTTTTGAGAAGTTTCTTAGCAAGGCCGGAAGCTTGCAGGAGAAAGCGAAACAGCTGAGATTCATTGATAAGACTGATAAGCAGAAGCCCGTAAAGGCATTTGAAAAGAAATCCAGGATCGTCGCGGTAGTGGATAAAGGTAAACAACCAGTGCAGATACAGCCAGAGCGGCCACAACCAAGTTATCAACCACCGCAACAGATTTATCAACAACCTCAACAGAACTATCAATAGTCTCGACCATAGGATTGGCTCAGACATAAGATAGAAGACTATTTCACCTTCAAGAATTGGCTCGAGGATAACCTTCAGAAAGGGAACATAACAATCCTGAAGAAATACATAAAGGAGCCCTAAAAAGGAGGTTCCTTCAATGTTATCTCAACGGATCCTATTGTTTCGATAGACTCATACACGACTGATAATGGATGGAGTACTGTCTGGACAAAGTCTTCAAAGAGAATTTTGGATCACATCCAGGCTACTTCGGCACGTGCTTCAACTCAGAGTTTGAAATCTGCCGAGCCGACATTATCGCTTACAATTGAAGAATCGCCCCAAAAGGAGGAAAAGATTGTGGAAGAAGAGAAGACCGAGGCTCTGAAGGGTTCCAAAGCAACTCCAGAAGCAACTCCAGGAGAGCCAGTCGTTCCGATTCAAGAGGAGACATTAGCAGATTCAGCACTAGATTCAGAACAGATAACAGAAGTTAATCTAAGAAGCACAAAAGTTCTACCCCTGAGAGTGGGTCCGAAAGATAAAGGAAAGCAGGTGGTTGCTCAGGAAGAGTGAACCCCAGCAGATGAATTGCTTACTCGGGAAGAAATTGAAGAGCTTGGTAATAAAGTGGATTATAACGTGCTAGCCCATCTTAGGAAGCTACCAGCCAAACTAAGCATCTACGACGCTCTAATCTTATCAAAGGAGATGAGGGAAACTCTGATAAAGGCCTTACTTGATCTAAAAATTTGCTTAGCTCAAATTGCCGGTAATTCCTTAGACGAGGTTTTCTTGTTAAGAGATTAGTGTCGTGTTACCATCACGGACAATGATCTACTACTCGCAACAGCTTATCACAACCGACCATTGTACATTTCAGTCTCCATCAAAAAGTTCACGCTCTCCAGATTGTTAGTTGATCCAGGAGTGTCAATCAACATAATGAACCTTTAGACATTAGCATACTTGGAAATTGAAGCCCGTGATATCGAAGCAGACAAGATGTTAATAAGAGGATTCAATAAAAAAGGAGAAAGAGCCCTTGGTTTGATAACACTATTAAAGAAGATTAGTGATTTGGAAAAGAAAACTGCAAAACTCCATATAATTGATTCTGAGATATCGTTCAACGCTCTACTGGGTCTGCCATGGATCCATGAGAACCGGATGGTACCGTCGTCTCTACACCAGTGCATAAAGTATTATGAAGGACGAGAACAGTGCATCAAAGGTGATTTGCGACCGTTCTCCGTACACGAGATTGGAATTTACGAAGATGCAGCCAACTACGTGCCTCCGAAGAAAACCATCTTTTCCAAAAATGCCATACCGAATGAAGCAAAAGAAGTTCAAGACAAAGAAGAACCTAAAATTCTAGTTCAACAGTTACTCACCACTCCCTTACAGTGAGATGGTGAAGGTTTCTCCATAACTCGCACCCGAGGTCGAGGCCGGGGATGAGGTCGAGGAAGAAACGGTGGAGCAATTGAACAGAAGAAACTGGTCATCGATGTTGGTTGGAAGAATAGTTCTGAAGAAGAAGTCAAGAAAGAAGCAATGAATGTAAGCCAAAGGAAACCCCAGTTCATGATCTCTCTCGAAGATGAAAATAATGAAGAATACAAATCAATGTACGCAAGATTAATCATTATGTACATACTATGATCCTAACCCCTATCCACCCTAGTAAGGTCGAGGGTATGGTGGTCAAGGAAGTGCATAATGGTAGTGCTAAGCCTATTAAGTTCTTCCGTGGTGCTTCTTCTTCCAAAATTTAAAATGATGTACAATTTGAAGATGTTACTTCATCTGAATTAATGGAATTGTCTTTTGAGTGTTATTGTCCCTGTGTTAAAAATTTGATTCAGTGTGGTATCTTGCCTAAACAATAGACAAAAGATCAATCACAGCGTTTTGAAAAATTATGGAATGATACCAGTCGACTGCCAACTCAAAGCATGATCTTGGATTCGGCACAGTAGCGCCAGTCAATGATTCAGGATTCTGCTTGGTTGTCACTTGTGAGCCTAATGAAAACTGCTTAGAAGCATCGGATGATCTCGAGGATCTGCCCATTGGAAATGCTCCACAAGAATTTGAAGAAGAAATTAAATCTACAATAGACGTATTAATGGAAGTTAACTTAGGTACTAGCGATGAGCCTAGGCCGACCTTTGTTAGCTCCTTACTCAATAAAGAAGACTCCAAAAACATGATTAATCTATTAATGGAATTCAAGGACTGTTTTGCTTGGAGTTATGACGAAAAGCTTGGATTAGCTCCAGAAGTCGCAGTTCGCAGGCTAGGAGTGGATCCCACTGCCGTTCCAGTCAAACAAGCTCCCAGAAGAATGCGTCTAGAAATTGAACAAGTAATAGCTGAAGTTAAGAAGCTAATAGACGCTAAATTTGTCCGTGAAGAACAATACCCGACTTGGTTAGCCAACGCGGTACCAGTCAGAAAGAAGAACGGTCAGATCAGAATTTGTGTGGACTTCAGAGATTTGAATAAAGCATGCCTAAAAAATGAATTTTCACTACCAATTACAAAATTAATGATCAACATCGCTTTGACACACGAGGCGTTCGCTTTTATGGATGGATCCTCAGGATACAACCAGATAAAGATGGCACCAGAAGACGAAAAGCTCACAACCTTCAGAACACCAATCGGAGTATACTGCTACAGAGTGATGCCTTGCGAATTGAAGAACGCAGGGGCAACATACCAAAGAGCGATGATAAAGATTTTTGATGTTCTCATTCACAACCAAGTCGAGTGCTACATGGATGATGTGGTCATCAAGAGCAAACTGAAGGAAGATCATTTATATGATTTGTGAATTGTTTTCGAGCAATTAAGACAATTTAACCTTAAGATGAATCCCTTGAAATGCGCCTTCATGGTCGCCTCTGGGAAATTCTTAGGATCTGTTATCTGACATCGCGGAATTAAAATTGATACGGAAAAGATTAAAGCTATCTTATAAATGTCGCCTCCTAAAACCTTAAAACAACTACAATCATTTCAAGGAAAGTTGACATATCTTCGACGCTTTATTTCGAACATGTCAGGTAGGTGTCAGCCCTTCTCGACATTCGTTAAAAAGGACGCCAAATTTTTTTAGGAAGAAAAATGCCAACATGCCTTGGAGGACATTAAGCAGTATTTAATGACACCTCCTGTCTTAGCAGCCCCAGTCTCAGGTCGGCCTTTAATACTTTATACCGTGGCTTTAGATGACTCCCTCGGAGCCTTGCTAGCCCAGGTCAATGACGAGGGTAAAGAAAACACTCTTTACTACCTAAGTCGTTGCCTAATTCCGATGGAAGTATAATATCCTCCTATTGAGAAGCATTGTTTGGCCCTGGTCTTTGCAGCCCAAAAGCTCAGACATTACATGCTTTCTCATAAGGTCAACCTTATTTCGAGAGTTAATCCATTGCAATATTTGATGACCCGACCGACGCTTTCTGGCAGACTTGCCAGGTGGTCGATGATATTATTGCAATTTGATATAACTTTCGTGCCTCTTCGTGTCATAAAGGGACAAGTCCTAGCAGACTTCCTCGCAGCGCACCCTTTGCTGGCAGAATTGCCTCTCAAGGACGACTTGCCAGATGAGCAGATAATGAGTTTAGAAGACCCCGATGATCGACATTGGGAATTGTACTTTGACGGAGCATCTTCAGCACAGAAAGATAAAGAATTGCAAACGATAGTGCGTGGTAAGGTAGGAATTGGATTAATATTTATAACACTGGAGCGGGGGATGTTAAGATACTCCTACCATCTACAGAACCATGCACGATCAATAAAGCAAAATACGAAGCACTTATAACTGGACTGGAGTTAACCATTCAGATGCGAATAACAGACATCAACATCTACGACGATTCGCAGTTGATCATACAACAGGTCGCTGGACAATACAAGATTTTGAAACCAAGACTTGAGTAGTACTTTTAGTATGCAATGAAATTGTTGAAGTAGATTCCGAATGTAACGATATACAAGATTCCCAGAAGAGAAAATATTCTCATAGATGCGCTAGTTCGCCTCACAAAAGAATTTGCCTGCTTACAGGATGAATCAGTTGAAATGTTAGTTCAGGGACGACAGGTCCTCTCACCGCTCGACTTGGATGCAATGCACCGATCAAAAAAAAGAAGAAAAATCAATTGCGGCAGTAACAGAAACTACAGAAGATTGGCAACAACCATTAATAGACTACCTGCAAACGGGAAACCTACCGGACGATAAGTCATTAGCCCATCAAATCAAGAAAAGAACTCTATCTTACATATTAATAAATAATATATTATACAGAAGGTCTTTTGATCAGATATGGCTAAGGTGCCTTAGCGAGTCTGAGGCTCGTGAAATTGTTAAAGAAGTGCACTCAGGATTTTGTGGTGCTCATCAGTCGGGTCTGAAGATAAAATTAATGATTAAGAGACTAGAGTACTACTGTCCCTCAATGATGACCGACTGCATGAAGGTTGCCAAGGGTTTTCACCAGTGCCAAGTGCATGGAGTGGTTCTACATTAACCGCCAAATGTGCTACATTTGACAATCCCATCGTGGCCATTTGACTGTTGGGGCACAAATATCGTGGGTCCGATAGAACCACATTCTTTAAAAGAACATCGCTTTATTCTTGCAGCTACATATTACTTTTCCAAATAGGCAGAAGCTATAGCACTCGGAGAAGTGAAAGCGCATCACGTGCTGCAGTTCTTCAAAAATTAAATCGTCTACCGTTTCGAGGTAACACGCAAAATTATCTCAGATAATGGGTCAACATTCAGAAGTACGAAGATCAACAATTTTGTCATAAGGAACGGGATCAATTGGCGCTATTCAACCATCTAATAACCAAGAGCAAACGGCTTGGCCGAGGCTTTTAATAAAACTCTAATCCAAATCCTAAAGAAAACATTGGACGACAATAAAAGAAATTGACACGAGAAGTTGTTAGAAGCCTTATGGGCCTACAGAATGACTTTCAAAACTCTTACTCGGTCTACGCCCTACGCTCTAGTGTATGGGTCCGAGGTCGTCTTGCCCTTGGAAGTTTAGCTTCCATCTCTCAGAATTGTAGTTGCAAATAAGATTACTACTGAAGAGAACGCCAAACTACAACTAGAAGAATTGGAAAGCTTGGAAGGGAAGCGACTTTCAGCACAGCAGAATCTGTAATTGTATCAAGCCAAGGTGATCCAGGCCCACGATAAACTGGTCAGCCCAAGGACATTCAAAGTTGGTGACTTGGTTCTATTTCTTAGGAGACCTATTCTTGTACACCACAAGATAGGAGGTAAATTTGAACCGACTTAGGAGGGAGGGGTCGTTCGTGGTCGAGACAGTCCGCTCTGGAGGTTCCAACCAACTTGTGAATTGCTGTGGAAAATGATCTATGCTTCCAATAAATGGACGATATTTGAAGAAGTATTACGCAACCTGATGTTTCGCAGGATGAACTTTAAAATATGAGGTCTCATTCCAAGAAGCACGTGTAGAGTAATAATTTGTAACTGGGTCCGAACCCAAAATATAAAAAATGGATGATAAAAATCATTAACAAAAAAAATGTGTTAAATAGAAAATATGTGAAATCATAATAATAAAATTTTGATCCTTCCTTTCAAGTCAAGCTCACCTCTAATATTTCTTTATCTTTTCCTAATCTTATTAAAATTTGAAAGAAATGAATAAGAATTTTCCATTGATAAGTGATATTTCTTATTTTTCTCGTTCTTGGTACAGCCCCTGATCCTTTCCTTATTGTTCGCAAGGAAATGTCGAACGGGCAGTTAGTTCTGAACTTTAAGAATGGCGTGAGTCTAGTACTCGACGAAAATAAGATGAAGGATGGGACCGTGATTAAGATCGACTCTGATTTCACACCGACCGGGCTACAGTACAATGAAACTGATTGGAACCCGATCAACTGGGAAGAGTTCCGCAGCGAGACAGTAATAAAATTGGGTGGCCCGAGTCAGCCAGCTACCAACAAAAAAGGAAAGTAAACACCGCTCAAATGACTGGAGCAGACAAGAAAATCAAGTCTGTGGTTACTACAGCAAAGGGTAGGCTTGTCAGTGCCATGCCTATAGAATTTCAAGAGGTAAGGAGAGCTACTCTCACTCCCACCCAATGAAGAAACAAGAACCACTTCGCAAGATGTTAAGCAAGCTAGCAGCGAACCAACATGAAGAGGCAGTTGCTACCATTAGTATAAATACTTCGAAGAAGCCAGTTCAGCAGGAATTAGAAAAGAGGAGATCAACTCCAAGAACAGCAGAAAAGATGAAAGAAATCTCGAGGAAAGCAGAAACAGAATTAGAGCCACGACGCCAGACAGATGCACCAACTTTGAAGAGTCTTGTTGCGAAAGCAACCCCGGAGGATGTCCTGACAGAGGTTATCCCCGAGGAGCCGAGACATGCAAGAGAACATGCTGGGGTTGAACCATACATCCCACAGTATGTTACCAGACCTCGCCTATTGCAGATAATCCCAGAATACGAGCTGGAGCGATTGCAGAAAGTTGAAAAGAAAACTTTTGAATATTTTTAAAGAATTTGAGGCAAGAGGATCAATATCCTGGAGGGCCTTGAGCTGCATACGGATGTGTTCTCAGACTACGAGCAGCATCAGATTGTGGACTGCATCATCGAGCTTCAGAAAATGGACCGAGCTAGTCGTTTGAGAGAGAAGACCTACTCAGAGCCTCGAAGGTGGATGAAAGGAAAAGCAAGAGTTACGATCCAATGTGGGTGTTGCTACAACTTCGCCGAGGACAGAAAGGAAAATCCACCAGGGATACTCCATCATAGTGAGGTGGATCTAATGCTAATAATTATCAAGAGGATGGTAAAAAGGATGGTGACATGGAGGGTATTGCCTGCATATTGCATACCCAACAACTGCATCATTAACATATACAAGGAGGGCGACTGCATACTGCCACACATAGATCATCACGACATCGTCAGACCTTTCTGCACAGTGTCTTTTGTCAACCAATGTAACATCATTTTCAGATCTGACCTCTGGATAGTAGGCTCCGGAGAATTTCGATGGCCGGTGGAGATACCTCTACCGTTAGGTTCCTTCTTGGTGTTAAAAGGAAATGGAGCGGACATAGAAAAACTCTGCATTCCAGGGGTGCCTGTTCGGCGAATCTCCGTCACTTTCAGGAGGATGGATGACAGCAAAATGCCTTTCTACTTTCAGCTAGATCCAGAATTAGAGTGCCTTCGGCCCTACGAGCTGTGAACTACATGAGAGATAGCACACCTTCTATACACATCAGAATGACATGTCCTGCTACGGATGGCTTGGAAGGTGATGTTGTTGTCCATGTGTCTCACTATTCAGACATGGATTTTGACAGAGGCTTTTGGAAGAAACTTGCAAGAATCTTACACAATCTGTTTTTGGATTTTTGTGGATTGTATGAGATACTGAATTTTCAAGGAAAATATCATCATGTTTTAGATCAAGTTATATGATGTATTTTCAACAAATTGGAATGGAAACAACCATGCCATGTTTTGCCTTCACCTCTTTTGTACAAATTAATTAGGAAACACCATTAAGTTAAATGAACTTCGAACAAAGAAAGAAAAGAAAAGAAAATGAATAAAAAACTCCTTTTAAGAATCTGAATGTCAAAACGAACTTGAAATTAATGTGAACTCTAATTGAACACAAAAATAAAATCAAATCACTATAAGACTAAACAAACAATGAAAATAAAGTCCTGAATTTGAAATCCCCAGCCTCCGGCTGTTCTCAAGTGTTTTCGACTCCCCGCAACTCCTCTCCTCTTTTGAGAAGGTCGACTGAGTCTATTGACACAGAAACACTAAATTTTCGATTTGCTTATAATGGCATGGATTCATATCCTTTGCCAAACAATCAAACTTCGATCAACTCTTTTAGGATGTGAAGCACTTTCATGTCTCTTTCCAATCCTCTACTACACCTAAATTTCTGCAGAATCTTCGAAACCCAAATCAAATCGGTACCTAACTTCCAGTTCCCATCCTTTTGAGGCTGGTACCTAACTTCCAGTTCTCATTTTGAGATCAATACTCAAAGTTCGATTCTCTTCTCTGAATGTCCACTAATTGCGCACTCTTCCGAGAAACATTTTTGTATTCTAATCCTCCGACTTGGGTATAAGGCTGACAAGGCATCCTAGTCTCGGTGTCCACTAATCTCGCACTATTCCAAGAAACTTTTTCTCATTCTAATCCTCCGACTTGGGTATAAAGCCGACAAGACATCCTAATCTTGGTGTCCGCTAATCTTGTACTCTTCCGAAAAACTTTTTCGCATTCTTATCCTCCGACTTGGGTATAAGGCCGATAAGGCATCCTAATCTCTGTGTCCACTAATCTCGTACTCTTCCGAGAAACTTTTTCGCATTCTAATCCTCCGACATGGGTATAAGGCCGACAAGGCATCCTAATCTCGGTGTCCACTAATCTCGCACTCTTCCGAGAAACTTTTTCGCATTCTAATCCTCCGACTTGGGTATAAGGCCGACACGTCATCCTAATCTCGATGTCCACTAATCTCGCACTCTTCCGAGAAACTTTTCTGCATTCTAATCCTCTGACTTTGGTATAAGATTGACAAGGCATCCTAATCTCGGTGTCCGCTAATTCCAATTCTTCAGAGAAACTTTTTCGAACTCCTGAAATTCTGAGGTCGGTACCTAACTTCCGACTCCCTTCTGAGACTGGTACCTAACTTCCAGTTCTCACCCTTTTCGAGGTCGGTACCTAACTTCTGACTCCCTTCCGAGACTGGTACCTAACTTCCAGTTCTCACCCTTTTCGAGGTTGGTACCTAACTTCCGACTCTCTTCCGAGACTGGTACCTAACTTCTAGTTCTCACCCTTTTCGAGGTTGATACCTAACTTCCGACTCTCTTCTGAGACTGGTACCTAACTTCCAGTTCTCATCCTTTTCGAGGTCGGTACCTAAATTCCGACTCTCTTGCGAGACTGGTACCTAAATTCCAGTTCTCTTTTCGAGATCAGTACCTAAATTCTGATTCTCATCCTTTTCGAGGTCGGTACCTGAATTCTAACTCTCTTCCAAGACTGGTTCCAAAATTCCAGTTCTCTTTTCGAGATCAGTACCTAAATTCTGATTATTATCATTTTCAAGGTCGGTACCTAAATTCTGACACTCTTTCCCGAGACTGGTACCTAACTTTCATCTCTCTTCCTGAGGCTAGAGCATAAATTCTAGTTCTCTCTTCAAATCCTGAGGCTAGAGCCTAAATTCTAGTTCTCTTTCTGAATCCCGAGGTTGGAACCGAAGTTCCAATTCTCATTTCAATTCGAGAATTTCCTTGAAATCAATCTTAAATCAAACTTTAATCAAAATTAAAACTTGAAAAAAAATGAAACAAAAACAAAATCTGATCTCTTAAAATCTTGTGATTTGAAATTCACCTTCTTTTCCCCAGCGAGAGTTCTGGAATCTTCAGTCTTGGAGATTTAACAAATACAACCCGGCGGGAACTTTCTTCGCTCTCTCTGTTTATACTGAGAGAGTTGTTTTTTTTCGTCTTTTTGGTTCGGTTGATCCGTTTGCTCAACGCCAATACGCGTGGTGTGCTTGGTTAGCACACCACATCTATTGGGGGTCCATTCGTTGACCTCATTTTTGGTGAGGTCTTTTCTTTCCTCTTAGTGTTTAGGATCTAGCCATAAGACATCTCCTTGACTATCCTAGAGGACTAGAGATAGAACCTGCCACTTAGAAAATCAAACACCTCTTAACTCATCTTAAACCCCACAGATGATCATAAACCTCCAACTCTCCTTGGAAGGATAAAAATCAAATGTGGAGGTTCAAGGATGAATTCCTATAGAATGTTCAAGCCTTAGGATAACCCTGGGTGGCCTGGCCTTGGTGAGGTCTGACATGCACATACCGCTCCTACACAAATTCCAAACCCTAAGACCACTCTTACCCAACTTGGCTTCCTGACTCATGTAGGAAAATCATATGGATGGACCTTAACCCCTAAGCCCCTGGCTAAGAGGGTTAGGAACAACATATTGAGTGCCTAAAACGAGTCCTCTCATGGCTCTTGTGAGCTTAACATGACTTCATGACTCAACCAGAATGGTTTCATTTTACCAACATTTAATCAACCTTCTTTTTTTCTAAATTTCAATTTTTGACCCACGGGGCCTTAAACCCACCAAACCTACCAAATACCCTTGAAAATTTCAAAATTACCTAAACTACGCAAAATTCTTTCAAAATCAATACTAAACATTCCCCACCACTCAAATTGATCATCCATGACCAAATATACCAAAATTTTCAAAAATAGCCCCCAATACCCTTCATGTACCCTCCTTATACCCTAAATAGCCTAAAATTACAAAAATTCAAAAAATTCTTAAAAAATCCCAAAAATTCCAAAATATTATCAAAATCATTTTCATCAACTACCACCTATCTTAAATTTGTCAATTTAACCAAGTTTGATCAAAAATTTCAAATTGGCCCTTAAGGCCCAAAGTGACCAACTAACCTAATCCATCCCAAATTGAACCCAAATGTTACCCAATTTTCCCTTAATTTGTTTTGAAATCTTACTAAAAACCCCATAAACAAAACTCTACATTAATTTAACCAAAATTTGGACTCAAATTTCACCCAAGCCTAACTCAAACCAAAATTCCCCAAATTGGCCTAAACCAACCATGAACCCAAACAAGCCCAAAGCCCAAAATCAAGACCCAACTAAAATTGAAAACTCTTTTTCACACCTCCTTAAACATTTTGCCACATTTATTTGGCCCAAATTTTTTCTAATTTTTTATCCAAAAGTTTATTTTAAAACCTAAAAGCCCGTCTCCTTAAAACATTTTTAAAGCCCATCTCCACCAAATTTAAAAAGCCCAAATTTTCAATCCAAGGCCCATATGACATTCCTCTTCATAATGCATTCAATTAAAATCTTCCCTAAGTTTCAAAGTCATTATTAAACCATTCCTAATCAAGCTTCATCCAAATTTTCATCAAGATATCAAAAAAAACCTAAAATCCTTTCTCATGCAAATGAGCCAACTTTTTCCAAGCCAAAGGTGAGCCAAGGAGCCATGCACAAGCCACAAGATAGCCATGGCAAATCTTTCCATCTCACCATACTCAAAGTGGCAAAAGGAGGAAGCCCTTTAATGATTCCCTTAAGGGAGATTAAGCCTTTTCATGACTCTCGTAAACATTGCTTAAGCTTAATGGTACTTGGATTGTGACTGGACCACACTAATCAAGCTAACCCAACTGGTTTCCCTCAACCCTAACTCAGGACTTGGGGAGGTGCACCAAGCCCATTTCCATGGATTGACCAAACCAAGCTCAAAATACACCCTCCCCCATTCCATTTTGATTAAGCTCTTTACACATGGCCAACCTTCATTGATTACACAAAACACAATCCCTGGATACACTGAGTCAGATGGTGACTTAACCCTGGCCGGACCACCACCTGAGTCACCAGAAAAAACCAGGCCTAGAGCCTCATTTGAATTCAAAAATTCAAAACTCCCTTGCTGAGTTATCCCATGGCCAATGGTCACTGGAGCTCTTCTTCTCCTCCCCTGAGCAGCTGATCCCAACCCTCAATTGATCCTGGGAAGCCCTCTAATCATGGCTATTTAAACACCACCTCCTTCACAAACAAAAGGGTTGATGCACTGGACCTTAACAAAACTCTGCCAAATTGATCCCAAACTCTTTACACAACCTAGAGCAGTTGATCCCTACTGAAATCCAGCCCTAAAATCCCCTTTGTAAGTTCAATTTCTGAGCTCAATCTTAAGCCCAAAAATAGGACACTTCACCACAATGAGCAAAACCCCAAATTGATCGACCCTACACCATCAACAGACAAAGAGAAGAAGTTTCCTAGTGGAAGCCCCCTCACCAGGCCACCCATTTATGCTGGAGACCAAAGCTTGAAATCGGGTTTGGTGGAAATCATACCTAGGCATTTCACCACAGGTCCAGACTTCATTCCTAGCTTCCCTGGACTCCAACGAAAGTGCCAAACATCTCTGATTGAAGCCTCACTTCTCAAAGCTAAGGTATTGAACTCCTCCTTCCCGAGAGCTTGTTTCGATTCTCTATTTTGTTTGAGTTAATTTCAAAGCTTCATAACCTTATAGATGTGTTCGTCTTATTGAGACGAGTTCATAGGGTCCAAGATCATGTAATTTGGTTAAGTATCGAGTGAGATCTTAGGGTTAGAAGATGGATGGTACTAGGGTTAGAACTACTAGGGACGATGAATGAATGTCGTGCATTCTAGCATGTAGTGGAGATCATGTTTGATGAGGAAACAGAGCAGAATAGCAGGCCGCGTGGCATCCCAGTCAGATGGCGGATCGACGCGTGTGACTTCAAAGCTGCCTAGAATAATTTGGCGCCGCACTGGATAAGTAGAAAAATAGGGTTTTTTTATTTAATTAATTAAACAAAATTTTAAAATGCATAACTTTGCATAGAAAAATCATAAAAATTAAAGAAACTCCATGAACAGAGGAGATTAATGTAGAAAAAGAATTAAGTTATTTTGTTAAGTATTTTATTTTTAATTAATTTAATACTATTTTGAATATTTTAATTATCCATTCATGCATACAATTCACCATGTCATGAGAACATAGGGCTTTTGTAGCCTCTGATCTTGGGAACATTCCCTGAATTTTCCAATCTCTGTAGCAAGTTATCTATTTTTCAAGTTTATGTGTCTGTTTTGATGTTTTAATTCCAATAATTAGCATGTTGGACAATAAAATCTAGAAAAATTAGGGGAAGTATCTCTAGACCAGAGGACCCTAGGAAAATTATGGCTTGATTTAATTCTTTTAAAATAACTTTAAATAGCCTAAACACTTAAAAATGAATTTTAATTAATTAGAAGTAACCACACATTAAAATCACTTGAAATCAATTCTCCACAGTCACTTAGGATAAAAAGAACCTCACATAAAAATTTCAAGTCAATTGGAATTAGTTTACCCTATTAAATGAATTAATTAAGTGACAGCTATTTTGAAATTTTAAAAATTCATAAAACCAAAAAAACATTTCAAAATTTCACCAAATTAAATTTGGGAGTTGTCTATGACCAGAGGAGTCCCAGAAAAATAAAATTACATTTTTCATAAAAATTTAATTTTTAATCATTTTAAATATTTAATAGTTAAAATTTATAAAAAATCACAAAAATATAAAAATTCACCAAAACATCACATTTGGTCTCCTAATCACTTGAGAACCACCAAAATATTTTTCCAAAGTCTCTAAGTTAAAATATGAATTTTTAAAGTTCTAGAATAATTTTTAATATTTAAAAATGAATTTCCTTATCCTCTCACTAAAATAATTCTAATAAATCAAAGAAAAATCAAAAAAATTATAAATTTGCTTCTTGGAACTCCTTGAGATCAGAGAGATTTAAGAAAGATATAAAACTCAATTTTTTACTTTAATCTTATTTTATAATTAATTAATACCCTAAAACTTGAAGTAATGGTAATAAATAAAATAAAATTCAAAAAATCACCAAAATTGGTCCAAGTGATCCACTACTCAGTAGGAACATCCCTTAATTTTCCTAAAGATAGAAACTTTACTTTGTTCATGTTGTTGAATTTTCAATGAAAACACTTATTTTTCATTAAGATAATTATATAAATTAAATTAAAAATGGAAAAATCACATTTTCTCCTCTAATGTCTTAATTGACATGTGAGTGAAGTGACATAAAAATTTCAAGTTCATTTGAGCTCAATTTAATGAGTTATGAAGTGAATATTCTTAAAAGGGGCATAAAAGTAATTAAGGATTTTAACCTTAATTAATACTTTAAGCCTAATCAAAGGGAGGGTAAAATATCTGATCTTAATTTTCTCTTTGATGATTGAAACTTAGGAAATTAAGAGGTAGAAACTCATTTAATCACCTACAACATAAAAAATGAAACTTTGATTAATCAAATCATATAAATTTTGGAAGAAAAATTAAAATTTTGGATTATTAAAATTTGGGATATGACTTAGGAAGATGTCAATTCTTTAATTTAAAGTACCTAAATGTATTATTAATATTCAAACTTTTAGTTAACACTAAAACATAATGATAATTGAAATTAATAATCCTTAATTAAATTAAAAGTTTAAAATATTGAATGATTTAATGATTAAATTAAGGTAAACCTAAAACATTAAAGCTAATTTGAAATCACTTAAAACTTAACCTAAAACAAATTTGAAATGTTAAAAGTTAATCTCAAAAAAAGTTACGATTAAGATCAATTTAAAATGTTTAAAAAAATTTGAATTACCAAAACTCAATGGAATTAAATAATTTAAACACCTCTTTCAACCTAAGTAATTTTAAAACATTTATGAATCAATCTAAAACTTTACTATTAAATTGGATTGTTTTAAGTCATCAACTCAACTTTAATGATTAAATTCCTCAATGAACTAATCCGCCCCCGGGGGCTCTCACAGTTATAGCCTTTAGATGGAGCATCAAGTGAAATGTCACTTTACTCATCAGATGATCAAATGTTAGAGTTCAATGAGCAAGAAACAAACTTAATTAAATTCTTGGATGATTAACTCACCTGTACAATAAAACTCATTTGGACTTGAAATAATCCTAAAAGCATTGAAAAGATGTTTATGACTCGTCCTAATCACTTTCTTAATATGATGGGATTTTTTAGAAGAATAATTGAACTTAATTGTTCTTTGGTGAAGAAAATCATCCTTAAAAAAACACAAGAACCTAGGCGTCATAGGAATTGACTAGCAATAGGACTAGGATCTTGGTAGACAACCAGAACCTTCCCTTAGCTTCACCTAGGTATTTCTTGGAAATATTTAAATGTCCTGACATGTGTTTTAAGTGTAGTCTAGAATGACGAGGAGACCCGCTAGGTACACTTTTATTTTATTGCAATTTATTTACCTTCACTGAATTTTTTTCTTGCAAAGCTTACATGTTAAACAAGAATGTCACCCTGCATGAAAATTGAAACCTTTTAGGATAGCCACAAAACTGAAATCTAAAACTAAATTAAAAATCAATACAAGATAAAATTCATCGCCACAACATTCAAAAAACTATAAAATAACTCAAAATTTAATCACAAACAGAACAACAAAACTACAACTACAATTAAATTAAAACGTCTCGTTGGATGATCGGGAATCCCTCGGATGATGTAACCCACGTGTTGCTAATGCGATTTCCCACGGTCTAGATGATAGTGCAGAACTCATGTAGTTGAGTTTAGCAAATTCATTTGGACTAAGTGAATCCGATGAAAATAGCGTTGCCGGGATGACAGAACCGTGGGATCGTAATCGGTCCTGCTTAATCAACTTTATGATTTGTTTTATCTAAAACGTTAATACATCTGAAACTTAACACTTTTCTAAACCAAAACACTTCTCTCATCTCCTGATTTTCACCTTCTAAAACAAAACCTTCTACAACAACAAGGAACTTGGAGCATAGTGGGCAGCACGACCATCTTCATCAACAAAGCATCAGCAAAACCTTTCTAAGAAATAAATAACCATGCCATAGGATATCGAGGTAGTCTACCTAGTGCAACATAAATCCTCAACTTTCATTAGGCATTTGCATAATCATGTTATGCAAATTAAGTCCTAACTGGTCTTAGGACTCCGAGGTAGTCGTTTTGTACGACATAAACCCTCATATCTTCGAGGCTAATTGTATGATAAAGTCATACGAATAGAAGTCCTAATTAATTAATATTTGTAGGATTGAAACATTAAATAAATCCTCAAATTGAAGCCAAATCATAGGATAGTTGGGAAGTCACCGAGGTTCATTTCGAGTCTGTGATATCCCCTACTTCTCTTCCTGTGGACTCCTGAAATAAACTATTCCAAATTTGAGCTAATCCCTTTTCTAATTCCAAAATTCAATCCTTTGAAACCTTAAACTTTGAAATTCTTGAGAGCAAAACCACTGATCATTATCGAGAGTTTTCTTAAATGATTTCCGTCATTTAAGATGTAATTAACTATAGGGGCTTGCCCTTATCGGGAACTTTAAGAACCAAGGTAATATAAACCCTGCTTAATTCCTTCATATTAAGTAGGGGAACTTGTCGGCTTGTAAAACTGGTTCACACACCAAACGGATGTCACAAATTTTCTAGTTTATTTAATTGAGTCCCATCATCAAACAGTGTGTCTACTCCTCAGGAGAGATACACAGTTTGTGATACAATGCTCGTTTATATAAACTATTTGGGATGTGAGATTGGTTTGATTTCATATCTTAAAAATTTCAAACTTAAAATTATTTTCAAAAATCAAATGCTACTTTTCAAACTATTTATATATTTAAATTAAATTAAAAACCTAAAAATTTACCGATAAATTCTGTAGGCGACCCCATTTTTCTAAAATACAACACATAACCTAAACATATACCGACAGAGCAACCTCGATTTCATTTAAGTGGCCGGTCAAATTTCTCAAGAATGTCCTATATCCCTCAATCACTTCTTTGTGGTTATTGACGAGGTTAGCCAAGTAGTTGACAAAGTTCTCCTTGCTACCAACTGGCAGTTGGTTCATAAGAGCTGACATCATAATTTAATCTCATCAATCTCTGAAAAGTGCAAAACATTTGATCTGAGCCTCTTAATATATTTGAAAAATAAGAGTTAATAATTAAAAAAAAAATATCCAATTCCTAAGACAAAACAGAACATACTCAATATCCTCTCTTCCTCAGAACAAGTGCTCTACCTACATTCAACGATGAGAGGTCATCATCAGATCTTTTTACTTTGATTTGTTGGTCACCTTAACCACTTCTTAGCACACTAGTCAGTGGAGGAGAACCTACAGTATTTTGCTGAATTATGTGAAAGAAAATAACAGAAACATAAAATAATTTAACAGCAAAATTATTTTTTATATATTATCTTTTTAATTTTTTTGCATCTTTAAAATTTTTCATCATCTGCAAGGAATACAAAGGGAATACAGATGCAATGCACAATATTGAAAACATAGAATAAAATAATTATATGAACATGTCAAACTTAGAACCTAAAATTTTCAACTAAAGTTCTTATACAATCAGAAAAAATTATTGACACCTTTCCCGGGAAAAAATGCCAAAAACTTGGCTCTCCAAAAATTACCATTAATTAAGGTAGCTACACAATGTAAGTATATGTGTCAATAAATACTGTGGTTAAGGAGTATCACATAATGATCTCATTGGGAAAGTTTAACAAAAATATCCTGCTAAGAAATCTCTAGTTTATGAATCTAGTGAATATATTTGGTGGATGCACAAAAATAGTATCTAAGCTCTAAACCTAATAAAGCAGAATAGAGCACAAGTAGCTTAGATAGAAGAAACTAGGAATAAATATTAAGAGTTCTTTAAAGACATATGAGGCTCATGCCTTTGTTATTTAGAGATCATGAAGATCGTGGATTTCCTAAATATTTTCCTACATGATTGTTGCTAATTAGGGATACATTACTCTTTATATCTTTTCTTAGGTCAGAAAAAGTTTGGATTCCATGAAGTTGAGGCTTCCTTAATCCCCATGACATCCCACTTATTTATTCTGATCTCCAGAAAGATTGCAATATTCAATTGGAATGCCTCTAGTCTCTTAGAATTTTGTGGTTAACCCTTCTTTTCCAATACCCGACAGTTAAAAGTCATAGTTTCACAAAACATTTTAACATTATAGTTTGTTAGACTAGGAGTAAATTATGACCAGCAACATAGGTCATGAAAGCATGAGAAACGCTGCAGAAAAAACATCTCAGAAGACCACAGAAAACCACTATACTTATATCACATTTATACGAAGAAAAGACTAACCATGCATTATCGAGAAAAGCTTAGACACCAAATCCATGTAGATCTTCACTACATGAAATAAACTAGAGTAAAAACATAAAATAAAACTTTTCTTCTCCATAAGAGTAGCATCATTCCCTTGTTGAACTCATTTTTGGTGACGTCTAGTTTTCTCCTAAAACTTATGATCTAGCCAAAGGACCTTCCTATTGACTATCCTAGAAGACTAGTGATGGGTCCCACCCCACTTATAAGTTCAAACCACCTGCTGACTCTTTTGTGAAGTCTCACTTAGGTGATCTCAAGCCCTCAAATCTTGGTTGAGTTGGTTAAGGCCAGCATGTTGTAGCTCAAGAAAGACTTCAGATAGGATCATGAGGCCTTAGAACAACCCTAGTTGGCTTAGCCATTTACATCCCCACACCTCATCTTACACATTACTACCTTCACTCTAATACGCACATCCCAACCTTCACTCCACAATGCACCACCACACCCACAATACCTCTATACACCTTTCAGTCACATGCCTCACCCATACACCCCAATTCACACACTAATTACAACAAATTTCTCTCAACTCTCACCAAAATTACCTAAAATTACTAAATTATCCAACTTTCACCATAATCCACCCAAAATTTCAAAAAACTAAAAAATTTACCCAACCCCCATCCCTCCCCCCCCCCCCCCGATTCTCAATTTCACCCAAATTTCCTATTTTTTACCAAATTCTCCCAAATCAAAATTAAAACAAAAATTCCCTCAATTCCAAATTCAAATCCAGTTTCCATGAGCCCTAGATCAATATTAAAATCAATTCCACAAAATTTCAAACTAGATCCAATCCATCATAACCAATTTAAAATTTCATCAAGCCATGTCAAATTTCAATATCCATCAAGCCTAGGGCATTAAATCCAAAAGCACACACCACCATCACATAAATCTACCCTCATCCGTATAATTAAAATCAAAACATGGGGGACGAATGTCATGATTAAAATTTTTCGCATTTAACTTCATGTAACCTCTCATAAAATGCCCAAAATGCCCAAAATCCTTCTTCATGAAATTTGCCCAGCTACATGTTGACCTCATTTTTGATGAGGTCTTCCCTTCTTCTTTTTAGTGCTTAGGATCTAGCCTTAGGCTTTTCCTTTGACTATCTTAGAGGACTAGAATTGGGACCCACATTTTAGAAATTTAAACCACTTCTAAACTCCCTGCAAACTCCACAAACTTGACTATAGACCCCTAATCACCTAGAGGGTTGAAATCAAATGTAGAAGTTTAAAGGATGAGTTCCTATAGGACTCTTTGGCCTTAGGACTGCCCTGGGTGGCCTGGTCTGGTGAAGGGGCGACTTACACATACACTTACATACACACTACACTTACACACTACATTTCCACACACTTCCTAAAACCACACCCATACCCAACTTAACCTCCCGACTCATGTAGGTGATTCACATGGATGGTCCTTAACCCCTAAGCCCTTGGCTAAGAGGGTTAGGAACAACATAGTGAATGCCTCAAATGAGTCCTTTCATGGCTCATATGGGCTTGAAATGGCTTCATGGCTCAACCAAAATGATTTCTTTCCACCTAGATTCACCCAATCTTTAATTTCCCAAATTTTCGATTTTTGACCCCGGGACCCCACACCTACTAAACCTACCCAAAACCTGAAATTACCCAAATTTTTGCAAAATTTCCAAATTACCCAAAATTTTCCAAAATCACTCTCAAACATCTCCACATCACTCAAATTGATCATCCATACCCAAAAATACCAAAAATTCCAAAAAATACCTCCCAATACCCTCCAAATACCCAAAATACCCTTCTTGGCCTAAAAATCCAAAAATTCAGAAAATTCCCAGAAAATTCCAGAAAATCCCAAATATTCCCAATTTCATTTTGTCCAACTACACCATGGGTCAATTTTGTCAATTTACCTTACTTTTGTCAAAACCCCCAATTTCACCCATTTTAACCCAAAGTGAACCCAATGTCAAACCAAACCTATCCAATTGACCCAAATTCTGGTCCAATTCAATTCTAAACTTCAATTCAACATTCCCAATACCAATCTAGACTAAATCCAAGTCCAATTTGATTGACATTTGGATCCAATCTCACTTTTGGCCTTAAAGCCCAATTTGGACCCATGACCCAAACTTAACCCAAACTCACCCAATTCAACTCCAATTAACCTCAAATCTTTTCTAAATCTTCCTTAACATTCCCACAAACAAAAACCTAACATGATTTGCCCAAAATTTGAACCCAAACCCCACTCAAACTCAACCCAAGGTTAAAAGGCCCATTTTTGACCTAAGCCCAAACCTAACCCAAATTCAACCCAATTCAAACCCAAACAACCCCAAATTTGCTTCAAGTCACTCATGACACATCCATGAGCTAAACCCAACAATTATTTGGCCCAACCTCTTTACAAAATTCCCATCCATAAATTCATTTTTAAACTTAAAGGCCCATTCCTTAAACCATTTTAAAAGCCCACTTCCACCAAATCCAAAACCCCAAAAAATTCTTCCAAAGCCCATATGACATTTCCCCTCATCATACTTTCAATTAAAATCATCCCTAAGTCCTAAACCAATGATCAAATATTTCTAAATGAAGCTTCATCCAAATTTCCACCAAATTATCCAAAATCCTTAAAATCCTTTTTATGAAATTGACCAAACTTTTTGCCAAGCCAAAGGTGAGCCATGAAGCCATGCATGAGCCACATGTGAGCCATGAGAGCTTTGGACACTCCACCATGCCATATTGGGTAAGAAGAGGGGGGCTTTCCTTAATCCCTAAAGCTCATTAGCCTTAATAATGTTTCACCTAAACTTAAATTTAATCCAAATATATTTGGATGGAGACTTCTCCATGCCAAACCAACTGATCCCTTTGATCCCCCACAGCATCCAAAGCCACCTTGAAGGGTGCACCGAGGCCCAAATGGGTGGATTGACCCATTTAGACTCAAAACTAGCCATGCCCCATTCTACTTTGATTCAACCACTTTACACATGGCATTTGCCAATTGCCTACACTAAACCCCAGCCTCGACCCACTCGACCAAGATGGTGACCATTGCTCAGCCGGCTGGCCACCGGGCCGCGGAAAACACCATGGCCGAGAGCTCACATGTGAGCCAACATTGAAATTCTCACTTGCCGAGCTGCCCCATGCCTAGTGGTCACCATGGCTGTTCTTCTCCTCACCAGAGCAGCTGATCCCAAGCCCTAACTCCCCCTGGGAGGCCCCCCAGCCAGCTCTATTTAAACTCCACCCCTCTCGGCCATAAAAGAAAAAAGCATAAACCTTGCCAAAACTCTGCCAAAATTGTTCCAGACCCTCCTCCACCCTTAGAGCACTTGATCCCCAGTGAAATTCCCCTGCCATTTCTCCTCCGTAAGCTCAATTTCGAGTCGAAATTCCACCCAAAACCGGGACACTTCTCCACGGTGAGCCAATTCCCAAATTGATTGGCTCTACACCTTCACCAGACCAAGGGAAGGTGTCCACTATCAAAAGTCCCATCTCCAGGCCACCCAGTTGCTCCAGCCTCCAAGCTTTGTGATCGGGCTTGGCCGAAATCATATCCAGACAATTCACCAGACCAGGAGACTTCATCTGGAGCTTGCTGGGACCCAATCGAAGGTGCAACAGCTCTCAGATTGAAGCCACACTTCTCTGAGCCAAGGTATGAGCTAACTCTTCATCCCGAGCTTCGGAGATTCTCCATTTCAAATGCTTTAGTTTCAATGCATGTTAACCGTATAGATGTGTTCGTCTCTTCAAGACGAATCCATAGAGTATAAGAACGTAAAAATCCATTGAGAATCGAGTGAGATCTTAGGGATTTAGTGTGGACTGCTCTCGGGTGAGAACACTTGGGGACGATGAACGGATGCCGTCCATTCAATACACGCGCGGACGGACGGCTCAGATGGCGTCGGACCAGGAGACGGTACGAGAACCGCGGGGCCCGGGCTGCCGACTCGAGTGGCGGCGTCGAATGGGAGCGCGCCGCGTGGCTCTCGGAGCTGCCGAGGATGCGCCGGCGCGACTCGGATAAGTAGAAAATTAGGAATTTTCCGATTTATTTAATTCCCTAAACTTCAAAAATTCATATCTCTGTGTAGAAAAATCGGAAAAATAAAATAAAAATACCCTCTTGCTCGGTGAAGAGAGGAGAATAATGTGGAAAAGAAATCACTTAATTTCATCAAATATTTTATTTTTTATAATTTATTTACTCTCTGCATTGTTTTAATTCTCCATGCATGCATACAATTCACCATGGCATGAGACCATAGAGCTTTTGAAGCCTCCGAATTTGGGAACATTCCCCGAATTTTCCAAAGTCGGAGGCCATCCCTATGAAGAGTTCTTGATTTTTCAAGTTCGAGGTCACTGTTTTGAGTATTTTAATTCCAGTAAATAGCATGTTGTGAAATAAATTCTAGGAAAATTTGGTGATGTTCCTTATGACCAGAGAACCCTAGGAAAAATAGATTTTGGCTTAGTTCATTCCAAACAACCCTAATTGGCTTAAACACCCAAAATAGGTCTTTAATTAATTAGAGTTAACCGGGCATCAAATTGACTTGAAATCAATTCTCCACTGACCTTTAGGATCAGAGGAATCCACCATAAAAATTTGAGGTCAATTGGACTTGGTTAGCCCCACTAATTGGGTTGATTAAGTCACTTAGCCATTTTAAACTTTAAAAATTCATAACTTTTAAAATACTTTTCAAAAATTCACCAAATTGGTTTTGGAGCCTCTCGATATCAGGGGAACCTAAGAAAATTAAAATTTCAATTTTCTAAAAAAGTTGATTTTTAATAATATTTTAATATTTTTAATAATTAAAAAATAATAAAAATCACAAAAATAATAAAATTCACCAAAATGTCACATTTTGAATTTTAATCACTTAGGAACAAATCCCACATTTTTCTTAGGTCTATTTAGTGAGATATTGAATTTTAAAGCCCTAGGGTAATTTTAAAATTAAAAAAAATGTATTTTCTAGCATTTTCACTAAAATATATATAATAAATCATAGAAAAATCAGAAAATTGCAAAATTTGCTTCTCTGGTTTCCTTGATATCAGAGAGATTTTTTGAAAAATATAAAACCCATTTTTCAACATTTATTTTATTTTTAAATTAATTAACACTCCAAAACTCAAAATAATTATAATAAAAATAATATAATTCAAAAAATCACCAAAATTGGTCCAAGTGCTTCTCTGGTCATTAGGAATGTCCCCTAATTTTCTTAAGGACAGAAACTTTCCCTTGGTCATGTTATTAAATTTTCCTTGGAAATCTCTATTTTCCACCAAAAATAATTATATAAATAAATTAAATACAGAAAAATCACATTTTCTCCTCTCATGTCTTTATTGATATATGAGTGAAGTCACATAAAAATTTCATGTTCATTTAAGCCCAATTTAGTGAGTTATGAAATTATTAAGCTTGAAGGGCAAAATGGTAATTAAAATTTTAACCCTTAATTAAAACTTTAGGTTTAATAAAATTAACAAGTAAAATATTTGATCTTAATCTGATTTGGATGATTGAAATTTAAATAATTAAAGGGTAGAAACTCATTAAACAATTTTTAAAATGATTAAACTTTAATTAAATAATAGATTAAATTTGGAAGAATAATAAAATTGGAATTATTAAAATAAGGGATATTTATTAGGAAGAGATTTATTCTTTAATTTAAAAAATCCCTAAACTAATTATATCATTAACACTTAACTCTTAATTAAAATGATAACTCAAATTTAAAATATTAAAAGACTTAATTAAATCATTAAACTCTTTTAAAATCTCAATTAAAATTATAAATTAAATTAAATTAAAATTAAATTAAATAAAATTAAATTAAATTAAACTAAATTGAAATTAAATTAAATAAAATAAAATTAAATTAAATTAAATAATTAAATTAAATTAAATTAAACAATTAAATTAAATTAAATTAAATTAAATTAAATTAAATTAAATTAAATAATTAAATTAAATTAAATCAAATCAAATTAATTAAACATCAAATCAAATTAAATTAAATTAAGTTAAATTAAAACTCAATTAAATTAAATTGAATTAAATATAACATCACCTAAGACATAAAAGAAATTAAATATAAAGCAACTTGAACACTATTCCAAATTTAAACCCTTTAACTTAAATCAAATCATTTGAATACTAATTTACCCTCGAAAGCTTTGATTATTATAACTCCTAAATGAAACATTAAATGAAGTGCTACTTCACTCATAAGATATTCAAATGTCTTAATTCACTGAGCAAGTTAACAAAACTTGAAAACCTCGGACGATTGATTCATTTATATAATTAAATTCATTTGGACTTAAAACAATCCTAAAAATATTGAAAAGATGTTTAAGATTCTTCTTAAGCACTTCCTCAATCTGATAGGATATTTATAAGAACAATTGGATTTAATTGTTCTTTGATGAAGAAAATCGTCCTCAAACAAAAACACGAAAGAACCTAGACGTCATAGGGGATGACTAGCTATAGGATTAGGAATTTGGTAGAAAACCATAACCTTTCCCTTAGCTTTACCTAGGAACTTGCTTAAATATTCTAATTGTGTTTTAAATGTAGCTTGGGATGACGGGAAGACCCTCCAGGTACGCTTTTATTTTATTGCAATTTACTTTCTTGCAATTTACTTCCCTGCAATTTACTTTATTGCAGATGCACTTCACTTTTCTTGCATGATAAAACAAGCTGTTGCATGAAAACCCACACCTTTAGGATAGTCCCTAAAGCTGAAACCAAAACTAAGTTAAAAGTCATTGCAAGATAAAATTCACCGCCACAACATTTCAAAATATAAAACAACTCAAAATTTAATCACAAACGAACACGAAAACTACAATTGCAACTAAATTAAAAAGTCTCGTTGGATGATCGGGAATACCTCGGATGATGTAACCTACGTGTTGCTAACGGGATTTACCACGGTCTAAATGAAAGTGTGGAACTCATTCAGTTGAGTTTAGCAAATTCATCTGGACTAAGTGAAACCGATAAAAATAATGATGCCGGAAGGATGGAACCGTGGGATCTTAACCGGTGTCGTTATAATCAACTTTAAGATTTGTTTTAATCAAAATACAAAACACTTGGAAATTAAGATCTTCTCTAAACCAAAACACTTTTCTCATCCCCTGATTTATGATTTCTAAAACTAAACCTCTGCAACAACAAGGAGCTTGGAGCATGGTGGGCGGCACGGCCATCGTCGTCGGCAGAAACTTGAACCTACTTCACAGAAACCTTCTTAGAATTAAACAACAAAGCCATAGGACTTCGAGGTAGCTTGCCTAGTGCAACATAAATCCTCAACCTCTTCGTTAGGCATTTGCATTGCAAATTAAGCCCTAACCGATCTTAGGATTCCAAGGTAGTCGTCCGATACGACAATAAACCCTCACATCTTCTGAAGTTTATTTGTTTGATTTTATCATACAAATATAAGCCCTAATTAATTAAAATTGGCAAGATTGAAATACTAAATAAACATTAGGACTTTCCTAAATTCGAAGCCAAACAATAGGATAGTCGGGAAATTACCGAAGTTCACTTCGAATCCGTGATTTCTCCTACCTTTCTTCCTTTGGATTCACAAAACAAAATGTTCCAAATTTGATCCATTCCCTATTGAAATTCCAAAATTCAATCTTTGAAAACCTTAAACTTTGAAATTCTTGAGAGCGGAATTATTGGTTATTATCGAGAGTTTTCTTAGGTGATTCCTGTCACTTAAGATGTAATTAACTATAGGGGCTTGCCCTTATAGGGAATTTTAAAGAACCCGAGTAATATAAACCCTGTTTAATACTTTCATATTAAGCGGGGAATTTGTCGGCTTATAAAATTGGTTCGCGGACCAAACGGATGTCACAAAACTTCTAGTTTATTTGATCGAGCCCCACCCTCGAGCGGTGTGTCATCCTTAGGGATAGATACACGGTTTGTGGTGCGGTGCTCGTTTATATAAACTATTTGGGATGTGAGATCGGTTTAATCTCATATCTTAAAACTTTCAAATTTAAAATTATTTTCAAAGTCAAATACTACTTTCTAAATTATATATATATTTAAATCAAATTTAAAATTTAAATTCGCCGACAACTTCTGTTAGGCGCCCCCTTTTCAAAATATCACACAACCTAAAAATAGTGCCGACACTACATGCAAGGCATGAAACTTCTTTCAAGCCCTATGTGAACCACGTGAGATAAGACATGTCACCATTTTCTAAGTAGCAAAAGGTTGACCCTCTTTAATTATTCCATTTAAAGTACATAGCCTTGCTCAAGCTTTACCTAAACCCATGTTTAAGCACTAATCTCTTTGATGGAGACTTGACCCCCAAGCCTCCATTCTAACCCAAGGGTCTAACCATCATGATGGGCTAACCATACCCATTTACATGGTTTGGACCCAAGGTCAATCCAAACATATACCCTACGCCTTTCCATTTTAATTTAATAAACTTACCCATGCTTAAACTTACTTGGCTTCATCACTCCCCAACATTGACTCCCCACAGCTAGAAAGTGACCTCCCACACCTTGGCCAACCACCGTGGTCGGCGGAAAGCCCAAGTCCAAGAGCCACTTATGGGGTAAAAATTAAAATTGAGCCCACCTAAAGCAGCTCTACTCAATTGGAGCTTGGCCTCCTTCTTACCACCACCCAGGATCCTTTTCCACCCATCGGCCAGGACAATTGGCCCCAATCTTTGGCTTATAAATTGGCCACCCCCTCACAACTTTGCCAAAATCACTCCATGCTTCCACCACACTCACATTAAGCTCACTCCCACCTCCCTTAGCCCTTCTTCCCCACCGAGAAACCGTAATATCAGAGCAAAAAATCATGACATTTTCGGCCATCTCACCATGCTCCACAAAACTTCAAATACACTATCCTAAATGCTTCACCACACCTCAAAACCACTACCACAATCAATAGCCCCCTCTCCCGTAGCCTCTACCATAGCTCTAGACTAAACTTGATTCACCCTTTCATCCAAATCATACCTAGAACTTATCTCAGAGCAAACTATCACTTGGAGTAGGTTCGTAGGTGAAATACAAAGCTTCTCAAGCAACACAATTGAGGACTCATCTCTTGGGAAAATTTATAGACAAAAAATCTCTAAAATCCTCTCAGTTTTGGTCTTTTATAAGGAAGATGAACAATTCATGTCCACCTATCTTTCTATGTGTTTATCTCATTTAGATGAAGGATTAAGAACAAAATGCACTTAATTTGGTTTAGTATCGAGGGAGATCTTAGCTCTAGAATACAAGTAGTTCTCAGGTTATATCCCATTAGGAATGATGAACAGATGACATCCATTTCCATGCATCGATAGATAAAAATGAATCAAGACCCCAAACCATGAGGTGATGGGGCAGCCTATGTAGAAAGCGCAACCAACCACAGGATAACATGTGGCCTTTCAGAGCCACCATTGTTGATGTGGATGTCGCTTGGTTAGGTGGATTAAAATGAGATTTTTTATTTAATTCATACATAAATTTAAATATATCTTAAAAAATCATATCTTAATGTAGGAAAATCAAGAAATAAAAAAAACCTTTGTGTTCTTTGAACAAAAGAGAATTTAATGAACTTTAAAATAAAAATAATTATCTTATATATAATTTTTAATTAATAAAATACCTCAAAGTTTATTTTGATTAAAAAATTTAATATTAATCACCATGGCATGAAATTTTAAGGGCTTATTCATCATGTGCCTAGGGAGGTTCCTTGATTTTTCTAAGGTCAAAGAACACCTCTAGCCCTACAAGCCCTAATTTTCTGTGGTAATCACTTCTATTTACTTAAAATATTCATAAAAACTAAAATATAAGTAAAAAAAATAAAAAAATTAAGTTTGGTAGTTTTAGTAAGGATATAAGGATTAAAAAAAATATAATTGGAATTTAAAATTTTAAAAATGTATTTTCCATATATTTACCTTTTCAAAATAATTAAATAATTATAAAAATTAAAATATGTAAATAAAATTATGAAAAATTTCTCTAGTTAGTCATCTAACCTTTGGTTTTAACATAAAATTTTCCAATGGAAAGAAAATATATTTGGGTCATTAAATTAATTATCACTAGAAAATCACAATTATGGGTTTGAATAATTAAACAAAGTAATTAAATATCAGAAAAAGTATAATTTACCACTGATGTCCTAATTAGCCTATAAGTAAGAGGTCACTAAAGTCTCATGACACTTTAAATTAAAATGTGAGTGTTATGGGGAATAAACCATTAAGGCATAATGGTAATTTTAAGAATTTTAAACTCTAACTCTACTAACTAACTTTTATGTTAAACTAGAGGGAAAAGATATTAAATTATGATAATTTACTTAATGAAGTGATTAAAACATAATGGGTATATTGGGTAGCAACCTACTAATGACATTTTATAAAAAGGGTAAAATTTTAAATATTTGAGTTGTTATGTATATGAAGACATGAGAATTTAGATGATCAAAGAGTGGGAGACAAGAGTTAGAAGATCAAAGATTCACTAATTTGGAACCCCTAATCAATGGTTAAGTAAAATTCAATCCTTTTTAATAAAGATCAAATACATTTATAAAACTTTTTAAGACTACGTGATTACCCCTAAGCCTTAAGAGCCTGATAGTGAATTAGGTTTAACTTAATATCATTGGAGGAGAAATTAGAAGAAAAAAAATAAATCATAACAAAACATCTTAAAATACTGCAAGCTTAAACACAATTGAGGGGCAAAAGTGTCAAATTCACTAATGACTATAAGCACACCCTCAGGAGTGTTTACTGACCCGACATGCAATTACTTAGATATTCAGTTTCCAAATGATGGCAAAAAACTTGACTCAATTTATTTTTAAGTGGTTAGTGTGCAAAATGGATGTGTTATAGAATTTAGAATTTTTTATTAATAATTTACACATTAGGGGTACTACGCAAGTATAAGTATCATTTGAAGTAATATAGAGTTTTCTTTGAAATCCCTAGTATCAAACCGACAGGGAAGGATGAATTTTCTATATCAACATAGGAATTTTTTTACTTAAACTGCAAACAAAAGTTGTTGGAAAATAATGTCGAAATATTCGTGAAAGGTTAAAAACAAAGATTTATTAATCTTAATTTAAAGATAAATTTAAATACAAATTTTCTAATCTAGTTTTGTTTAAAGGAGTTTGAAAAGTATGGAAGCCTTTCCCCTTTCAAAGAGATCATAATTAATGTAGGAATAAAATGATTAAAGTTTAAAATGTTGTTTTGTGGCAAATAGAGGTACACCTATATTGTACCCTCTCCTGAGTGCACAAAAATATTGGTTAATATAATGTTAAGTTCTTAATTAATATGATTATGCTTGGTAGGTTCTAGCCTCTCACTTCCATATTACTCATTGTGCGCTCTCTATAAGTCAAACCAGGCCTTAGGTTCCAAACAATAGATTGAGATGTTTAAAGTTCTAGCCTATCATCCTAAAATCACCAATTCTATGCCCATAAAATCTTATCTCCCTATCTATTTACACTAACCCATGGATTACCTTCTCACTCATAAAATTAATGTGACTCTTATTAGTTCAAAAACACATGGCCCACCTGGTCATTATGGATTCAAAATAGATTATATCATTCCAATTTGCCAGATTAAAGATGTAAATAAAAAAAAGTAATGAATCATTAAGGTATGGAATAAGAGAAATCTTAAACAATTCTAATCTTGCACTTGATTACTTTTTATTGCAAGAAGAAAGAATAAGAAAATTACTCAAGATTCATGGAGATAATAGAACAAAACTTGAAATATATTAGAAACCAAGTTAGCACAATAAAATAAAATTTAAACAAAAATATAAGGTACTTATTGACCTCGATATTTTTATATGTAAGGATTTATGAAGTTGACACTGCTACGTGAAGATTTTAATCCCCGACAACGGCGTTAAAAACTTGATCCTGAAAAAATAAGATTTCAATTATATCTTTAAATAGTAGCGATTCTATGCTAGTATAGATATAATTATCAAGTAATAAAGGGCTTTCTAATTAATTTCTAAATATCGATCCAACAGGGATCGAGGTTAATCACACAATTTTTCAGGAGAGATTCTAGTCTACAATAACACACCCAAGCTTGGAAGACCGATAATACTTTGGTTTTAATTAAATTATCACTACAATACTACTTCTACTCCATAACTGAAATACTTAGTGAAAATTAGAAAGTGGGGTTTGATATATTAAATGTACCGTTCCTCATATAATGAAATTAGTGACATGTGCAATACTAAAAGAAGTAGTGAGAGAGATTGTGAAACATAGGAACAATTATATTCTTTACCCTTACTAGAGATGATATAAATAACATTGGTTGATCTAAAGTTTGAATAGTTTTGAAGCTGGGTTGGGCAGGAAAGATACTAGCTCTCACTCTAGAGTTCCCTCTTATCCCTCCACTGGAGGCTAACATCTCGCCTCAAAACCTAAAACAATAGACCATATAAGAGGGATTTAGCCTGTCACTCAAAAGTTCTTTAATTCTACACCCATGAAAGATTATTTCCCTATTTAATTTCACTAAACCATATGAACTACATCCTTATCCATACAATCTAATGTGATTCTACCATAGTTTTTTGAGATCACATCATCACGGATCTTACATGTTCTCACAACAAATTTTAACATGAAAGTTGATCAAGTTTAGATGTAAATGAAGAAAAAGTAAAATCATCAAAATGTATTCTTACTCTACCCAATTCTATGTCCTACACATGCATACTAATTCATTATAAGAGATAATAACAAAGAAAAGTACTCACTACACATAGAGAAATGACTAGAACATTTCATTGAAAAAAGTCTTTAAAAACATACAAACAAAGTACTAGATTCAAATCAAAATACAATAAAAATACTTATCTTTGATGGAAATCAAACTCTCCTTGTATATCAAAATCAATCTCCTTACAATCCTCTCCAAGAACAAAGTAAAAAGAAAAAAATAAATCCCTCCCTCTCTCTCTTTCTCTCTCACCTTGTCGCCCCACTCGGGGCTCTCGCCCAAGACTTCTTCTTTTTCTCCAAGTCTTCTTCTCCTCTTCTAATTAGTTTAAAAAAGAGTTATAGAAACATTTCTAAGCCTTATTTATAATTTTCTAAGAGGTGCTTAAGTGTCTCTTCGAAAGTGTCAATTTTCAATGAACCATCCAAAGGGTGGCTCAAGTGACTTTTGAAAAGTCTTCAAAAACTTCATTCTAACCACCCTAAATCCTTCTCTAAAGTCCATTTTATTCTTTCCAATGAATTTCCCAAGAGACACATGAAGCACTTCTTCAAAAATTGTCCAAATCTGATATATATTCTAGAAGATATGTTTAAAATCGTCACAAGCGCCTAAGTGCCAATTTTGGGCACTTTTGCGCCCTCCTCTCTGTCTGGTGGTGCTTAAATGGCATTTTTGGGTGCTTAAGCACCAGACATAGGCACTTAAGTGCCCGATTTTGACCACTAATGCTCCGGTGTGCCCCTGTTCGATCTGGTATGCTCCGATTTCCTCTGGTTTGCTTCGTTTTAGTACATTTTTATTCCTTTTTCTCCAATCACTCCAAATTCTTCAATTTGATGTACCTACAAACAAAAAAAAAAGAAAACATACTTTTAAAGTGCAATATCATTATAAAATATAACATGAAAAATTTTTCACTATTAGGCACATAAAAATCCCCTAAACTTAAACATTACTTGTCCTCAAGTAATACTACATTTTAAAAATAATTTATGTAGATTAGAGTTAATTGGTCATCCTTTATAATTGTTAAATATTTGTTCTAAAAATGTGATTGCTAAATTTGGAAGAACTTCTAGTGAATCAGACTAGCCATGGTTCTAATATATTTATCATCAAACCTGGGAATTTGTTTTTTTATCTAATTCAGAAATATATGCAGATTTTTCAAACTTCGAATTCTATGAACTAGTTTCTAGACTTAAGAACTTTCTTAAAAATAATTTTTACAGATATAAGGGTATAAAACAAGCTTAAGATTGTTCTAAGTTCTTTACTCACGAAAGACTCAAATGAAACTAATTTTTGATTAGGACCTCTCCTCAACCTTGTCCTCACACATTTTTTTTTTCTTTGCATTTTCTATTTTTTTCAGGATTTTTCTTTAATCCTTTGTTTTCTTTTTCTATTTTTATTATGTCAGGATTGCTATATCTGGAGAAGTCCTTAAATAATTTCGAATTCCACTATCATCCTCTAAAGCTAAAAGTTATTACTTTCCTTCACTTGAAAAGATGTATTTTCTTCTCAAAAAAAAAACTTTCGAAAAGAGCCTTAAATGTTTGAAAATAAAAATTATAAGAATCCTTAGTTTTTTAAAATATACAATTCTTCCTACTAAAGATAGTTATTCATTTTCCCAAGTTCTCTACTAAATATCCTTAACTATAGGTTCACCCTTTTCACTAAAAATAACAACTAAGATTTCCTAATCCATTTCGCTTATTAAAATTCTAATATCCCTAAGGTGAATCAACATAATAATAATCATTAGAAATACATTACATATTTATTTGTAGTCCTTTTGAAAACAAATAAGGTTTAAATTTGAAACAATTTTTCTTCCCCCCCCAAACTTAAGTTCAAATATGTTTAACAATGAAGTACAAAAACATGCAGCAGGGAACGATCACTTTTACAATTTAAAACACATCCTACAAAAATATCAACAAATAACACATGGTAGAATATTAGAGTAGAAAGTAAATCTAACCTAAACATATTTAACATAACACTATAAAAAAAAGTTAAATAGTAGAACAGGTACAATCTTAGGATTAAAGATGAACATATTTTAAACTTTATAAAGTAATTTTTGGATGCAAATAAGGTTAAAATATTGAGATAAGTTTTGTCATGTCAAATGACTCATTCAACTTGACTCACAAACATAGAGACACAAACTCCAATACATAGACTCACTAATTCATAAACTGACACCAACTAAGGTTAATTCAATCTCCCCTCTACTCACATCTCTCCTCGTTGCTTTCAATTTCTAATAGAATAAACTACAATAAAAGTGTGGGTGTATTATAAGATTTTATATGGTTATCACCCATGGACCAAAATTCCCTCATGTGTTACCAATTCATGGTTACTCTAAGTCTAAGGTTTACACAATCATGTAATTAAAAATAGTACTGTTCATCCAAATGATGTTCACTAAGTAAGTTCATGAGCTTACTTAGTGAAGACAAAGTCAGATAAAATAAATAATAGAGTTGACTTGGAGTGGCCCAAGTCCAAACTCTACATGCTTCAGGGTAATGCTCAGCTCCGGTTAAGAACTAAGTCGTAACAGACCCGTCGACCTGCTACTACCAGAATTCATATATAAATCTAGTCATGACGAAGGAATTATCTCATAACATTGATCCAATCCAATACACATCTAACATGGATGAAAGCCCACCATCTCACTATTATCCAATCCAACATGACAACAATCGCACTAAACAGATAATAAAGGTAACCATGGGATGCTTCTTACAAAGAGCTTGGTCTAACATAGATGAAAAATGTATCCAATGTTTACTCTGGTTGTTCTAACATCAGAATCTCATTCATTTTGTATGTATACCACAAAATATGCCATTAAGTGATTTTGAATAACTCTCTTAAGAGATTATTTACTGATTTCATCATTCAATTCAGGTTCTTCTTGTGATTGAGTCAAATCTGAAGTTATAAAGACTGGTCAGGTAGATGAATTCCCTAAATAGATAGGCTTTAAAATTATATTGGGTACATCCATCTTAGGTTCATGAGATTTTTCAACAAATGGAATTAAAAGTTCACTATTTTTAGTGACAACCATCTTTCACACCTCTCTTGAACATACATAGAGTCTTCTTTAAACAACATTTCAACTCATCATGAAAGTCCAATTTGATCTCATCTATTAAATTACTCTCAAAAAATTTTTAAAAATGGTATTTACTTAGGTAATAAATTTCTTCCATCCAAAAATAATCATCATCTTTTCTCCTAGCTGGATATTTCATAGTCTTTAACACATTAAAAGTGACTTCTTGATCATTAATATTCGTACTAAACTCTTCTTTTTACACACCTATCATAGCTTGTCTGATAACAAGGAATGGTCTCCCAAAAATAAATGGATTTTCTTTATCTTCCTTCATACTAATACAATAAATTCCATAGAAAAGATAAATTTATCCACTTTAACAAGCATGTTATCTATAACACCTTTTAGATAAATGATAGATCGATCAGCTAACTAAAGGGTTAGAGTAGTGGGAGAAAAATTGGCTAAACCTAACCTTCTAATTATAGACAGAGGAATCAAATTAATGCTCTCTCCTAAATCACGTAAAGCTTTTCCATATAATGTTTCTCGAATTACACAAGGAATTGTTAAGCTACAAGGATCTTTATGTTTATGAGGATGCTTTTTCTAAAGTATAACGCTGCACTCCTCACTTATTTTAACTATCTCGTAATCCTCAAATTTCCTTTTCTTGTTTAATATATCCTTCTTAAACTTTGTATAACTTGACATCTGCTCTTATGATTCAGTGAAATGAATATTTATCATTAACATCTTAAGTACTTCCATGAACTTAGAAAATTATTTATCCAACTCATGTTGTCTAAGCCTTTGAGGAAATGGAGGTGTTGGTCTTTCAAAATTGATTTTAATTGGAGATATTAATTTTTTCAGATCCTTAGAAACAAGTTCCTTAGGTCTTTTAGGTTCTATTGTTTCTCTCATAACTTTGTTCTCTTTTCTAACTACGTCATCTATCTCTCTTGCACTTTTTATTTGGACAGCTTCTACTTATTCATTATTGTTCTCTTTAAGGTTGATCTTAGTGTTGCTAGGAAGTGTTCATTAGGGTCTATTTCTAAGTGAATTAGCAATTTGTCCGAGTTGATTCTCTATGTTTCTAATCGCAGCATTTTGACTTTGCAAATGGTTTCCCATTTGCAATATCTCTTCTTCTATAAACATCTTTTTATCCTCAAATTGTTGAACATTTTTAGAGTTTAGTGGATATGAAGGTCTATAGTTTGTGTTCCCTAGATTATTCCAACTTCCATTAGGATTTGCATGATTATTTTCACATTGTTGGTTTCCACCTCAGTAGTATGATTCTAGTTAAAATTTGGATGATTCTTCCAACCTGAGTTGTAAAAATTAGAATACGATTTGATTATTGTATTTAAAATATCACATGATAAATTAGAATTAATAATATGCCCTAATAAACTTTCCTCAGTTACTGGAGTAAATTGAGGCTGGTTAATTTAAAATTGGTCTAACTTTCTTGATATTGCAAAAGCCTGAGATGCAAGAATTGCAATTGCATCCGTATCATGAATACTTGCTACCTTTTTAGGAATTACCCTTGCAGAAAGCCATTGAAATTCATTTGTATCCATTTCTATATGCTTCATCAAATGGTTTTGACATTAATGAACCACCAGCAAAAACATCAATAATAAACTTAAGGGATCTTACTAACCCATTGTAAAAAGTTTGAATGATTAAGTGCATGGTCTGGACACTTTCTTAGGAGGTCCTTAGATCCTTCCCAAGCTTAGTATATTAATTCCCTTTTATACTGAAAAAATGAGATAATATCCTTTCTATGTTTAGTAGTCCTCAAAGATGGAAAATACTTAGTTAGCAATTTTTGAGTTAACTCCTCTCAATTAAATAACCACTAGTTGGATAATCACTGGATTTAGTTCAAACGAGTTAGCTTCTATGATAAACTTCTGTATAGGTGAGTGAAATTCATATTTCACAGGATTTATATAAGTCCCCAATAATTTATGATGATTTTTACAGGTTATTATTTTGAATGGTTTCCATTTCCATTTCTAACGTTTCAAGTCCTTTATGTTTTTTGATTTTTTCCTTTATTTTTAACTTAGGATCATAAGGCACAAGTCCTGCAGATCCTTTTTTTTTGCATACACAACGCAATAAACAATACCTTAAATATTAAATAAATAAAAAAAAATTATTTCAACACAACAAAACATTTTCACAAACACTTTATTTTTCACACAAATAGTTTTTCTCACAACACTTTTTCTTACAAAAATACCATTCACACAAAAATTGTTTTTACGACACTATAATTTTCCAAGTCTAAGCCTAATTACTTCAACTAAAATTCTCCTAAAATTCAAGATCAACTGTGACAATCCCCAACAACGACGCCAAAAACAAGATTCTGATATTTTTTATATGTGAGGATTTATGAAGTTGTCACTACTACTTGAAAATTTTAATCCCCGGTAATGTTACCAAACTCTTGATCCCGAAGAAAGTATGATTTCAATAATATATTTAAATAGTAAGAATTTTATGCAAGTATATGTATCATCATCAAGTAATGTAGGGCATTCTGATTAATCCTTAAATATCGATCTAACGTAGATCAAGGTTATTCACGATAGTTTTCAAAAGAGATTCTAGTTTACAATAACACGCCCTAGCTTGGAAGGTTGAAAAAGGTTTGTTTTTAAATAAATCCTATAATTATCACTATAATACTAGTTCTACTCCTAAACTAAAATACTTAGTGAAAATCAAAAAGTGGGGTTTGATATATTAAAAGTACCCTTCCTCATACAATGAATAAGTGACATGTGTAAATGTAAAACAAGTAGCGAGAGAGCTGTGACAAATAGGAAGAAGTATATTATTTAACCTTTCTAGAAATTCTATAAAGAAGATTGGTTAATCTAAAGTTTGAATAGTTTTTAAAAAGGGCTAGTCAATTAAGTTTTTAGCTCTCACTCTAGAGTTTCCTCTTATCCCTCCACCTGGAGGCTAACATCTCGCATCAAAACCTAAAACAATAGACCAAATTAGAGGGCTTTAACCTGTCATTCTAAAGTCCTCTAATTCTAAACCCATCAAAGATTAATAACTTATTTACTTTCACTCAACCTTATGGACAACGTTCTCATGCATATAATCTCATGTGATTCTAACATAATTGATTAAGACAACACCATCACAGATCTTACATGTTCTCACAATGAATTTTGACATGCAAGTTGATCAAGTTTACATGTAAATGAAGAAAAAAGTTAAATCATCACAATATATTCTCACTCTACTCCATTCTATATCCTAAAAATGCATACTAATTCATTATAAGAGGGAAGAGTAAAGGAAAGTACTCAATACATATGAAGAAATAACAAGAACTTTTCATTGAACAAGTCCTTGAAACAATACAAACAAAATACTAGATTCAAATCAAAATACAATTAGAATACAAAGGAACTCCAAAGGATTCAAATCAAACATATGCTTGATGTAACTTAAACTCTCCTTATATAGCAAAATCAATCTCCTTACAATACTCCAAGAACAAAGCGACAATAAAGAATAACTCTCTCAGACTCTCTCCTTCTCTCTCACCTTGTCGCCCCACTCAGGCATCTTGCCCAAGCCTGCTTCTTTTTCTCCAAGTCTTCTTCTCCTCTTATAATTAGTTGAAAAATATTTTTAAAAACATTTCTAAGCCTTATTTATAATGTTCCACGAGGTGCTTAAGTGTCTCTTCAAAGTGTCCATATTCAATGAATCTTCCAAAGAGTGCCTCACGTGTTTTTTCAAGAATCTTCAAAAACATCCTCCTAATGCCCCAAATCCTTCTTTAAAGTCCATTTTATTATTTCCAACAAATTCCCTAAGAGTCACACGAAGCTCCACGCCAAAAATCATCTAAATTCGATGTATATTCTAGAAGATATGTTAAAACCATCACTGGTGCTTAAGTGCCCTCCTCTTTGTCTGCTGGCACTTAAGTGCCATGTTTGAGCACTTAAGTGCCAAGAATAGGCACTTAAGTGCCTGATTTCAACCCCCAATGCTCCGGTGTGCCTCGGTTCTACCCATTTTGCTCCAGTTATCTCTGTTTTGGTCAATATTTATTCATTTTCCTCCAATCACTCCAAATTCATCAATTTGATGTACCCACAACCAAAAAAATAAGAAAAAATAAATTTAAAGTGCAATATCATTATAAAATATAGCATGAAAAATAGTTATTTTTTAGGTACATCACCTATGTTAGACTTCTCCCCAAACAAATCCTTTGGAGTTCCTTTGTTGACTTCGTCATCTAATAAAAATACAAAAGCACACACTAAAAATATTCTTACTCACACACCCACACACAAGACTTTATCCAAAGACTCACGTCAAGAATGGACTCCCAATTGTTCTCTTTTTCAGTCAACCAATGCCATCATTAAATAGAACTATAAAAATCATCAAGGGATTACTTGAAGGCCCTCTTTAAAATTCATCCATGTTTCATGTCAAATGGTCCAAATGATTTGTGGCGCCTAGGCACCCAACATTGGTGCCTAGGCGCCAACCTTCTAAAAGTCCATGGTAACTAACTGGCGCTTATGCACTAGATCTCGATGCCTAGTCTCCAGGTCAATTTTACTCATTTGTTCCATTTGACCTCTTTTTGCTTCATTTCCGTTCCATTGGACTTAAATTTCTATTTCTTGTACATGAAAACAAAAACATGCGAAAAACCTTCCATTAATATGCAATATAGTTAAAAATGAAAATATAATAAATATAGGAAATTTGCATATTTATAGGTATATTAAATTCTCCCAAACATAAATGTTACTTTTCTTAAAGTAACATTTATAAGATATAAAATAAATACTTTATTTTGTGGTAGTGGGTTTCATTAAAAATTAATATACTTATATTCCAAAAATGCGATAACGAAACTATAGAAAAATTATTCAATAACTCAAGATAAAACTAGGATATAAGAATATTTAGTAATTAAGTAAGGAATTCTGATTTTCTAGCCATTTCAAAATAATGTTAATTTGTCACAGCTTGGAATCTAAGAAGAATTAAAAGATATAATTGTATAAGTACTCTACTAGTAAACATTTGACTAATGAATTGAACATTAAGATTAAGTTCAGAAGTGTAAACAATTTTCTTCGTTTAAGAAAATTCAAGTGAAGTCAATTTTTAATTAGGCATGTTGATGTGACTTTTTATATGTAAGAATTTATGACCTCAGATTTCTATATTTATAATGATTTTGTAAAGTCACAATTTCAAACGCAAGTATACATATTGTATCAAGTAATACATGGCTCTAATGGAGTCTCGTTTATCAATCCCACAGGGAAGCGAGGTAAGAGGTTCTTAGTCAAATTCTAGTTTACAATTATCATACCTTAGAATGGAAGGTCGATATAAGTGGTTTTTCTAACAAGTACTCCAAAATGTAGACAATTATATGTAAGAATAATAACTACTCTTAAATGCAAATATTAGGTTTAGTGAATTTTGAGATAATGAAGTCTACTATTCTTATGTAATGAATTGGATAAAATTTAGGAATGAGATGCATTAAATATTGTATTTGTCAAATAAGAGCATAAATGTTTCTTTACCCTCAAAAGAGTACCCACTCGTCCAAGCATGTAAAGAACATTGAAATATCTTAAGTTTAGATACTAAATCTAAGGGTAGGCTGGGAGGATACCGGCTGTCACTACGGAGCTCCCACTCACCCTTCACATGAAGGCTAACCTTCAACTTTAGTTGCCAATCTTATGACCAAATTGGGGATCTCAGCCTATCACCCTGAAATCTCCAATTCGACGCACATGAAACAATATTTCTCTATTTATTTGCACTCAATCTGCATGAACTATGTAACTCATTCAAGGACATTGAATGTGGTTCCATATTGTTCAGAATTACACCTCCCTTTTGGTACAATGCAATTACAATGAATTTTAACAATACAATGGGCCCTTTTTGTAATATAAATGAAGTGCAAGTAAAAAACATCACATTTATAATTAAAACATCTTTTAGCAAGCATCCAAATATCCTAAACATGAGTCTAACTCATTGCAAACGAAAAGTAGAATGAAAACAATGGCATAATCTTCTCATGCCACTATTTCCAAAAAAGAAGAAAGAGTAAGAGAAAGACATCACAAAGCACGAAGTAAACACAACAAAAAAACTTCATTTCAAAGCAAATCCACAAAATAAATGTTTATAAAATCATAAGATAATGAAGAACACAATACTTAGCTTTTTCCCTTTGAAAGAAAGATGAAAATCTCTCCCACAAAATCTCTCGCCGATCCATGCAATGCTAGAATGTTCCCTTACAGATTCCCTCAAAAACCCCTCACCAATCTCTCCAAAAAGGTAGAAATCTACATTTCTACTCCTATTCTAAGATCTCTAAGCATTCTATAAGTTTTTCCTAACATCTCCTCTATTTTTTGGCTTCAAATTCATTTTAAAATAGTGTAGCGATGAATTTCCCAAGATGTACATGAAGTAACCTTCCAAAAAGCGTCCAAATTCGATGTATATGGCCAAACACCGCCCAATATCGCATCCCAACCATCCTGCGCAGCTCTACCATTTTGCTCTATTTGGCTCTGTTTCAACTCTGATTTGCCCCGTTTCAGTTGCGTTGCGTTCCTAACAGATAGCCCTATAAAATAAGCATAAAAACAACCTTTATTTAAAGTGTAATCTCATTCAAAAATATGCAATAAGCGTAAAATAGATTAAGCATAGAAAGACTTATCAAAAGGTGTCAGGCCAAAATTTGTTTTCTTGCTTGTTTTTTCTCCAATTTGCACCGTTTTTGCTTCTTTTTGCTCCAATAACCTAAAATCATCATACCTGCAATAAATCATGAAAAATAACTTCCTTTGAAGTGCAATATCACCAAAAATGAGTAAAATCATATAGCAAAAATGGTATATCTTTTAGGCGTGATTACTTGTCCTCAAGTAACACTATAACTTTAAAAACCAAACATGTTGACTTATGGTTGTGGGTTTCAATAGAATTTCTTATAATTTCATCTAAGAAATATTATAGTATAACATAGGAGAAATTCTAGCAATTCAACCTAGGACTAGAGCGTAAGAATATCTCATATTCAACTTAGGAATCCTAATTTTGTATTTACTTCAAAAGTTATTGAAACTTATAAAACTAAAGTTTTCAAAGAAAGTATACATATAGAATTTAAGCACCTTATCTATACCAATTTAACCAATACATTTTGAAATAAGAAAAAGCTTGGGATTGTTTTTAAGTCTTTTCATTTAAAAAGATTCAAGTGAAACCAATTTTTGATTAGGCTTCTCCTCACTTGTTTTCTTTTCTTTTTTTATTTCTTTCAGGATCATTTTCAATCCCTTTTTTTCACATTTTTTTTCTTTCAAGATCATTTTTAATCTCCTTTCTTTACTCTTATTTTTTATGTAAGGATTACTATATCTGGACAGGCCTTTAATAATTTTGAATTTCACTATCCTCTCTCTAAAATCCAAAACTCAAAACTTTCCTTCACTTTTTATAAGTGTAAGTATTAGTTTGAAAAAAGTTTTCAATAAAGGCTCAATTCTCATTAAGTATAAATCTAAGAATTTTAGCCTTTCAAATATTGAACTCCTTTCTACCATAAATAGATCAATCATTTTCCCAATGTTTCCTACAACATATCTTAACTCTAGAACAGTTTCTTTACATAGGATTTCAACTAAGTTATTTCTCTAACATTCCTAAAATCGAAATTATAGTAACCTAAAGGTAACACCACATACCACAAGTCATTTTAAAAGTGATATCAAATTAAATATAGGCTATTCAGGATAAATAAAGTTACATTTTAAAAATTTTTCTTCTCCCCAAACTTAAATTTTAAAATATTTAGTAATTAATTCCATAAAATGTAGTAGGAAGAAAAAGTAAAGGTTGAATTTACTTGTTACTACAACATCCTATAAAATTCATATACATGCATAATCAAGATAGAATGACTGTAGGAGAAGGTAAATCTAACCTAAAACATGCTTGCAATAAAATTACACTAAAAGGAAGTATTTTCACATTAAAATTTTATTTTTCTTCCTACTCCCAAACTTAATTTTTAACATATATAGCATTCAGTACAAAAAATATAAGCAGGAAGAAAAAAAATTTAGAAATTTTATCTACCACAAATGTCTATCAAAACCATTTACAAGTATTCATTAGGACAGACAAATATGCAGCAGAAAGTAAATCTGAACTAATCATGTCAGAATGAAATTCACTAAATAAAATTTTAACTAGCATAGCAGATATCAGCAAGGGAATATAAAAATGTTCTTCAATTATTATATAAAATTGTAACACAAACATATACACACGTAAGATAAATGAGGTTAATTCATCCATTAACTCATCGCATCTCACTACCTTACCTTCAATTTCTTACGGAATCACTACACTATTAAATTAGGTACTTTCAAATGATTTTATAGATTATAATCCCAAAGATAAGATTATCCCTGATAAATTGGTTCCTAGGCACCAATCTCAGGCATCATCTAATCCCTATAATTAAGCACCTCTAATTGTTATAAATCGTAGTGTAAGATCATCCACAAGTTATTCATCAAATAGGTTCGCGACTCCTACTAAATGAAAATAAAGTTAGAGAAAGGATGTAACAAATTTGAGATGAAGCTGACATTGTTCAAATTCATGATATCTCTTGTAAAACTCAAGTCTGAGTAAGACCCGAGTTATAGTAAACTCGTCAATCCAACTACTACAAGAGAACATACAAGTCTAACCATAATAAGAAGTTAAAGAATCACCTCCTTCATGTCACACAAAGATCAAATCAAACTACTAACAATCCAAACATCTACCAACAACAATCAAATGGATCAATCACTAATGACACATAAAGATCAATTCAATCCACTCTAAAGTAAGCACCATACAACACTAACAGTCATGACTCTCAAGCACACTAAATCAATGCACACTGATAACTATGGGTTGTCTCCCATAAAGCGCTTAGTTTTAACGTCGCAAGCCCGACAAATGATTCCTCCTGGATCAAAATTACAATTAAGTAATCCTCGATCAATCACCCAATCCTTTTCAGATCCAGGAATTCTTACAAAATCCTTAAATTGTAATTTTTTATTCAGCTCTTCCTTTTAGATGGATTTATATCACTGTTCCTCAAATTTCTTTCTATATCTAATGTTCTTCTATTGATTTTCTAAATTTGCATATTAATAATATCCTTAAAATTTATAAGAAATGGATATGTATAGGATACTTTGTCGGCACATTTTTTAGGTTGTGTGTTTTATTTTGAAAAGGTGGTCGCCTAACAGAAATTGTGCGGCGAATTTTTAATTTAATTTAAATAAATAATTTGAAAAGTAGTATTTGATTTTGAAAATAATTTTAAATTTGAAAATTTTAAGATATGAAATCAAACTGATCTCACATCCCAAATAGTTCACATAAACGAGCACCGCACCACAAACCGTGTATCTATCCCTAAGGATAGACACACTGCTTGATGGTGGGGCTCGATTAAATAAACTAGAAGCTTTGTGACATCCGTTTGGTCTGCAAACCAATTTTATAAGCCGACAAATTCCCCTGTTTAATATGAAAGCATTAAACAGGGTTTATATTACCTGGGTTCTCTAAAATTCCCTATAAGGGCAAGCCCCTATAGTTAATTACATCTTAAGTGACGGGAGTCACCTAAGAAAACTCTCGATAATAATCAATAATTCTGCTCTTAAGAATTTCAAAGTTTAAGTTTTCAAATGATTGAATTTTGGAATTTCAATAGGGAATGGATCAAGTTTGGAACATTTTGTTTTGAGAATTCAAAGGAAGAAAGGTAGGAGAAATTACAGATTCGAAGCAAACTTCGGTAATTTCCTGACTATCCTATTATTTGGATCAGATTTAGGAAAGTCCTAATGTTTATTTAATGTTTTGATCTTGCCAATTTTAATTAATTAGGACTTATATTCGTGTGATAAAATCACACAAATAGCCTGGAAGATGTGAGGGTTTGTGTCGTACCAAACGACTACCTCGGAATCCTAAGTCCGGTTAGGGCTTAATTTGCAATGCAAATGCCTAATAAAAGGTTGAGGATTTATGTTGCACTAGGCAAACTACCTCGAAGTCCTATGGCTTAGTTATTTAATTCTAAGAAAGTTTTCTTGAAGTAGATCCAAGTTTTGCTTGATGACGATGGTTGTGCTTGCCCACCATGCTCCGAGCTCCTTGTTGTTGCAGAGGTTTAGTTATAGAAGTCATAAATCGGGAGATGAGAAAAGTGTTTTGGTTTAGAGAAAATCTTAATTTCCAAGTGTTTTTGTGTTTTAATTAAAACAAATCTTAAAGTTGATTATAACGACACCGGTTAAGATCCCACGGTTCCATCCTTCCGGCATCGTTATTTTTATCGGATTCACTTAGTCCAAATGAATTTGCTAAACTCAACTGAATGAGTTCCACACTTTCATTTAGACCGTGGGAAATCCCGTTAGCAACACGTAGGTTACATCATCCGAGGTATTCCTGATCATCCAACAGGACGTTTTAATTTAGTTGTAATTGTAGTTTTGTGTTCTGTTTGTGATTAAATTTTGAGTTGTTTTATATTTTGAAATGTTGTGGCGGTGAATTTTATCTTGCAATGACTTTTAATTTAGTTTTGGTTTCAGTTTTAGGGGCTACCCTAGAGGTGTGGGTTTTCATGCAACAATTGTTTATCATGCAAGAAAAGTAAGTGCAATGCGATTAAATAAATTGCAATAATGTAAATTGCAATAAAATAAAAGCGTACCTGGAGGGTCTTCCCGTCATCCCAAGCCGCACTTAAAACACAATTAGAATATTTAAGCAAGTTCCTAGGTAAAGCTAAGGGAAGGGTTATGGTTTTCTACCAAGTTCCTAATCCTATAGCTAGTCATTTCCTATGACGTCTAGGTTCTTTGTGTTTTGGTTTGAGGACGATTTTCTTCATCAAAGAATAATTAAGTTCAATTTTTCTTATAAGTATCCTGCCATATTGACGAAGTGCTTAAGAAGAATCTTAAACATTTTTTTCAATATTGCTAGAATTGTTTTAAGTCCAAATGAATTTAATTATATAAATGAATTAATTGTCCGAGAATTCAAGTTTTGTTGTTATCTTACTCAGTGAACTAAGACATTTGAATATCCTATAAGTGAAGTAACATTTCATTTAATGTTCTATTTAGGAGTTATGATAACCAAAGCTTTCGAGGGCAAATTGGTGTTCAAATGGTTTAGTTTAATCTTAGTTATCGGGTTTAAATTTGGAATAGTGTTTAAGTTGCTTTATATTTAATTTCTTTATGTCTTAGGTAATGTTATTTAATTCAATTTAATTTAACTTTAATTTAATTTAATTTGGTTTAGTTTAATTTAATTTGATTTGATGTTAAATTAATTTAGTTTAATTTGATTTAATTTCTTTTAATTTAATTTTAACTTGATTTAATTTTAATTTAATTTAATTTAATTTAATATGTTTTAATTTAATTTAATTTAATTTAATTTAACATTTTTTTAATTTAATTTAATTTAATTTAATTTATTTAATTTAATTTAATTAATTTGTTTGATTTAATTTAATTTAATCTTTGATTTAATTTTATTTTTAATTTTAGTTTAATTGAAACTTTAAAAATTGTTTAATAATTTAACTTTTTAATTTAATTTTAATGATTAAGTCCTTTAACATTTTAAAATTTAAATTTGAATTATCATTTTTAATTAGGAATTAAATATTAATGAGATGATTAATTTAGGGATTTTTTAAATTAAAGAATAAATCTCTTCTTAATGACATCCCTATCTTAATAATTCCAATTTTATTATTCTTCCAAATTTAATCAATTGTTTAATTAAGGTTTATTTTAATTATTTTAAATTGTTTAGTAGGTTTCTACCCTTTAATTATTTAAATTTCAATCATCCAAATCACATTAAGATCAAATATTTTACATGTTAATTTTATTAAACCTAAAGTTTTAATTAAGGGTTAAAATTTTAATTACCATTTTGCCCCTTCAAGCTTAATAATTTCATAACTCACTAAATTGAGCTTAAATGAACTTGAAATTTTTATGTGACTTCACTCATATGTCAATAAAGACATGAGAGGAGAAAATATGATTTTTCTGTATTTAATTTATTTATGTAATTATTTTTGGTGGAAAATAGAAATTTCCAAGGAAAATTTAATAACATGACCAAGGGAAAGTTTCTGTTCTTAATAAAATTATGGGACATTCCTAATGACCAGAGGACCACTTGGACCAATTTTGGTGATTTTTTGAATTATATTATTTTTATTATAATTATTTTAAGTTTTGGAGCATTAATTAATTTAAAAATAAAATAAAAGTTGAAAAATAAATTTTATATTTTTTAAAAATCTCTCTGATATCAAGGAAATCAGAGAAACAATTTTTACAATTTTCTGATTTTTCTTTGATTTATTAGAATTATTTTAGTGAAAAGGCTAGAAAATACATTTTTTAATTTTAAAATTACCTTAGGGCCTTAAAATTTAATATCTCATTAAATAAACCTAAGAAAAATATGGGATTTATTCCCAAGTGATTAAAATTTAAAATGTGACATTTTGGTTAATTTTATTATTTTTATGATTTTTATTATTTTTTAATTATTAAAATATTAAAATAATGCAAAAAATTAATTTTTTTAGAAAATTGAAATTTTAATTTCCTTAAATTCCCCTGATATCAGAGAGGCTCCAAAACCAATTTGGTGAATTTTTGAAAGGTATTTTGAAAGTTATGAATTTTTAAAGTTCAAAATGGCTAAATGACTTAACCAACCCATTTAGTAGGGCTAACCTAGTCCAATTGACTTCAAAATTTTATTGTGGGTTCCTATGATCCTAATGGTCAGTGGAGAATTGATTTCAAGTCAATTTGATGTATAGTTAACTCTAATTAATTAGGGACCTATTTTGGGTGTTTAAGCCAATTAGGGTTATTTTAAATAAACTAATCCAAAATCTATTTTTCCTAGGGTCCTCTGGTCATAAGAGACATCACCAAATTTTCCTAGAATTTATTTCACAACATGCTAATTATTGGAATTAAAATACTCAAAATAGTAACATGAATTTGAAAAATCAATAACTTCTCATAGGGATGGCCTCTGACTTTGGAAAATTCAGGGAATGTTCCCAAATTCAGAGGATTCAAAAGCCCTATGGTCTCATGCCATGGTGAATTTTCTATATGCATGGAGAATTAAAAGAATGCAGAAGGTAAATAAATCATTAAAAATAAAATACTTGATGAAATTAAATGATTTCTTTCCCACATTATTCTCCTCTGTTCACTGAGCAAGTGAGTATTTTTATTTTATTTTTCTGATTTTTCTACACAAAGTTATGGATTTTTGAATTTTAGGGAATTAAATAAATCAGAAAATCCCTAATTTTCTATTTATCCGAGTCGGCGCCGCGTCAACCTTAACATCTCCGAAGTGCCGCGTGGCGCGCTCCCATTCGACGCCGCCACTTGAGTCAGCAGCCCGGGTCCCGCCTTCCGCGTATCATCCGTTGATCTGACCTAATCTGAGGCGTTCGTCTACGCATGTATTAAATGGACGGCATCCGTTCATCGTCCCCAAGCGTCCTCACCCGAGAGCCGTCCACACTAAATCCCTAATATCTCACTCGATACTCGATGGATTTTCGTGTTCTTATACTCTATGGATTCGTCTTGAAGAGACGAATACATCTATACGGTTTATGTGGCATGAAATTGATTCAATAAAAATGGAGAATGTTCAGAAGCTCGGGAAGAAGAGTGAGGCCATACCTTTGCTCAGAGAAGTGTGGCTTCGATCTGAGGGTTGTGTCACCTTCGATTGGATCCCAGCAAGCTCCAGATGAAGTCTCCTGGTCTGGTGAATTGCCTAGAAATGAAAGTGACCACAGCCGATCACAAAGCTTGGAGGCCGGAGCAACCGGGTGGCCCGGAGATGGGGCTTTCAGTGGGAAACTTCTCCTCTTGGTCCGGTGAAGGTGTAGGACCAGTCAATTTGAGGATTGGCTCACTGTGGCAAAGTGTCCTGGTTTTGGGTGGAATTTCAGTTGAGAAATTGGGCTCTGTTAGTGGGGATTAGGGCAAATTGACACTGGGGATCAACTGTTCTAAGGATGGTGAAGGGTTTGGAACAATTTTAGCAGAGTTTCGGCAAGGTTTGTGCAACTCTCCTCTCATGGCCGTGAGGGGGTGGTGTTTAAATAGGAGAGGGTGGAGGGCATCCCAGGGTGAGTTAGGGCTTGGGATCAGCTGCTCTGGGCATGGGAAGAACAGCCATGGTGGCCATTGGGCATGGGGCAGCTCAGAAAGGGAGAATTCCAAAGTTGGCTCACATGTGAGCTCTCGAGTGTGGTGTTTTCCGGCGGCCCAGGTGGCTGGCCGGCAAGCAGGGGTCACCATCTTGACCAGGGAGGTCAGGGCTTGGCAATGGTGAAGTCAATTGGGCTTGGACATGTGTAAAGTGCTTGGATTAAAATGGTATGGGGGAGAGGCCACTTTGGCTTGATTTGGGTCAACCCATCCTTTTGGGCTAGGTGCACCACCCAAGGCCTCGGTTTTGGGCTGAAAAGAGTCACTTGGGTCAGCTGCCATGGAGTGGTGAAGTCTCCATCCATGGTGAGGTGGCTAAGCATGGTTTAGTGTGTGACATGCTTATGGTTAAAAAGGCTTAATGAAGGATTAGGAAAGGGGGCCCTCATTTTGCCATTAATGGCTTGGTCACATGTTAAACCTTCCATGGCTTCAGGTGGCTTGTCCATGGCTTGCATGGCTTGTCTTTGGCTTGGGGAAAGTTGAGTCAATTTCATGGAAATGGATTTAAGAAAAATTTTGGTATTTAGGGGTGATTTGGCATGAGGCTTGATTTGGAATTATTTGATGATGGGATTATAACTTAGGGAATGGCTTTGATTAAATGGATGGCAAATGGAAATGTCATGTGGGCTTTAGGGTCAATCTTGGGCTTTTGTATTTGGTGGAAATGGGCTTTTCAAATGGTTTAGGGAAGTGGGCTTTTGGATTTTAAAATGGATTTTAGGATGGAATTTTGGTAAAGGCTTGGGCCAAATAATTGTTGGGTTTAGCTCATAGATGTGTCATGAGTGACTTGGAGCAAATTGGGAGTGATTTAGGTTTGAATTGGGTTGAATTTGGGCTCCTTTGGTGAATGGGCCAATATAAGTCAAATTGGGCTAACTTGGGCCAATGTTGGGATAGTGTTGAAATTGATGTAAAATACATGTTGGGAAATGTTTATGGGAGTGTTTCAAAGAGGTTTTGACTTTGGTTGGGCTTTGATTTTGGGATTTAGGCTCATTTGGGTTAGGTTTGGGTTTAGGTCAAAATTGGGCTTTTTGGTTTTGGGTTGAATTTAAGTGGGGTTTGGGTCAAAATGTTGGAAAAATCATGTTATGGTTTTGTTTGTAGGAATTTTAAGGAAGATTTAGAAAAGATTTGGGGTTAATTGGAGTTGAATTGGGTGAGTTTGGGTTAGGTTTGGGTCATGGGTCCAAATTGGGCTTTAAGGCCAAAAGTGAAATTGGATCCAAATGTCAATCAAATTGGACTTGGATTTGGTCTAGATTGGTATTGGGAATGTTGAATTGAAGTTTAGAATTGAATTGGACCAGAATTTGGGTCAATTGGGAAGGTTTGGTTTGACATTGGGTTCACTTTGGGTTAAAATGGGTCAAATTGGGGGTTTTGACAAAAGTGGGGTAAATTGACAAAATTGGCCCATGGTGTAGTTGGACAAAATGAAATTGAGAATATTTGGGATTTTCTGGAATTATTTGGGAATTTTCTGAATTTTTGAATTTTTGGGTCAAGAGGGGTATTTTGGGTATTTGGAGGGTATTGGGAGGTAGTTTTGGAATTCTTGGTATTTTTGGGTATGGATGATCAATTTGAGTGATGTGGAAATGTTTGGGATTGGTTTTGAGGAATTTTGGGCAATTTAGTTGATTTTGCAAATTTTGGGTAGTCTCAAGGGTTTTGGGTAGGCTAGGCGGGTGTAGGGTCCCGGGGGTCAAAAATTGAAAATTTGGGAAATTGAAGATTGGGTGAATGTAAGTGGAATAAAATCATTTTGGTTGAGCCATGAAGCCATATCAAGCCCACATGAGCCATGGAGGGATTCATTTGAGGCATACACTATGTTGTTCCTAACCCTCTTAGCCTAGGGCATAGGGGTTAAGGACCATCTATGTGAATCACCTACATGAGTCAGGAGGTCAAGTTAGGTATGGGTGTGTTTCTAGGAGGTGTGTGAAAGTGTAGTGTATAGGTGTAGTGTGTGTGTAAGTCAGCCCTTCACTGCGACCGAGCCACCCGTAGGCGGTCCTAAGGCCAAAGAGTCCTATAGGAACTCATCCTTTAAACTTCCACATTTGATTTCAACCCTCTAGGTGATTAGGGGTCTACAGATCAAGTTTGTGGAGTTTGCGGGGAGTTAAGAAGTGGTTTGAATTTCTAAGTGGTGGGTCCCAATTCTAGTCCTCTAAGATAGTCAAAGGAAAAGCCTAAGGCTAGATCCTAAGTACTAAAGGGAAGAAGAGAAGACCTCATCAAAAATGAGGTCAACATACTTCAAACTCTCCAAAATTTTAAATCATATTCTCTCTAGCTAATTCAGATTCAAGGTCAAATTCTTCTATGTCACTCTTCTGTTTCAAGTTATCTTCTAATTCTTCCCTTTTATAATTATTAAATGGTGGAGGATCTATCTTAGTTGATGAAATAGGTTTTTCTAATTCCTTAAGAATTTCTTTCAATGGTCTTCTAATATCCTTATCCTTTTTTCTCAACTCAAAGTTCTTTTGAAATTTATCCTCAAATTCTCTTCCAAGTCTTAGTTCAATAACTTTTTCTTGTTCATCATCCAATTCTGGGTTTTCTTGTAATTGAGTTGAATATAAAGATATAAAGACTAGTGGTGTAGATGAACTCCCTAAATAGGTAGGCTTTAAAATTGTATGGGGTACATCCATCTTAAGTTCATGAGATTTTTCAACAAATGGAATTACAAGTTCATTATTTTTGGCAGCTTCCATCATTTCACACCTCTCTTGAACATACATATAGTCTTCTTAAGATAACATTTTAAACTCATCATGAAAATCCATTTAAACCTCATCTCTTATCTTACTCTCAAAACTATCTTGTAAATGATATTTACTTACATTATCAATTTCATCCATCCAAAAACAATCATCATCTTTTCTTTTAGCTGGATATTTCATAGTTTTTAACACATCTAAAGTGACTTCTTGGTCATTAATGTTCATAATCAACTCTCTTTTTTGCACATCTATCTTAGTTTGTCCAATAATAAGTAATAGTTTTTCATTATCGTTGTCTTTAGGTTTGATCTCAGTGTTGCTAGGATGTGTTCCTTTAGGTCTATTGCTAAGTGAATTAGCAATTTCTCCCAGTTGATTCTCTTTGTTTATAATCGCAGCATATTGACTTTGCAACTGGTTTCCCATTTGTGATACCACTTTGTCTATAGACATCTTCTTATCCTCAAATTGTTGATCAATATTAGAGTCTAGTGGATGTGAAGGCCTATATCTTGTGTTCCCCTGATTATTCCAACTTCCATTAGGATTTGCATAATTGTTTTCCCATTGTTGGTTTCCACCCTCAGAAGTATGATTCCAGTTAAAATTAGGATGGTTCTTCCAACATAGGTTGTAAAAGTTAGAATCTGGGTTGTTTATGGTATTTAAAGTCTCATATAATAAGTTGGAGTCAATCATATGCCCTAATGAACTTTTCTCACTTACAGGAGTAAATTGAGGTTAATTAATTCCAAATTGGTCCAACTTCCTTGATATTGCAGCAACCTGAGATGTAAGAATTACAATCACATTTGTATCAAGAACACTAGCTAAATTTTTATGATTTACCCTTGCAGAGGGCCATTGAAATTCATTTGTAGTCATTTCTTCAATTAATGCATATGCTTCATCAAATATTTTTTACATTAATGAACCACCATCAACAACATCAATAATGGACCTAAGGGATCCTACTAACGCATTATAAAAAGTTTGAATGATTAACGAATTTAGCAGAGCATGATGTGGACACTTTCCTAGGAGTTCCTTAAATCTTTCCCAAACTTCGATATTGATTCCCTTTCATACTGACAAAATGAGATAATATCGTTTCTAAGTTGAGTAGTCCTTGAAGGTGGAAAATACGTAGCTAGGAATATCTGAGTTAACTCCTCCCAATTTTTAATAGAATCAGGTGCTAATGAGTATAACCACATTTTAGCCTTATCCCTTAGTGAGAAAGGAAAAAGCCTTAGCCTAACAGCATCGTCTGACATGCCATTATAACGAAATGTTGCACAAAGTTCTAGAAAACTAGATAAGTGTAAATAGGGATCCTCCAAAGGAGTTCCCCCAAACTGGTTGTTCTGCACAAGTTGAATAATCACTTGATTTAGTTCAAACGAGTCAGCTTCTATAATAGGGTTTTGTATACTTGAGTGAATTTTATCTATCGTAGGATTTACATAATTCCTCAATGATTTATGATGATTTTCCAAGTTAGTATTTTGAATGTTTTCCATTTCTATTTCTAGTTCTTCAAGTTCATTCTGTTTTTTTATTTTTTTTCCATTTTTCAAACTCGGGATCATAAGGCACAAGCCCTACAGATCCTTTATTTTGCATACGTAACATAATAAACAATACATTAACAAAAAAAACAAATAAAATGAAAAATATATTCAACACAACAAAACATTTTCACAAACACCTTATTTTTCAAACAAAATAGCTTTTTTTTCATAACACTTTTTCATAAAAAAAAAATACTTTTCACACAATCACAATTTTACGTCTGTAAAGTTTTCCAATTCTAAGCCTAATTACTTCAAATAAAATTCTCCTAAAAGTTTTACCGAAGCTTCCCCGACAACGGCGCCAAAAACATGATGCGACTTTTTTATATGTAAGAATTTATGACCTCTGATTTATATATTTATAATGATTTTGTGAAGTCACAATTTCAAACGCAAATATACGTATCGTATCAAGTAATACACTAATGGAGTCCCGTTTATCGATCCCACAGGAAAGCGAGGAAAGAGGTTCTTAGTCAAATTCTAGTATACAATTATCAGAGTGTAAATTGGAAGGTCGATATAAGTTGTTTTTCTAACAAGTACTCCAAAATGCAGACGATTATATGTAAGAATAATAACTACTCCTAAATGCAAATATTACTTATAAAGACAATCCTTTTTGGGGAAATTAGTTTGGTGAATTTTGAGATAATGAAATCTACTATTCTTATGTAATGAATTAGATAAAGTTTAGGAATGAGATGGATTAAATATTGTATGTGCTAATAAGAGTATAAATTTTTCTTTACCTTAAAAAAAGTACTCCCTCTTCGAAGCATGTAAAGAACATTGACATATCCTAAGTTCAATCACTAAATCTAAGGCTAGGCTGGGAGGATACCGGCTATCACTACGGAGTTCCAGTCACCCTTCACCTAAAGGCTAACCTTCGACTTTAGTTATCAATCTTAGGACAAAATTAGGGATCTCAGCTTGTCACCCTGAAACTTTCAATTCGACGCCCATGAAACCATATTTCCTTATTTTTTTGCACTCAATCCCCATGAACTACGTAACGCATTCATGGACATTGAATGTGGTTCCACTTTATTGAGAATTACATCGCCCTATCGGGACAATGCAATTACAATGAATTTTAATAATACAATGGTCCAATTTTTGTAATGTAAATGAAGTGCAAGTAAAAACCATCATATTTATAATTAAAACTTTATTTAGCAAGCATCCTAATAACCTAAAAATGAGTCCTACTCAATGCAAAAAAAAGTAGATTGGAAAAAATGGCATAACCTTCTCATGCCACTATTTCCAAACAAGAAGAAATAGTATGAGAAAGACATTACAAAGCACGAAGAAATCACAACGAGAAACTTCATTTCAAAGCAAATCCACAAAATAAGTGTTTAAAAAATCATAAGATATTAAAGAACATAATACTTAGATTTTTTCCTTTGAAAGAAAGATGAAAATTTCTCTCACAAAATCTCTCACCGATCCATGCAATGCTAGAACTTTCCCTTATAGATTCTCTCAAAATCCCTCACCAATCTCTCCAAATAGGTAGAAATCTACATTTCTACTCCTATTATAAGACTATAAGCATTCTCCAAGTTTTTCCTAACATCTCGTCTCATTTTTTAAATTCAATTTAAAATAGTGTAGGGACGAATTTCCTAAGAGGTGCATGAAAAAACCTTCCAAAAAGGGTCCAGATTCGAAGTATATGGCCAAAAACTGCCCAATATCGCATCCCAACCGTCCTGGGTACCGCTGGCGCTAAATAGGGCGATGCTAGCATCCTATTTTCATGCTATTGGGCTTTTGGCCCCATCGGCGCCATTTTGGGCGCCCCGGCACCCATCTTGCGCAGCTCCACCATTTTGCTCCCTTTGGCTCCGTTTCAGCTCCAATTCGCCATGTTTCAGTTGCTTTGCATTCCTAACAGATAGCCCTACAAAATAAGCATATAAATAACCTTTCTTTAAAGTGTAATCTTATTAAAAAATATGCAAGAAGTGTTAAAGAGATTAAGCATAGAAAGACTTATCGAAAGGTGTCAAGCCAAAATTTGTTTTCTTGCTCGTTATTGCTCCAAATTGCATCGTTTTTGCTTCTTTATGCTCCAATCACCTAAAATCATAATACATGCAATAAATCATGAAATATACCTTCCTATAAAGTACAATATCACCAAAAATGAGTAAAATCATATAACAAAAATCGTATATATTTTAGGCGTGTCACATCTCCTCAAGCTTCTCGCCACATTTATTTTTTGTATGAGGATTATTATAACTGGATAGTCTTTAATGACTCTGAATTTCACTATCCTCCTCCTAAACTTAAAGACTTCTCAGATTTCTTTACTTGATAATGTTTATTAATAAAAAAAATTTTCATAGAATCTCAAATTATTTTTTAAAATGTAAATCTAAGATTTCTTAGTATTTGAAAATTATATTAATTCCTATTATGAATAGTAAAATCACATTCCTATACTCTTATACTAAACATCATAACTCTACAACTATCCCTTGTTACCAATATATTTTTTTTGTACTTAAGTTTACTATAAAATTCATAAAATATAATATATAGTTTTCTAAGGATAACACCATGTACCACAGGTTATGTCAAAAATAATTTTAGATATTGTCTTTTAAGAACTAATAATGTTTAATCTAAAATTTTTTCCTGCTCCCCCAAACAGGAATTTTCAAACAGTTTTAAAAATTTTAGTAGAAAATACTTAAGAAAAGAGAGAAATTTGACAAATTTGTCAATCGCAGGGTTTTAAACATGAAAATAATAGAGGTAAAAGAAATAATAAACATGTGTGAGTAGGAGTAAGTAAATTTCAAAAACAGATTTATCATGAAAAGTGCAAGTAAAGAACTACTGTCACACACAAGCATATTATAAAAACTAGAGTGCAAACTAGGCCGTAGTACAATAAAATAAGTTGTACATCACATGATTTCATCATAGATATACATCAAAAGTGAATAAAATAAAGCAAATATAAATGTAGGAACTACAACAGAAATATAAAGACTTCTTAATCATCCTCATCCTCCTCCTCCTCCTCATCACCATCATCATCAATACCCTCATCTATCGCCTTGCGGCACACAAAAGGAAGGTAATGAGGATAGTCATGAAACTCACCACTGTGATCGCCTCTTAAAAAGCTCAATAAGGAATTGTTGAAGATAGCTTCATAATCACTCTTCCTTTTCATATAATGTCATAAGTGATCCCAGTGTTCCTCATTTTCTTACATCTGACACTGCATAGAAAGTATATCACCTTTGTGTTTTTAAAGTTGCTCTAATACAGTGTCCAAAATAGAAGTATAAGTAGAAGCACTAGAGGTAGAAGGCCTCGAAGCTAAAGTTAATGGAATATCAGTAACTCTACTCTGAGGTACACATTAACCTTAACAATACACTTTAGTAGCTGTAGTCATACTTGACTCCAGACTTCTTACAAATTGTAAAGATAAAGAAAGGGTTACTCAAACCTGTCGATGTGCTAGCTTTGGCGGACATGAAAACAGACATATAGATGAGAGAACTAGCGTTAATAGACTTCATCTTATGAATGCAAAAGTTCACGATTGCTCTCTCACAAGTCACTTTGCTCAAATGATTTGTAGGAAGAAGGTGTGTTGAAATAAAGTAATGGCATGCTTTAGATGAGGCATTAAGTATGGAAGATGACAAATATACCTTATGACCATCCTTTATTATCCATGCTCCATGCCCATCTTACAGAAATGCAATGATCTGACCAAATTATGCCCATGTAGGCTTGAATTTAGAATAGTAACAGTCTAGAACAAGAGGCAACCGATACAAAATATGGATCCATTTGGCAGTGAACTCAATCCCTCTTTCTTGCTCAAATAATTCATCATTAGCTTCGAAAAATTTTTAATAAAACTCTCACACCACATAAGTAATTGCTACTACAGTAGAGTAATAGAAGCTTTCCCAGTAACGAGCAACAATTGAGTTTTTTACGGTACCCTAGGACTAACAATACTCTGCTCAACAATAACCTTCCTTGATAGTAGAAAAATATTTTAATGATCTTGTGCTTTCAGATTAACAAATTTCTTGCTATCAAATATCTTTTTCCCCTTTCCTCTATTAGTTTTAGGAGCCATCTCAAAATCTAGTAAGAATCCAAAAAAGATTCGAATGTAAGTTCTAAAGGCTCCTAAAAGCAATTTTCAAGAAAATAAATTCTTCTACCATGATTGTTTCTATTTTTCTCAAATTTTTCATATTTTGGTATCTTCCAATGTAGAAAAAATACATGGTGGAACAACAAAATTAATAACAAAATTTTTAAGCCAAAGTGTATATCTTACCTAGAGAAGTAGAAATCCAAAAGATATAGGCACAAAAACCGAAATTTCGCACCCAAGGAGAATCCCTAGGAGGCCTATCGAGCAAATTGGGAAAATAAGAAGATGGTTCAGATGCGAACATGGCTTAAAATTGGTCCAAATCATGATTTAGATGGGTTTTCTCCTGCTTCAGCATCTAGGTGCTGGTTTGGGGCTTAGGTGCGCTGAGTCCAAGTGGCGGCGCTTAGATGCTAGATTTGGCTCTTAGGCGCTAGACCAAAATTTTAGCAATTTTTTATTTTTTTATTTTAAAGTGTAAGAACAACAAACCTAAGGCCTCCAAACATTAATTTACTTGATTTAATGACATTTTTAAACTTAGTTAACTATCAATCATCTCTCGACTTCCACTAGCACAAGTATTAAACTCCAAAATACAAACATTTCAAATGATCAGGCACACTAAATCCATATATTTTCTCACAAACTTAACATAAATACAATCAAAAAATCAAATTTTCAATACAATAGACATAGCAATCCTTAAAGAAAATTTGAAACAACAGACATAACATCAACATCACATATTTCTCACTCAAAATTCAGACTACTAATAATTATGAATGCTGTTGTCATCTACCTTTTCATTCATTAGATTTTGTTGCATGATCAGGTTGTGAAAAGGAGTGCAAGTAAATCCTTCAGCGACCTTTTCTCCAATCCAATTGTTGTCATGATACACCCTTACTGGTGCCTGCTGAAAAATTGCAAAATGATTAAACTGAAGTCTGAACTGCCAATCCAAATGTTCATATTGGTAATAGTTATTGCTCATTTGGTATGCAGCTTCTCAATCACCTCTTCAATTCATTCAATTTTCTCTCTAATTACTTTAAGGCTAAGCGCTTGGAACCCGTTGAAGTATGTTTGGGTGCCATTGTGCTTGAATTTCTTTTTATCTTAGTCCAACCATTCCTCTAACTCTCCATCGCCACAAGAAAAATAGGTGCAGAACTCACTTCTTTCTCCAAATGTGTTTAGCATGCCTAGAAAAAGAAGTGTCAGGCTCTTCATGTGAAATTTGGGTGATTTTAAAGAAGGAAAGTGACTTAAAACTGTAAGGGGGAAGTTTTACCATGATTTCTATCCATAGCATCTAGATGCCAAACTTTGGCATTTAGGCAACGGGCTCACTACAAACTAAATTTTAGGCGCCAAAATTTTGGCACCTCGACGTCAGTGTCTGAATAAGCATCATTTCATTTTTGGTCCAATTTTCTCGTCTCAATTTTAACTTGATCAATAAATTAGTTTTATGTGCCTCCTTATATCTTGTAAGTCTCAGTACTACATCAAATGATCCTTAAAATAACAACAAAAATTAATCCACACATATAAATATGGGTTGCCTCATATAAAACACTTGTTTTACCATTGTCAGCCCGACGTACCCAATGTTTTAGTCTGGTTGACACAACGTAAACCCTCTTCATATTAAGGCTTGTTTCCACAAATCTATGGTTTCAAACTTTGTCTGTTTACTTCAATTATTCTTTCAGTTTTTGGATCTTTAATATCCACAACACCATATGAAAAGACTTTGATTACAATAAATGGCCACGACCACTTGAACTTATGTTTTATGGGAAATAGTTTTAATCTTGTATTATAAAGCCAAACTTCATTTCTAGGCTCAAAATACTTTCTTAAAATCTTCAACCATGCGAATTGTTCATCTTTTCCTTATAAAATTTTGCATTCTCAAAAGATTCATTTCTTATTTCTTTAATCTCATTTAATTGCAACAATCATTCCTTGTCAGCATCTGATATTATAATTGAATTCTTTTATACTTCAATATGCTTTACGTTCCAGTTCAAATAGCAAGTGATAAGCCTTTCCAAATATATACATATTTTTTTTTATAAAAGAGTACTAATTGGCTCTTATTTTATTCCATAAAAGAGAAAATACAAACCCGAGAAAGTGGTCCCAGTCACACACCCTACAATCCAAAAAAAAAAAGGTCCTCATTCCAAAAAAGAAAAATTACAACTCCACACACCCAAGACCCAGAAAAACTATATATCTAAAGAAACCAAGTAATAAAAATCCTAAAGTAACACTTTATAAACAATAAGAGCATGTAAAAGAGAGCCTAATTTAGCAATCCAATCAGCAACCTTATTCTGTTCACTTATGGTGTGAGACCAAACAATATTGATGCCTTCATCAAGGTACTTAATTCTTTTAACCTGCATATTGATACTCAAATGTAAATTTTATTAGACATACAAACATTCCAAACGATAAGGGAATCCATTTCCATAATAATGTTAATCCAGCCCATTGCCTAGCAATCAACAAAGCAAAAACAACAGCATTAGCTTCAGCAACAATAAGGGACACAACCAAAACAGAAGCAACAAACCAATAAAGAAAATCACTAATTCAATCCCTAAAAATACCCACAATCCTCTTAGAATTTAGCTTACAAAAACCATCCTAATTAATCTTCACAAAAGGAGTGATCCCCAAATATTTATGCTTAAATCTTACACTTTATATTTCTTCTCAATGATAATATCTCTTTCTTTACAACGACATTAAAAACTTGATTCTGAATCAAATAAGAAATTAACTTTAATTATTTTTAATATTGGATTCTACTCAAGTATATGTATCATTTATCAAGTAATATAGAACTTTCTGATTAAGCCCTGAGATATCGAACCCACAGGGAAATGTTCTAAAAATTTAAATAAAGCAGAAAATCTACTTTTCACTTTTCAAAATGATTTTGCAAGTTATTTTTTAAAATAAAAAAGCTTAAATTCTTTTTACTATTTTTTTAGAAAAATTAAAGTAAGCAACTGAAATTAACAAGACTATTAAATGATATGAAAGCAAATGAGAATAAAATATCTTTTTCCTCTTTCAATGAATCAATAATAATTATGCGATTTTGTTGTGGAAATATCTTAATGTGTTGTGCCAAATATGAGCGAGTTATATTATTTACCCTTACTTGGTTCTATAAAGAACATAGGTTAATTTGATATTTTGAAACCTTAAAGATGGGTTAGGCAGGGAAGATACTAGCTCTCACTCTATAGTTCACTCTTTTCCTTCCACGTTGGGGGCTAACATCTCATAAAAAAAAACATAAAAAATAAAACCAAATTGGGGCCTTTAGCCTATCACACTAAAGTCCTCTAATTCTACACCTATTAAAAATCATATCTCCCTATTTATTTGCACTCAATATGGACTACAATTCTCACCCATACATTTTCTTGTGATTCATTCCAATTGTTGTTTGATACAATACCGCATAGGTTCTTACATGTTCTCAAAATAAATTTTAACATCTCAATTGGCCAAATCAAGAAGTAAATGAAGTGCAAGATAGTGGAATCATCAGAACTTCTTCCAACATTAAACATCTGTACTTCACACAAATTCCTTTCATAATTTAATAACTTCATCATTTGAATGGAAAAATATAAAGAAAACCACAATTTTATTTGAATGTAGAAATCATAGTGAAAACACAAGTCTTACTTTAAAGTCAAATGTAAAAACAAAGATAAAAACTTATCTGAAAATTCTTTCCACAAGAATCTTGAAGTTCCTCTGAAACTTTGCTTTCCACTAAAAAGTCTCCACAAAGTGGGTTGCCCAACTCTGTAGACTCCAACGAACTCCAAACTCAATTTAAAACTAGATAAATGCATGAAAGAGAAATTAGTGAGAAGTGGGCTTCAACACCAACTCTTTCCCTGCTAAAACTCTCTTAACTCAGCACACACTAAAATAGTTGACTCATAGATCTAGACAAGATTAACTAAGACTCACTAAATTTTTTCATGTCTTCATTTTAATATTTCTTCAAAAGGTTCTTTTGTGTCTCTTCAAATCATGCCTAAATTAAATTTTTCTACCAAAAAATGCATGTCTTCATTAAAATTTACCGCCCAAAAGAATTTAAGAAAGTTTAAACCAAAAATTGCTTCAAACACCACTTGTAAATGGTACCAAATTTGATTTAATTTATCACTTTGAAATGTCTCGCATATGCACCAGCTATCAACGCTTAGGTGCCAGATGCTAATTTTGCACACCTTTCATTTTTGCTCCAAATTTTATCCTTTTTTGCACCTTTCATCATAAAAACTCATTTTAATCATAACTGCAAGACAAATATTAAAATACCTTCCAATAAAGTGTAATATCATAAAAAATAGGTACAAAAATGTGCTTAAAAACATTATACATTTTAGGTGTAACAATGATACACCTAAAATACATAGTATTTTTATGCACATTTTTATACCTATTTTTAATGATATTGCACTTTAATAGAAGGTATTTTGTGTTCTTCATACAGGTATGATGAAAATGGATGGTCATGATGAAAGGAGCAAAATTGGATCAAATTTGGAGCAAAAATGGATAAAATTTGGAGCAAAAAAATGAATAATAAAAAATTTGGCACTGGCGGCTAAGCGCCACTGGGCCGGCGCTTAGCCGCCACAGTTAAAAATCGAGATTTAAATGGAATTGGATAGGATGCAACTCTTGGAGGTAACATCCATAACTTCCTTTGGGCGGCAAGTTTGAATGAAGCGGTGTGTTCCTTGGTAGATACATCGAATCTGGATATATTTTGAAGAGACACCAAGACAACTTTTGGTTTAATAGTCAAAGAGAGTCTTAGGAAAGATTTAGAAGAAGCATCTTAAGGAGAATCTTACACTGCATTTTGAAGAGTGCTTCCATTGTTCTTCCACTGCATTTTAAAAGTTTTTATTTAGAGTAGGAGAAGAGAGTAGAAAGGAGAAAAGGGTCGGAGTGAAGTATTCTTCTTCCCACTTCTTTTCTGTCTTTAAGTTTAGTTTTTATTGAAGTCTGAAGTCTGTATTCGGAGTCAACGGAGTTAGGAGACTTGCTCTGAGAAGTAGTTTAGCGAAGAGTCAAAGTTTCAGAAGAACTTCCTTAGTCTTGTGGAGAGGATTTTCATATAAGTGTTTACTTTTATTTAGTTTATTAATACTTGTTTTTGTTTATTATTTTTTTATCGTTGTTTTTAATTTCAAATCAAAGTGTTTTTATATTTTCTCAATGCATTCTGAGTAGTTTACTTTATCTTTTTCTTTCTTAAATGGAGAAGTAATTAATTTAAAGAGAATTGTTGTAGAAAGTATAAGTGTTTAAAAGTTAGAAGAAGTTGTGAAGATTGATTCTAAAAACTTTGTTTACTTCTTAATTTGTCCTATTAAGTTGTAAAATTTCTTGAGATTATGTAAGATCCAATGCGGTATTGTCTCATAAAAGTTAGTAAGAATCACATGAAATTATATGGGTGAGAACTGTAGTCCATATTATTGAATGTAATATTAGAAGATATTTTTATAAAAGGGAGTAAAATTAGAGGATTTTAGAGTGACAGGCTAAAACCCCCTAATTTGGTTTGAAGTTTTGAGTTTTTATATGAGAAGTTAGCCCCTAGGTGGTGGGAATCTAGGGAACTCTAGAGTGAGAGACTGGTATCTTCCCTGCCTAACCCTGTTCAAAATAATATAAATTACAAATTAACCTATGTTCTTTATAGAACCAAGTAAGGGTAAAGAACACATTTGCTTCTAACTGTCACAACAAAATTTTGAATACTTCCACAACAATACTTTAAGAACTATTACTACATCATGAATGGAAAGAAAAAGATATTCTTGTTAATAGTATTTTACATCTAGTGTTATTAGTTATTGTAATTTAATTTCTTGCTTTGCATTGTATTAAGAAAATTTAAAAAAAAGAGACTTATCAACCATCAAAACTTTTCAAAATCAAGACATACTTTTTCAAAAAAAATTAAAGAAAGTAAAAAGATAATTTCTCTGATTTGCTTAAAGATTTTACATTTTCTGTGTGGGTTCGATATCTCAGGGCTTAATCAGAAAGTCCTATATTACTTGATAAACGATACGTATACTTGCGTAGTATCGCATATTATAAAATCATAATTTTCATATTTAAAATCATCAGCACACTTATTTCTGATGGTACCATGTTTTTGGTGTCGTTGAACTTATATCTATCGAAACCAAGTTTCGTTGCACATATTCCTAGCGGCCCAAGTTTTTGGCGCCGTTGCCGGGGAAAATTAATTTGAATTTCAATTTAAAAAGAATTAAGAAATTTTAAATTTTTTACTTTTCTTTGTTTTTGTTAGTGTGTTGTATTTTATTTTGTTTTATTATTGTATGCGTAGTTCAGGTTCTGAAGGACTTGTGCCTTACGATTCTGAATTAGAAAGAACTATCAGAAAAATCAAAAAAATTAAAAATACAGAAAAAGAAAAAAATATTGAAGAATTGGCAAATCATAAAAATCAAAATGTTGGCATCCATCAAGAATTAAGACCTTTAAGAGATTATGTTAACCATAAAGTAGATGAACTTCGTGGTAGTATTCAAAACCCTGCTTTAGCTGCTAATTCTTTTGAGCTTAAGCCTGCTATTATCCAAATGGTGTCAAAAAATCAGTTTGGGGGAGCAACAACTGAAGATCCTAATTTGCATCTTGCTAATTTTCTAGAGTTGTTTGCTACTTTTAAATATGATGGTGTTTCAGATGATGCTATTTGACCTAGGCTTTTTTCCTTTCTCACTAAGAGATAAAGCTAAAATGTGGTTACGTTCGTTAGCACCTAAATCAATTAGAACTTGGGGTGAACTGTTACAAACATTCCTTGCTAAATATTTTCCACCATCTAAGACTGTAAGTTGAGAAATGATATAACTTCTTTTTGTCAGTTTAAAGATCTCCTTAGGAAATGTCCACATCATGCAATACCAGATTGGTTAATAATTTAAACTTTTTATAATGGATTAGTTGGATCTCTTAGATCAATCATCGATGCTGCTGCTGGTGGATCAGTAATGTCTAAACCATTTTCTAATGCCTATGCTTTAATTGAAGAAATGCCTACTAATAATTTTCAATGGCCTTCTAAAAGGTTAAATCCTAAAAAGGTAGCCAGTGTTTATGAAAATGATGCTTTTACAATGTTAGCAAATCACGTTTTTGTTGTATCAAGGAAGATAGACCAATTTGGGATGAATATTTCTCAGCCAAATTTCATGATTGAAGAAAATTCATTAGGCCAAATGGTTGATTCTTATTCTTCACCAAAAACTGTGATTGTTATTTTCAAAATTCTTGGAGATATTAATGAAGCTTGCCATTAATATTCCATTTGCTGAAGCCCTAGAACAAATGCCAAGCTATGCAAAATTTATGAATGATATTTTTAATAAAAAGAGTAAGTTTAAATAAAATGAGACTGTTGCACTTAGTGAGGAGTGCAATGCGATAGTTCAGAAAAAGCTTCCTGAAAAACTTAAAGATCCTGGTAGTTTCACAATTCCATGTGCAATCAGAGAAATATTATATGGAAAAGCTTTTTGTGATTTGGGTGCAAGTATTAACCTTATGCCTCTATCAATATTCGAAAGACGGGGACTAGGAGAAATAACCCTGACTAGTGTAACTCTGCAATTAGCAGATCTTACGATCACATATCCTAAAGGAGTTATAGAAGATGTTTTGGTAAAAGTGCATCAATTTGTTTTTCCTGAGGATTTCATTGTGTTAGATATGGAGGAAGATAAATAGATACCCATAATTTTGGGGAGACCTTTTCTATCTACAGGCAAAGCCATGATAGATGTGCAAAAATGGGAATTAATGATGAGGGTTAATGATCAGACTGTTACATTTAATTTTTCAAAATCGATGAAATGTCCTGCTAAAGGTAAAGAAGATGAGTGTTTTAAGATGGATGTTATCGAATATTTAAGTGAATGTCAGTTCAAATCAACTTATGAAGAGAAAGCTGAAAGAGAAGAATTTGAATATAAGCAAGAAGAGGAGTTATTTGATTTTGAAGATTTTCAAGAATAAGATTTAAAGTATGTTCATGAAAGTTTTAAATTGTTAGATATGACTGAAAAAGATAAATTTGTTGACCTCCTTTTTGATGAAGTCTTCTCTTCTTCTCTTTAGTACTTAGGATCTAGCCTTAGGCTTTTCCTTTGACTATCTTAGAGGACTAGAATTGGGACCCACCTTTTAGAAATTCAAACCACTTCTTAACTCCCTGCAAACTCCACAAACTTGACCGTAGACCCCTAATCACCTAGAGGGTTGAAATCGGATGTGGAAGTTTAAAGGATGAGTTCCTATAGGACTCTTTGGCCTTAGGATCGCCTACAGGTGGCTCGGTCGCAGTGAAGGGGCTGACTTACACACACATTACACTTATACACTACACCTACACACTACACTTCCACATACCTCCTAAAACCACACCCATACCTAACTTGACCTCCTGACTCATGTAGGTGATTCACATGGATGGTCCTTAACCCCTAAGCCCTTGGCTAAGAGGGTTAGGAACAACATAGTGAATGCCTCAAATGGGTCCCTTCATGGCTCATGTGGGCTTGATATGGCTTCATGGCTCAACCAAAATGACTTCTTTCCACTTACATCCACCCAATCTTCAATTTCCCAAATTTTCAATTTTTGACCCCGGGACCCTACACCCGCTAACTTATCCAAAACCCTTGAAATTACCCAAATTTCTCAAAAATTTCCAAATTACTCAAAATTCTCAAATATCATTCCCAAACATTTCCACATCACTTAAATTGATCATCCATACCCAAAAATACCAAAAATTCCAAAAATACCTCCCAAAACCCTCCAAATACCCAAAATACCCCTCTTGGCCAAAAATCCAAAAAATTCAGAAAATTCCCAGAAAATTCCAGAAAATTTCAAATATTCTCAATTTCATTTTGTCCAACTACACCATGGGCCAATTTTGTCAATTTACCATACTTTTGTCAAAATCCCCAATTTGACCCATTTTAACCCAAAGTGAACCCAATGTCAAACCAAACCTACTCAATTGACCCCAATTTTGGTCCAATTCAATTCTAAACTTCAATTAAATATCCTCAATACCAATCTAGACCAAATCCAAGTCCAATTTGGTTGACATTTGGATCCAATCTCACTTTTGGCCTTAAAGCCCAATTTGGACCCATGACCCAAACCTAACCCAAACTCACCCAATTCAACTCCAATTAACCCCAAACCTTTTCTAAATCTTCCTTAACATTCCCACAAACAAAACACTAACATGATTTGCCCAAAATTTAGACCCAAACCCCACTCAAACTCAACCCAAAGCTAAAAGACCCAATTTTGACCTAAACCCAAACCTAACCCAAATGAGCCCAAACCCCAAAATCAAAGCCCAACCAAAGTCAAAACCTCTTTGAAACACTCCCATAAACATTTCTCAACATTGATTTTACATCAATTTCAACTCTAGCCCAACATTAGCCTAACTTGGCCCACTTGGACCTACATAGGCCCACTTACCAAATAAACCCAAATTCAAACCAATTCAACTCCAAATCACACCAAATTGACTCCAAGCCCTTCATAGAACATCCCTAAACCAATTATGACATTTATTTGACAAAGTTCTTCACAAAATCTTTACCCAAATGCCCATCCTAAAATCAAAAAGCCCATTCCCCTTAAACTCTCCTAAAAGCCCACTTCACCACATTCAAAAGCCCAAATCCATCCAAAGCCCACATGGCACTTCCCCTCATCATCCATTTAATCAAAATCACCCCTAAGTTTCAAAATCATCAATTAAACCATTCCAAATCAAGCTTCATGCAAATTTTCACCAAAATATCCAAAATTCTTAAAACCCATTTCCATGAAATTGAGTCAACTTTCCCCAAGCCAAAGACAAGCCATGCAAGCCATGGACAAGCCACATGAAGCCATGGAAGGCTTGACATGTGACCATGCCATTAATGGTAAAAGGAGGGGCCCCTTTCCTAATCTTTCATTAAGCATTTTTTACCTTAAGCATGTCACACACTAAACCATGTTTAGCCACCTCATCATGGATAGAGACCACACCACTCTCCCTTGGCTGACTCAACTGATCCTCTCAGCCCAAAATCAGGCCATGGGGAGGTGCACCCAACCCAAACCAATGGGTTGACCAAATTAAGGCCAAAATGACCCCCTCCCCCATTCCATTTTAATTCAAAGCCTTTACACATGGCAATTGCCAATTGATTGCACAAACCTCCAACCCTGACCCACCTGGACCTGAGGGTGACCCATGTCTGCCGGCCAGCCGCCTGGATCGCCGGAAAACACCATGGCCGAGACCTTGGGAGGAGCCAAAGTTTGGAATTCCCACTTGCCGAGCCGCCCCATGCCAAATGGTCACTATGGCTCGTTCTTCTCCTCACCGAGCAGGCTGATCCCATGCCTCAACTCCCCCTGGAAGGCTCTCCAGCCTCTCCTATTTAAACCCCTCACCCTCACGGCCATGGGAGAGAGTTGCAAAAAACCTTGCCGAAACTCTGCCAAAATTGTTCCAAACCCTTCTCCACCCTTAGAGCAGTTGATCCCCAGTGTCAATTTGCCCTAATCCCCACTGATAAAATCCAATTTCCCAACTGAAATTCCACCCAAAACAAGGACACTTCTCCACGAGTGAGCCAATTCCCAAATTGATTGGTTCTACACCTTCACCGGACCAAGGGAAGGTGTCCACCAAGCAAAAGCCCCATCTCCAGAGCCACCCGGTTGCTCCAGCCTCCAAGCTTTGTGATCGGGCTTGGTCGAAATCACATCTAGACAATTCACCAGACCAGGAGACTTCATTTGGAGCTTGCTGGGATCCAATCGAAGGTGCAACAACTCTCAGATCGAAGCCACACTTCTCTGAGCAAAGGTATGAGCTAATTCTTCATTTCGAGCTTCTAGAGATTCTCCATTTCCAATGCCTTAGTTTCAATGCATGATAACCGTATAGATGTGTTCGTCTCTTCAAGACGAATCCATAGAGCATAAGAACATGAAAATCCATCGAGTATCGAGTGAGATCTTAGGGATTTAGTGTGGACGGCTCTCGGGTGAGGACGCTCGGGGATGATGAACGGATGCCGTCCATTCAATACACGCGCGAACGAACGGCTCAGATGGCGTCGGACCAGGAGACGGTACGAGAACCGCGGGGCCCAGAGCGCTGAGTCAGATGACGGCGTCGAATGGGAGCGCGACACGCAGCGTTTCGGAGATGCCGAGGATGAGTTGGCGCCGCGTGGATAAATAGAAAATTAGGGTATTTTTTGATTTATTTAATTCCCTAAACTTCAAAAATTCATAACTTTGTGTATAAAAATCAGAAAAATAAAATAAAAATACCCTCTTGCTCAGTGAACAGAGGAGAATAATGTGGAAAAGAAATCGTTTAATTTCATCAAGTATTTTATTTTTTATAATTTATTTACTCTCTGCATACTTTTAATTCTCCATGCATGTATACAATTCACCATGGCATGAGACCCTAGGGCTATTGAAGCCTCTGAATTTGGGAACATTCCCTGAATTTTCCAAAGTCAGAGGCCATCCCTATAAAAAGTTATTGATTTTTTAAAGTCATGTTGCTGTTTTGAGTATTTTAATTCCAATAAATAGCATGTTGTGAAATAAATTCTAAGAAAATTTGGTGATGTTCCTTATGACCAGAGAACCCTAGGAAAAATAGGTTTTGAGTTAGTTCATTTAAAACAACCCTAATTGGCTTAAACACCCAAAATAGGTCTCTAATTAATTAGAGTTAACCATGCATCAAATTGACTTGAAATCAATTCTCCACTGACCTTTAGGATCAGAGGAATCCACCATAAAAGTTTGAGGTCAATTGAACTTGGTTAGCCCCACTAATTGGGTTGATTAAGCCACTTAGTCATTTTAAACTTTAAAAATTCATAACTTTTAAAATACCTTTCAAAAATTCACCAAATTGGTTTTGGAGCCTCTCTGATATCAGGGGAACCTAAGAAAATTAAAATTTCAATTTTCTAAAAAAGTTGATTTTTAATAATATTTTAATATTTTTAATAATTAAAAAATAATAAATATCACAAAAATAATAAAATTCACTAAAATGTCACATTTTGAATTTTAATCACTTAGGAACAAACCCCACATTTTTCTTAGGTCTATTTAGTGAGATATTAAATTTTAAAGCTTTAAGGTAATTTTAAAATTAAAAAAATGTATTTTCTAGCATTTTCACTAAAATAATTATAATAAATCATAGAAAAATTAGAAAATTTCAAAATTTGCTTCTCTGATTTCCTTGATATCAGAGAGATTTTTCAAAAATATAAAATTCATTTTTCAACATTTATTTTATTTTTAAATTAATTAACACTCCAAAACTTAAAATAATTATAATAAAAAGAATATAATTCAAAAAATCACCAAAATTGGTCCAAGTGGTCCTCTGGTCATTAGGAATGTCCCCTAATTTTCTTAAGGATAGAAACTTTCCCTTGGTCATGTTATTAAATTTTCCTTGAAAATCTCTATTTTCTACCAAAAATAATTGTATAAATAAATTAAATACAAAAAAATCACATTTTCTCCTCTCATGTCTTTATTGACATATGAGTGAAGTTACATAAAAATTTCAAGTTCATTTGAGTTCAATTTAGTGAGTTATGAAATTATTAAGCTTAAAGGGTAAAGTGGTAATTAAATTTTTTTTTAACCCTTAATTAAAACTTTAAGTTTAATAAAACATTAACAAGTAAAATTTTTGATCTTAATCTGATTTGGATGATTGAAATTTAAATAATTAAAGGGTAGAAACCCATTAAGCAATTTTAAAATGATTAAACTTTAATTAAATAATTGATTAAATTTGGAAGAATAATAAAATTGGAATTATTAAAATAGGGATATTATTAGGAAGAGATTTATTCTTTAATTTAAAAATCCCTAAATTAATTATCTCATTAATATTCAATTCTTAATTAAAATGATAACTCAAATTTAAAATATTAAAAGACTTAATCATTAAACTAAAATTAAATTATTAAACACTTTTAAAAATTTCAATTAAAATTAAAAAATAAAATTAAATTCAAATTAAATTAAATTAAATTAAATTAAATTAAATCAAATTAAATTAAATTAAATAATTAAATTAAATTAAATTAAATTAAATCAAATTAAATTAAATTAAATAATTAAATTAAATTAAATTAAATTAAATCAAATTAAATTAAATTAAATCAAATTAAATTAAAACTAAATCAAATCAAATTAATTAATGTAACATCAAATCAAATTAAATTGAATTAAATTGAATTAAATTAAATTGAATTAAATTAAATTAAATTAAATTAAAACTCAATTAAATTAAATTAAATTAAATTAAATATAACATCACCTAAAATAGAAAGAAATTAAATATAAAGCAACTTGAACACTATTCCAAATTTAAACCCATTAATTGAAATTAAACTAAATCACAAACCATCTGAACACCAATTTACCCTCAAATGCTTTAGTCATCATAACCCCTAAATAAAACATTAAATGAAATGTTACTTCACTCATAGGATATTCAAATGTCCTAGTTCATCGAGCAAGTTAACAAAACTTGAATTCCGGACGATTAATTTATTTGTATAATTAAATTCATTTGGACTTAAAACAATCCTAGAAAATATTGAAAAGATGTTTAAGATTTGTCTTAAGCACTTCCTCGGTATGATAGGATGTTCATAAGAAGAAGATCGTCCTCAAACCAAAACACAAAGACCTAGACGTCATAGGAAATGACTAGCTATAGGATTAGGAATTTGGTAGAAAACCATAACCCTTACCTTAGCTTTACCTAGGAACTTGCTTAAATATTCTAATTGTGTTTTAAGTGCAGCTTGGGATGACGGGAAGACCCTCCAGGTACGCTTTTATTTTATTGCAATCTACTTTCTTGCAATTTACCTTCTTGCAATTTATTTAATTGCATTGCACTTACTTTTCTTGCATGATAAACAACTCGTTGCGTGAAAACTCACACCTTTAGGATAGCCCCTAAAACTGAAACCAAAACTAAGTTAAAAGTCATTGCAAGATAAAATTCACCTCCACAACATTTCAAAATATAAAACAACTCAAAATTTAATCACAAACGAACACAAAACTACAATTACAACTAAATTAAAACGTCCTGTTGGATGATCGGGTATACCTCGGATGATGTAACCTACGTGTTGCTAACGGGATTTCCCACGGTCTAAATGAAAGTGTGGAACTCATTCAGTTGAGTTTAGCAAATTCATCTGGACTAAGTGAATCCGATAAAAATAATGATGCCGGAAGGATGGAACCGTGGGATCTTAACCGGTGTCGTTATAATCAACTTTAAGATTTGTTTTAAATAAAACATAAAAAACACCTGGAAATTAAGATTTTCTCTAAACCAAAACACTTTTCTCATCCCCTGATTTATGATTTCTAAACTTAAACCTCTGCAACAACAAGGAGCTCGGAGCATGGTGGGCAGCACGGCCATCGTCGTTAGCAAAACTTGAATCCACATCAGCAAAACTTTCCTAGAACTAAACAACAAAGCCATAGGACTTCGAGGTAGTTTGCCTAGTGCAACATAAACCCTCAATCTTTGTTAGGCATTTGCATGATCGGGTCATGTAAATTAAGCCCTAACCGGTTTTAGGATTCCGAGGTAGTCGTTCGATACAACATAAACCCTCACATCTTCGAGGCTATTTGTGTGATTTTATCATACAAATATAAGCCCTAACTAATTAAAATTGGCAAGACCAAAACATTTAAGTAAATATTAGGACTTCCCTAAATCCAAGCCAAACAATAGGATAGTCGGGAAATTACCGAAGTTCGCTTCGAATCTGTGATTTCTCCAACTTTTCTTCCTTTGGATTCCCAAAACAAAATGTTCCAAATTTGATCCATTCCCTATTGAAATTCCAAATTTCAATCCCTTGAAAACCCTAAACTTTGAAATTCTTGAGAGCAGAATTATTGATTATTATCGAGAGTTTTCTTAGGTGATTCCCATCACTTAAGATGTAATTAACTATAGGGGCTTGCCCTTATAGGGAATTTTAAAGAACCCGAGATAATATAAACCCCGTTTAATGTTTTCATATTAAGCGAGGGAATTTTGTCGGCTTATAAAATTGGTTCGCGGACCAAACGAATGTCACAAATCTTCTAGTTTATTTAATCGAGCCCCACCGTCGAGCGGTGTGTCTATCCTTAGGGATAGATACATGGTTTGTGGTGCGGTGCTCGTTTATATAAACTATTTGGGATGTGAGATCGGTTTAATCTCATATCTTAAAACCTTCAAATTTAAAATTATTTTCAAAAATCAAATACTACTTTTCAAATTATTTATTTTAATTAAATTAAAAATTTGCCGACAGCTTCTGTTAGGCGACCCCCTTTTCAAAATAAAACACACAATCTAAAAAATATGCCGACAAAATCTTATGGTTCATCAATTAAAGAACCTCCTGAACTTGAGTTAAAAATGCTTCATGATCATTTGAAGTATATTTTTCTAAGTGAATTCTCAACCTTGCCTGTTATAATTTCCTCTCAATTAACTAAAAAAGAAGAAGAAAGTTTGCTTGAAATTCTGAAGAAGCACAAGAAAACCTTTGGATGGACAATTGCTGATATTAAAGGTATCAGTCCTTCAATTTGTATGCATGGAATTCTTATGGAAGATCATTACAAACTGCTGGCTGATCCCCAAAGGAGATTAAATCCTATCATGAAAGACGTTGTTAAGAAATAAATTTTAAAATGGTAGGATGCTGGAATTATCTACACTATTTTAGATAGTGCATGGGTTAGTCCTATTCACTGTGTTCCTAAGAAAGGAGGAGTAACTGTGTCTGTTAATGAAAAGAATTAAATGATACTAACAAGACAAGTTACAGGGTGGTGAATATGCATTGATTATAGAAAAATAAACCTTGCCACAAGGAAAGATCATTTTCCACTCCCTTTTCTTGATTAAATGTTGGATAGACTAGCTAGGCATAAATACTTTTATTCTTTGGATGGATATACTGGTTACCACCAAATTCAAATTGCTCCTGAGGATCAAGAGAAAACTACTTTTACTAGTTCTTATGGTACGTTTGCTTTTAGAAGAATGCCCATTGGTTTATGTAATGTCCTTGCTACATTTATGAGATGTATGATGGCTATTTTTTGTGATTTAATTGAAGAAGGGATTGAAGTTTTTATGGATGACTTTTCAGTGTTTGGAATTTCATTTGAATCATGTTTAGAACATGTATCTAATATTCTAAAATGCTGTGAAGAAACTAATTTGGTCCTTCATTGGGAAAAATGTCAATTTATGGTAGCAGGAGGAATTGTTTTGGGACATCAGATTTCAGAAAAAGGTTTGGAGGTAGATCCTGTAAAAATTCAGGTTATATCTAATTTACCTTGCCCAACCAATGTAAGGGGAATTAGAAGTTCTTTAGGACAAGCTGGATTCTACAGGCGTTACATAAAAGATTTTTCAAAGATTACAAAACCTTTATGTCATTTACTGGAAAAGGATGCAATTTTTAATTTTAATGATGATTGCCATAAAGCCTTTGAAACATTAAAAGAAAAATTAATCACTGCACCTTTAATAATTTCCCCAAATTAGGAAAAATCTTTTGAATTAATGTGTGATGCTAGTGATTATGCTATTGGTGTTGTTTTGGGTCAGAAATATGATAAAATTTTCAAAGTAATTTCTTATGCTAGTAAAACTCTTAATAAAGCTCAAATTAATTATAGCACTACTGAGAAAGAGCTATTAGTTATAGTATTTACCTTTGATAAATTTCGATCATATTTAATTGGAACTAAAAATGTTGTGCGTACTGATCATTCTGCTATCAAATGTTTAATGAAGAAAATGATGCAAAACTAAGACTTATAAGATGGATTCTTCTTTTGCAAGAATTTGATTTTGAGATAATAGATAGGAAGGGTTCTGATAATCAAATTGGTGATCATTTGTCCAGGCTTGAAATTGAAAAATCTTTCTGTGATATTGAAGAAATTAATGAACATTTTTCTGAAGAAAAACTGTTCACTATTAAAGAATGGCATATGTCAGTTTTTATTTCTTACCGATGTATCATTTCTTATGCTTATATATTTTATCTTAATTAAAAATTTAAAGTTTGGGGGGATTTTAAAACAAGGATTTTCAAAAACCTAAAATTTTATTTGATTGTCAAGAGTACTTAAAAATAAATCTTATTTTGATTGAAAACAATTATGCTGAATATAAAAATGAATAAAAGAATTTAGTTAAAATTTATAGTAATCATAAAAAACTTAAAGTTAAAATTTTCTTAATGAAGAGGTGTTAAATAAAGTTAAATTAACTTTAGTAAGAAGTTTTGTATTTTTGGATAAATAGAAGATTTGACATTTATTCTTCAAAGCTTAAATTTCTTTTATTGAAGAGTAATTTTCAGATATAATTATTATGATTTTTAAGTGAAAGATGTATATCTGATCTTTTTTTTAAATGGTAGGATGGAATTCAAGAATCATTAAAGGTCTATCCAGATATAGTAATCCTTGCCTTACAAAAAAAAGGAGTGAAAAATATATTATATGAAAAATATAATATATGCAACTCTTGGAGGTAACATCCATAACTTCCTTTGGGCGGCAAGTTTGATTGAAGGGGTGCGTTCCTTGGTAGATACATCAAATCTGGACACATTTTAAAGAGATACCAAGACAACCTTTGGTTTACTATTTAAAGAGAGTCCTCGGAAAGATTTAGAGGAGGCGTCTTGAGGAGACTCTTACACTGCATTTTGAAGAGTACTTCCATTGTTCTTCCACTGCATTTTAAAAGTTTTTATTTAGAGTAGGAGAAGAGAGTAGAAAGGAGAAAAGGGTCGGAGTGAATTATTCTTCTTCCAACTTCTTTTCTTTCTTTTAGTTTAGTTTTTATTGGAGTCTGATGTCGGTATTCTGAGTCAACGGAGTTGGGAGACTTGCTCTGAGAAGTAGTTTAGCGAAGAGTCAAAGTTTCAGAGGAACTTCCTTAGTCTTGTGGAGAGGATTTTTAAATAAGTGTTTACTTTTATTAAGTTTATTAATACTTGTTTTTGTTTATTATTTTTTTTATCGTTGTTTTTAATTTCAAATCAAAGTGTTTTTATATTTTCTCAATGCATTCTGAGTAGTTTACTTTTATCTTTTTCTTTCTTAAATGGAGAAGTAATTAATTTAAAGAGAGTTTTGTGGAAAGTATAAGTGTTTAAAAGTTGCAAGAAGTTGTGAAGATTGATTCTAAAAACTCTGTTTACTTCTTAATTTGGCCTGTTAAGTTGTAAAATTTCTTGAGATTATGTAAGATCCAATGCGGTATTCTCTCATAAAAGTTAGTAAGAATCACATGAAATTATATGGGTGAGAACTGTAGTCTATATTATTGAATGTAATATTAGAAGATATTTTTATAAAAGGGAGTAAAATTAGAGGATTTTAGAGTGACAGTCTAAAACCCCCTAATTTGGTTTGAAGTTTTGAGTTTTGTTATGAGAAGTTAGCCCCCAGGTGGTGGGAATCTAGGCAACTCTAGAGTGAGAGTCTGCTATCTTCCCTGCCTAACCATTTTCAAAATAATATAAATTTTAAATTAACCTATGTTCTTTATAGAACCAAGTAAGGGTAAATAACATATTTGCTTCTATCTGTCACAACAAAAATTTAAATACTTCCACAACAATACTTAAAGAACTATTACTACTTCATGAAAGCAAAGAAAAAGATATTCTTGTTAATAGTATTTTACATCCAGCGTTATTAGTTATTGTAATTTATTTTCTTGCTTTGCATTGTATTAAGAAAATTTAAAAAAAAGAGACATATCAACCATCAAAACTTTTCAAAATCAAGACATACTTTTTCGAAAACAATTAAAGAAAGTAAAAAGATAATTTCTCTGATTCGCTTAAAGATTTCACATTTTCCGTGCGGGTTCGATATCTCAGGGCTTAATCAGAAAGTCCTATATTACTTGATAAACGATATGTATACTTGCGTAGTATCCCATATTATAAAATCATAATTTTCATATCTAAAATCATCAGCGCACTTATATCTGACGGTACCAAGTTTTTGGCGTCGTTGCACTTATATCTATCGGTACCAAGTTTCGTTGCATATATTCCTAGCGGCCCAAGTTTTTGGCGGCGTTGCCGGGGAAAATTAATTTAAATTGCATTTAAAAAAGAATTAAAAAATTTTAAATTGTTTACTTTTCTTTATTTTTGTTAGTGTGTTCTATTTTGTTTTGTTTTATTATTGTATGCGTAGTTCAGGTTCTGAAGGACTTGTGCCTTACGATTCTGAATTAGAAAGAACTATCAGAAAAATCAAAAAAATTAAAAATACAGAAAAAAAATTCAAGAAATGGTAAATAATCAAAATCAAAATGTTGGCATCCATCAAGAATTAAGACCTTTATGAGATTGTGTTAACCATAAAGTAGATGAACTTTGTGGTAGTATTCAAAACCCTGCTTTAGCTGCTAATTCTTTTGAGCTTAAGCCTGCTATTATCCAAATGGTGTCAAATAATCAGTTTGGGGGAGCAACAACTGAAGATCCTAATTTGCATCTTGCTAATTTTCTGGAGTTGTTTTCTACTTTAAAATATGATGATGTTTCGGATGATGCTATTAGACCTAGAATTTTCCTTTCTCACTAAGGGATAAAGCTAAAATGTGGTTACATTCGTTAGCACCTGTATCAATTAGAACTTGGGGTGAACTTTCACAAACATTCCTTGCTAAATATTTTCCACCATCTAAGACTGCTAAGTTGAGAAATGATATAACAACCTTTTGTCAGTTTGAAGAAGAATCAATATCTGAACCATGGGAAAGATTTAAAGATCTCCTCAGGAAACGTCCACATCATGCGATACCAGATTGGTTAATAATTCATACTATTTATAATGGATTAGTTCGGTCTCTTAGATCAATCATCGATGCTGCTGCTGGTGGATCATTAATGTCTAAACCATTTTCTGATGCTTATGCTTTAATTGAAGAAATGCCTACTAATAATTTTCAATGGCCTTCTGAAAGGTTAAATCCTAAAAAGGTAGCCAGTGTTTATGAAAATGATGCTTTTACAATGTTAGCAAATCAAGTTTTTGTTGTATCAAGGAAGATAGACCAATTTGGGATGAATATTTCTCAGCCAAATTTCATGATTGAAGAAAATTCATTAGGCCAAATGGTTGATTCTTATTCTTCACCAGAAACTGTGAATGTTATAATCAAACCTAACAACCCATATTCCAATTATTTTAACCCAGGTTGGAAGAATCATCCAAATTTTAACTGGAATAACAATAATCAGGGTGGTGTTAATCAACAATGGGGGAACACCCAAGTAAACCCATTGGGGAATTGGAACAACCAAGGTAATAATAATAATAGATTAATTTATCCTTCAGGTTATAACAGTGCTTTACAAAATAAGGAACATCGAATCTGGACACATTTTGAAGAGACACCAAGGAACCTTTTGGTTTACTATTTAAAGAGAGTCTTAGGAAAGATTTAGAGGAGGCAATTTGAGGAGACTCTTCCACTGCATTTTGAAGAGTTCTTCCATTGTTCTTCCACTGCATTTTAAAAGTTTTTATTTTGAGTAGGAGTAGAGAGTAGAAAGGAGAAAAGGGTCGGAGTTAATTATTCTTCATCCCACTTCTTTTCTTTCTTTTAGTTTAGTTTTTATTGAAGTCTGAAGTCTGTATTCTGAGTCAACAGAGTTGGGAGACTTGCTCTGAGAAGTATTTTAACGAAGATTCAAAGTTTCAGATGAACTTCCTTAGTATTGTGGAGAGGATTTTCAGAAAAGTGTTTACTTTTATTTTGTTTATTATTACTTTTTTTCGTTTATTACTTTTCTTATCATTGTTTTTAATTTCAAATCAATGTGCTTTTATATTTTCTCAATGCATTCTGAGTAGTTTATTTTATCTTTTTCTTTCTTAAATGGAGAAGTTATTAATTTAAAGAGAATTGTTGTGGAAAGTATAAGTGTTTAAAAGTTGGAAGAAGTTGTGAAGATGGATTCTAAAAACTTTGTTTACTTCTTAATTTGGCCTGTTAAGTTGTAAAATTTCTTGAGATTATGTAAGATCCAATGCGGTATTCTCTCATAAAAGTTAGTAAGAATCACATGAAATTATATGGGTGAGAACTGTAGTCCATATAATTGAATGTAACATTAGAAGATATTTTTATAAAAGGGAGTAAAATTAGAGGATTTTAGAGTGACGGCTTAAAACCCCCTAATTTGGTTTGATGTTTTGAGTTTTGTTATGAGAAGTTAGCCTCAGGTGGTGGGAATCAAGGGAACTCTAGAATGAGAGACTGGTATCTTCACGCCTAACCATGTTCAAAATAATATATATTCCAAATTAACTTATGTTCTTTATAGAACCATGTAAGAGTAAAGAACACATTATCTTCTATCTTTCACAACAAAAATTTGAATACTTCCACAACAATATTTTAAGAATTATTACTACTTCATGAAAGGAAAGAAAAAAATATTCTCGTTAATAGTATTTTACATCCAGTGTTTTTAGTTATTGTAATTTTAATTTCTTACTTTGCATTGTATTAAGAAAATTTTAAAAAAAAGAGACATATCAACCTTCAAAAATTTTCAAAATCAAGACATACTTTTTTGAAAACAATTAAAGAAAGTAAAAAGATAATTTCTCTGATTCCTTTAAAGATTTCACATTTTCCTGTGGGTTCGATATCTAGGGGCTTAATTAGAAAGTCCTATATTACTTGATAAACGATAACTATACTTGCGTAGTATCCTATATTATAAAATCATAATTTTCATATCTAAATCATCAGCGCACTTTATATCTGACGGTACCAAGTTTTTGGCACCATTGCACTTATATCTATCGGGGATCAAACAAAATCCCTCAAACTTAAAAAGTTACTTTTCCTCAAGTGACACTACAATCATATAAAAATTAAACCTGCAAATTAAGTAAATAAGTTTCTTTAGGATAGTTTCAAAATTTTATTCTAGAAATGAAATAGTCCAATTTTGAAAAAAAAAATTTGTAAATGAGACCAACTTAAAGTTTAGAAGTTCTTAAGTAAAGGATCATGAAAAATGTGAGTTCCTATCTAATTCAGAAATACTTGTAGGTTTTTCAAAATATAAGATTTAAACATTTTATTTTCCTCACTTAAAAATCTTTTTTAGAAAATAATTTTACTTACTATATTAAATTGTTAAGTTTTAGATTTTCACAAAGAATGTATTATGAAAATTTAGGTGTGTAACCAATCTTTGAATAGGCCCTTAAATCCTAAAGCTTCTCCTTCCCTTTTTTAACAAACTATTTTTTTTGTCTTGTTTTCATTTCTTTTCAGAAAAGGATTAATATATCTGGATAGGCCTTTAATGATTTTGAATTCCACCCTTCCATTTAATCAAAGATTTGATATATATCCTTCAAATAAAAATTATTATAATAATGTTGAAAATTATTTTTCAAGAAAAGAAATTTAAGCTTTGAAAAATAAAACTCAAATCTTCTATTTTTCCAAAAATACAACATTTCCTACTAAAGAGAGTTTATCTATAGTTAACATTTCTTTACTAAGAAAATTTTAACTTTAAAATTTTCATTATTACTATAGATTTTAATTATTTTTTCTTACTCATTTCTATATTCAAAATTTTGCTCACCTAATATAAATTCATATACATATATATTTTCAATACAAAATCAAAATGGATTAATAGTATTTATGAGAACAAACAAAATTTTCATTTTTGAAATTTTTTTTTAAATTCCCCCTCCCCCAAACATTAAAATTTTAATTAAGATAAAACATTTAAGCATGAGAAATGATACATGGGTAAGAATTAAATAACATGCTTACATGAATCTTCATAACCTAAATATGCAAGTATAACAATTTAAAAACAGGAGTAAACAAAAATCAAATTTATGTTTTTTAATTTTTCATAAAGTAGAAATTTCAAAGGACTTCTAAAGTAGAGGAGGTTTTCAAAGCAAATGCACACGAACTTAACATAACAAAAATCACAACAATACTAGAAAATGTATGGTAGTAAACCTTGAAAAGTTTCAACAAGCAATTTAAATAGTGGTTTATACTAGTGTTTTAAATTTTCTTTATAGTTTTTGGAATTAAATTATACACTACTAAAAACACAATGCATTATAACTACATTAAAACATTTACTACCACAAACATATTACAACAATACTTCACATAAATCATAACTATCGCAAAACATCAATCCAACACAAATATATTTAAATATGCATAACAAAAAGAATCCAACTATAAACTACACATATCAGAGTTTACAAAAAAAAACGTCAAACAATAAAAAGTCTAAACTTCACAAAACACAAATAAAAACATTACAGACTCTGCAAATATCAATCTTAATCATCATCCCCACCATCATCATCTCACTCATTTTAATCTTTAGATGGAACTTATGGATGAGGAGGCATCTCAGCACTGTGATTACATCTAACCAGTCTGTCCATATATTGCTGATAATTCTCCTCATACTCATCATGTTTTTGAATGTATCTCTCAATATTTTCCACCTTCCCATCTATATCCTTAACATGTTCTCAAGTTAGACTTACCTTCTTCAAAATTGTCGGCATTATTTTTAGGTTGTGTGGTATTTTGAAAAGAGGGGTCGCCTACAAAAATTGTCGGTCAATTTTTAATTTAATTTAAATAAATAATTTGAAAAGAAGTATTTGATTTTGAAAAATAATTTTTTAAATTTGAAGATTTTAAGATATGAAATCAAACTGATCTCACATCCCGAATAGTTTACATAAACGAGCACCGCACCACAAACTGTGTATCTGTCCCGAAGAATAGACACACTGCTTGATAATGGGGCTCGATTAAATAAACTAGAAAGGTTTGTGACATCCGTTTGGTCTGCGAACCAATTTTATAAGTCGACAAGTTCCCCTGCTTAATATAAATGAATTAAGTAGTGTTTATATTACCTGGGTTCTTAAAATTCCCTATAAGGGCAAGCCCCTATAGTTAATTACATCTTAAGTGACAAGAATCACCTAAGAAAACTCTCGATAATAATCACTAGTTCTGCTCTCAAGAATTTCAAAGTTTAAGTTTTCAAAGGATTGAATTTTGGAATTTCAACAGGGAATGGATCAAATTTGGAACATTTTGTTTTGGGAATTCAAAGGAAGTAGAGTAGGAGAAATTACAGATTCGAAGCGAACTTCGGTAATTTCCCGACTATCCTATTGTTTGGCTTGGATTTAGGAAAGTCCTAATGTTTATTTAATGTTTTAATCTTGCCAATTTTAATTGATTAGGACTTATGTCCGTATGACATTATCATACAAATAGCCTTGAAAATGTGAGGGTTTATGTTGTATCAGACGACTACCTCAGAAATCCTAAGACTAGTTAGAGTTTAATTTGCAATGCAAATGCCTAACAAAAGGTTGAGGGTTTATGTTGCACTAGGCAAACTACCTCGAAATCCTATGTCTTGGTTATTTAATTCTAAGAAAGTTTTGCTGAAGTAGACTCAGGTTTTGCTGATGACGATGGTCGTGCTGCCCACCATGCTCCGAGCTCCTTGTTGTTGCAGAGGTTTAGTTTTAGAAGTCATAAATTAGGAGATGAGAAAAGTGTTTTGGTTTAGAGAAAGTCTTAATTTCTAAGTGTTTTTTAATATTTTAATTAAACAAATCTTAAAGTTGATTATAACAACACCGGTTAAGATCCCACAGTTCCATCCTCCCGGCATCGTTATTTTTATTAGATTCACTTAGTCCAGAAGAATTTGCTAAACTCAACTAAATGAGTTCCACACTTTTATTTAGACAGTGGGAAATCTCGTTAGCAACATGTAGGTTACATCATCCGAGGTATTCCCGATCATCCAATAAGACATTTTAATTTAGTTGTAATTATAGTTTTGTATTATGTTTGTGATTAAATTTTGAGTTGTTTTATATTTTGAAATATTGTGGCGGTGAATTTTATCTTGCAATGACTTTTAATTTAGTTTTGGTTTCAGTTTTAGGGACTATCCTAAAAGTGTGGGTTTTCATGCAACAGTTGTTTATCATGCAAGAAAAGTAAGTGTGATGCGATTAAATAAATTGCAATAAGGTAAATTGCATTAAAATAAAAGCGTATCTGGAGGGTCTTCCCGTCATCCCAAGCTGCACTTAAAACACAATTAGAATATTTAAGCATTTAAAGCAAGTTCCTAGGTAAAGCTAAGGGAAGGGTTATGGTTTTCTACCAAGGTCCTACTCCTATAGCTAGTCATCTTCTATGACGTCTAGGTTATTGTGTTTTGGTTTGAGGACGATTTTCTTCATCAAAGAACAATTAAGTTCAATTGTTCTTATAAACATCCCATCATATCGAGGAAGTGCTTAAGACGAGTGTTAAACATCTTTTCAATATTTCTAGGATTATTTTAAGTCCAAGAGAATTTAATTATACAAATGAATTAATCGTCCGGGAGTTCAAGTTTTGTTATCTTGCTCAGTGAACTAGGACATTTGAATATCCTATAAGTGAAATAACACTTCACTTAACATTCTGTTTAGGAGTTATGACAACAAAAGCTTTCGAGGGCAAATTAATGTTCAAATAGTTTATGATTTAATTTAATTTCAGTTAATGGGTTTAAGTTTGAAATAGTGTTCAAGTTGTTTTATATTTATTTTTAAATTCCTTTATGTCTTAGGTGATGTTATTTTTAATTCAATTTAATTTAACTTTAATTTAATTTAATTTGGTTTAGTTTTAATTTTAATTTAATTTATTTAATTTAATCTAATTTTAATTTTAACTTGATTTTATTTTTTTAATTTAATTTAATTTAATATAATTTAATTTAATTTAATTTAATTTAATTTGATTTAATTTAATTTAATTTAATTTAATTTAATTTAATTTAATCAAATTTAAATTTTAATTTAATTTTATTTTTTAATTTTAATTTAATATTTTTATTTTTTATGTTTTAAAGATGATTTAATTTTAATTGTTAAAGTATTAATTTAATTGAAATTTTAAGAGGATTTAATTTAAATAATTTAAATTTAACTTAATTTAATGATTAAGTCTTCTAGCATTTTAAATCTTAAATTTGGATTATCATTTTAATTAAGAATTAAATATTATTGAGATGATTAATTTAGGGATTCTTAAATTAAAGAACAAATCTCTTCCAAATAATATCCCTATTTTAATAATTCCAATTTTATTATTCTTCCAAATTTAATTAATTATTTAATCAAGGTTTATTTTAATTATTTTTAAATTGTTTAATAGGTTTCTACCCTTATTATTCAAATTTCAATCATCCAAATCAGATTAGGATCAAATATTTTACTCTTTAATTTTATTAAGCCTAAAGTTTTAATTAAAGGTTAAAATTTTAATTACTATTTTGCCCTTAAAGCTTAATAATTTCATAACTCACTAAATTGAGCTTAAATGAACTTGAAATTTTTATTTGACTTCACTCATATGTCAATAAAGGCATTAGAGGAGAAAATGTGATTTTTCTGTATTTAATTTATTTATGTAATTATTTTTGGTGGAAAATAGGGATTTCCAAGGAAAATTTAATAATATGACCAAGGGAAAGTTTCTGTCCTTACGAAAAGTATGGGACACTCCTAATGACCAGAGGACCACTTGGACCAATTTTGGTGATTTTTTGAATTATATTATTTTTATTATAATTATTTTGAGTTTTGGAGTATTAATTAATTTAAAAATAAAATAAAGATTGAAAAATGAATTTTATATTTTTCAAAAATCTCTCTGATATCAAGGAAATCAGAGAACCAATTTTTACAATTTTCTGATTTTTCTTTCATTTATTAGAATTATTTTAGTGGAAATGCTAAAAAATTCATTTTTTTTAATTTTAAAATTACCTTAGGGCTTTAAAATTTAATATCTCTTCATATAGACTTAAGAAAAATATGGGGTTTGTTCCTAAGCTATTAAAATTCAAAATGTGACATTTTGGTGAATTTTATTATTTTTATGATTTTTATTATTTTTTTAACTATCAAAAATATTAAAATAATGCAAAAAAATCAACTTTTTTAGAAAATTGCAATTTTAATTTTCTTAAATTCCTCTAATATCAGAGAGGCTCCAAAACCAATTTGGTGAATTTTTGAAAAGTATTTTGAAAGTTATGAATTTTTAAAGTTTAAGTTGGCTAAATGGCTTAATCAACCCATTTGGTAGGGCTAACCAAGTCCAATTGACTTCAAATTTTTATGGTGGGTTCCTCCGATCCTAAAGGTCGGTGGAGAATTGATTTCAAGTCAATTTGATGTATGATTAGCTCTAATTAATTAAGGACCTATTTTGGGTGTTTAAGTCGATTAGGGTTATTCCAAGTGGATTAATTCAAAACCTATTTTTCCTAGAGTCCTCTGCAGTCATAAGAAACATCCTCAAATTTTCCTAGAATTTATTTCACAACATGCTAATTATTGTAATTGAAATACTCAGAATAGTGACCTAGAATTGAAAAATCAATAACTCTCCATAGGGGTGGCCTCTGACTTTGGAAAATTCAAGGAATGTTCCCAAATTCAGAGGCTTCAAAAGTCATATGGTCTCACGCCATGGTGAATTGTATACATGTATGGAGAATTGAAAATGTGCAGAGAGTAAATACATTATTAAAAATAAAATACTTGATGAAATTAAATGATTTCTTTTCCACATTATTCTCCTCTGTTCACTGAGCAATAGGGTATTTTTATTTTATTTTTCTGATTTTCCTACACAAAGTTATGCATTTTTGAAGTTTAGGGAATTAAATAAATAGGAAAATAACCTAATTTCCTACTTATCCACGCGGCGCCCGTCATCCTCGGCATCTCCGAAAGGCCGCGCGGCGCGCTCCCATTCGACGCCGCCACTTGAGTCGGCGGCCGGGTCCCGCCTTCCGCGTATCATCCGCCGATCCGACCCGATCCGAGCCGGTCCATCCGCGCGTGTATTGAATGAACGACATCCGTTCATCGTCCCCAAGCCTCCTAGCCCGAGAACCGTCCACACTAAAACCCTAAGAACTCACTCATTTCTAAACAGATTTTTGTGTTCTTGTGCTCTATGGATTCGTCTTGAAGAGACGAACACATCCATACTTTTTATGTAGCATGAAATTGACTCAATAAAAATGGAGAATGTTCAAAAACTCGGGAAGAAGAGTGAGACCATACCTTTGTTTAGAGAAGTGTGGCTTTGATCTGAGGGTTGTGTCACCTTCGATTGAGTCCAAGTAAGCTTCAGATGAAGTCTCCTGGCCTGGTGAATTGTCTAGGTAGGATTTCGAGCACAGCTGATTACAAAGCTTGGAGTCTGGAACAGATGGGTGGCCTGTAGAGGGGGCTTTTGCTGATAGACTTCTGCCCTTGGTCTGGTGAAGGTGTAGGATCAATCAATTTGGGGATTGGTCCACTCTGAAGAAGTGTCCTGGTTTTTGTGCTGGAGTTTGAACTCAAAATTGAGCTCGGCTGGAGGGAATTGGGGCTGGAATGCAGTGGGAATTAAGTGCTCTATGTGTGGAGAGTGGTCTGGAATGATTTTGACAGAGTTTCCTTAAGGTTGGTTCAGCACCTCTTCCATGGCCGAGAGAGGTGGGGTTTAAATAGAGCTGGTCGGAGGCTCTCCCGGGGGAGTTAGGGCTTGGGATCGAGCTGCTGCGGTGAGGAGAAGAACAGCCATGGTGGCCATTGGGCATGAGGCGACTCATCGGGTGAGAATTCTAAGCTTAGGCTCACATGATGCTCTCGGGTGTGGTGTTTTCCGGCGGCCAGTGTGGTGGCCGGCGAGCGAGGGTCACCATCTTGACCGGGGAGGTCGGGGCTTGGCAATGGTGAAGTCGATTGGGCTTGGACATGTGTAAAGTGCTTGGATTAAAATGGTATGGGGGAGAGGCCATTTTGGCTTGATTTGGGTCAACCCATCCTTTTGGGCTAGGTGCACCACCCGAGGCTGGTTTTGGGCTGAAAAGAGTCACTTGGGTCGGCTAGGAGAAAATGGTGTGGTCTCCATCAAAATAGTTTAAGTTAATTTTGGGTTATGGTGTTGCATTAAAGAGGTTAAAATGGCTTAAGGAAGGCCTAGGAAAGGACTCCCTCCTCTTGCCATTAATGGCTTAGTGACAAGTCAAACCCCCCATGGCTTCATGTGGCTTGTCCATGGCTTGCATGTGGCTTCATTTGGCTCATCCTTGGCTTAGGAAAAGTGGATCCATTTATATGAAAAAGGAATTTGGAGATTTTGGCAATTTAGTGAAAAATTTAGATGGTACTTGATTTAGGTTGATTTGATGATTGATTTTGGACTTAGGAATTGATTCCAATTAAAGGGATGATCAGAAGGAATTGTCATGTGTGCTTTGGGCTTTTGGATTTCACTTTGGATGGGCTTTCAAGATGGTTTAGAGAGTGGGCTTTTAGATTTCAAAACAAATTTTAGGATGAAAATTTTGCAAAGGATTGGATCCAATAAGTGTTGAATTTAATTTAGGAATTTTTCATGAATGATTTGGAATCAATTTGAAGTGGTTTGGGCTTGAATTGGGTTGGATTTGGACCTCTTTGGTAAATGGGCCGATGTAGGTCAAATTTGCCTAACTTGGACCAATGTTGGGCTAGGGTTGAAATTGATGTAAAATAAATGTTGGGAAATGTTGATGGGAGTGTTTCAAAGAGGTTTCGGCTTTGGTTGGGTTTTGATTTTGGGGTTTGGGCTTATTTGGGTTAGGTTTGGGTTTAGGTCAAAATTGGGCCTTTTAGCTTTGGGTTGAATTTGATGGGGTTTGGGTCTAAATTTTGGGTAAATCATGTTAGTGTTTTGTTTGTGGGGATGTTAAGGAAGGTTTAGAAAAGGTTTGGGGTTAATTGGAGTTGAATTGGGTTAGTTTGGGCTAGGTTTGGGTCATGGGTCCAAATTAGGCTTTAATGCCAAAAGTGAAATTGGATTCAAATGCCAATCAAATTGGACTTGGATTTGGTCTAGATTGGTGTTGGGGATGTTGAATTGAATTTTAGAATTGAATTGGACCAGAATTTGGGTCAATTTGGTAGGTTTGGTTTGACATTGGGTTCACTTTGGGTTAAAATGGGTCAAATTGGGGGTTTTGACAAAAGTGGGGTAAATTGACAAAATTGGCCCATGATGTAGTTGAACAAAATGAAATTGGGAATATTTGAGATTTTTGAAATTTTCTAGGAATTTTCTGAGTTTTTGGATTTTTTGGCTAAGAGGGGTATTTTGGGTATTTGGAGGGTATTGGGGGGTATTTTTGGAATTCTTGGTATTTTTTTGCTATGAATGATCAATTTGAGTGGAGGGGAAATATTTAAGGTTAATTTTGGGGAATTTTGGGTGATTTGGAAATTTTGAAAAATTTAGGTAATTTCAAGGGCATTTGGGTATGCTAGGCGGGTTCGTAGGGTCCCTGTGGTCAAAAATTAAAAATTTGGAAAATTGAAGATTGGGTAATTGTAAGTGGAATGAAATCATTTTGGTTGAACCATGAAGCCATATCAAGCCCACACGATCCATGAAGGGACTCATTTGAGGCATTCACTATGTTGTTCCTAACCCTCTTAGTCAAGGGCTTAGGGATTAAGGACCATCCATGTGAATCATCTTCATGAGTCAGGAGGTCAAGTTGGGTATAGGTGTGGTTTTAGGAGGTGTGTGGAAGTGTAGTGTACAAGCGTAAGGTGTGTGTAAGTCGGCCCTCACCGGACCAGGGCCACCCAGTAGGCGATCCTAAGGCCAAAGAGTCCTATGGAACCCATCCTTTAAACTTCCACATTTGATTTCAACCCTACAGGTGATTAGGGGTCTACAATCAAGTTTGTGGAGTTTGCGAGGAGCTAAGAAGTGGTTTGAAATTCTAGGTGGTGGGTCCCAATTCTAATCCTCTAAGATAGTCAAAGGAAAAGCCTAAGGCTAGATCCTAAGTACTAAAAAGAAGAAGAGAAGACCTCATCAAAAATGAGGTCAACAAAAATATTGTATAACAATCCAGTATGTGAACCAGAAAACACACCTCTCGATGATGATGCTTGTGAAGTAGAAGCACGAGTAGTAGAAGCAGCAGAACTAGGAGCTCTAACAGATCCTGCTCTCCAGCCGAATTTTGAATGCACAGTGTAAGTGTTCACATTTACACTGGTAATAGGTCTAAGTGGCTGAAGGACCTCTTCTGAAGTTTCAAACTTAACACCAGACTGCTCACAAATTGAATGAATCAGGAAAGGAAATCCCATATCTACAATAGTAACAGCTCTGGCACAGTTGATCATATACTAAAAAATAATAGCTCCAATGTCTATCGGCTTTCTCTGCTGAATATAATAATTGAGAAAAGCTCTTTCTCTCGTAACATTGCTAATATGATACGACGGTATAAAGTTAGATGGGATAAAATAATACCAAGCCTTGGATGTGGCATTTAACTTTGAGGCTTGGAAATTCACTCTCTCGTCATTTGTGATTTTCCAAAGACCTCTTCCATCAGTCAGAAAAGACATAATCTCATCTAATACCCCTTTTGTATGATGATAATTTGCATAATAACAGTACAATTCATGCGGTAGTAAGTAAAAAGTACTGATTACCGTAGGAGAGATATCAAATTTTTGTCCTCGAACTATCACCAAACTTTCCTCTTTTGCTGGCAAGTTAACATAAAACTCTCCTACCACAGAAAAAATAACAACAGCGGAGACGCAACTGTAATTTCTCCAATTTCTTTGAGCAATCATTTCATCAATATCTCTTCCTGGTTTACTAACAACTCACTCAAGAACCAACTTACGTGACGACAACGTATTAATGCAACGATCCTCAGCTCTAGAGCTGGTGAACTTGTCTAAATCGAATTTATCCTTCCCCTTCGAACGCTTTAATTTTGGAGCCATTTTTAAAAATTGTAAAAATATTCACCATAAATTTCAAAATTAAACTAAAATTGCTAAACTCAACTTCTAAGAGCATAATCTACTTAATCCAAGCTATTCTCAAGCTTTTTCTTAAAGTTTCACCATGAATAGAGATTTTCGGATTTCTAAAATAATGTACTCAAAGTAAATGTTGAAAATAAAAATTTTTTTCTTAGGAAAAGTGCTTAAACATTAAAGAGTTGAGATCTAACAAATTTTGTTGAAATCGGCTCTAAATTGATCAAATTAAGTGAAACCCTATGTAGCTTATCGCGACTTTGGGAGGTTGAAGGTGACTTTGGGATAAAAAAATGTCACGTTTTGCGATTTTAATTCCTGTAAACTGGCTTTCGCGAACCGGCACCTATGCATAAAAATTTGGCACATAACTGCGAGTGCTGGCGCTTATGCGCCGAGGGTTGGCACTTAGGCGCGACCTTGCAGATTTTGACAATTAATTAAATTTCACTAATACACCTTAATCACCTTTAAACGATTTAAATAATTATTTCTACCCCATACATACTTAAATACTCCAAAATCTCACTTAAATACGAACCGTTTCACACAAATTTTACACACGAAAATACATTTAAATAAAATCAAAACACTTAATACAACTTAAAATTTTGATCCAAAATCCTTGGACAAAATTTTCCAAAATACAAGCTCCTTACACATATAACTAAACTCAAAACCACATAATTAAGATGCAACACACTTAAAGCACAAATACTAAACAAACATTACAACAATCACAAACATAAAACACTAAAAATAGATAACTAAATCACTAGACCACACTAGAATTTAATTCTATTCTCAATTAGTTGGAATATGTCCTGAACCACCATTAGTTAGATTATGTCCTGAACCATCTGGAATGTAAATCTAATAAAATGGGTGATGGTTGAAAGCTCTCACATCTTATTCTTCTATTGATTTGTTCTTCAAAAATATCGCATTATCTGCTTCTTCCACATGACTAGTATGACAGAATTACATTTTAAGTTGCCATCCACTGTGCGCTAAATGTGTGTTAGTTTCATTTACCTTTACTTTGATTGAAGCCACGTCAATCTCAATCTTGGATATCCTTTCTGCGATTCCTTGAATACTAACAGCTAGAAACCCATTGTATAACTCTTGAGCATTCTCACAAATGAACTTCTTCTTGTTAACTTCATCTTTCTTCTTAACTTTGCTCTCTCAAGAAGACATTTTGGCACTGAAAATTCGCTTCTTTAAGACTCAGAAGTGAAAATAAGAACTGAGGCAAGAATATCTTATTTTTTGGATTTTTTTAGACTTGGGAAGTCTCCAAAAATGACCCTAGACGTGTTTTAACTCCTAAATAAATCTCAATACCACTTATCCATGATTTAGGCTTCTAGAACCACATTTATCACATTTTTTATAACTGTAGCGCCTACACGCCAACATATGGCACATAAGCGCCAGTGCTCATTTTAGCATAGGTATGCAAAACATCCAAATTTTTATTCTGACTCCTCTAAGTCATCAATTAAGTCCAATTAACACCACTATATCATAAAAACTTCAAAATACTACCACATTTCTCAAATCAAACAAAAAAAAGCACTCACTTAAAGCAAGAAAGACCAATAAATATTGGTTGCCTCCCATAAGCGCTTGATTTAACGTCTTCAGTCTGACATACCTAGGCTTATCCTAAGTGACCCAACAATAGATTAACATCAAATTTAGATTGATCAAATGCAAAATAGGGTTTTAGTCTATGACCGTTGACTTTGAATATTTTTCTAGTCTTAGGATCTTTAATATCCACAGCTCCAAAGGAATAAACTTTCATCACAATAAATTGGCCCATCCACCTGGACTTAAGTTTTCCAGCATACATTTTCTATTTAACATTATATAACAAAACTTGTTGTCCTGGCTCAAGATTTTTAGTAAGAATCTTCTGATCATGCCATTACTTCATCTTTTCATTATAAATCTTATCATTTTCATAAGATTCTTTCCTTAATTTTTCAAGATCATTTAATTGCAACAATTTCTTTTCACCAGCATCTTTCAAATTATAACTGAACTCTTTAATAACCCAATATGTTTTATGCTCAAGTTCAACTATAAATGACAAGCTTTCCAAAAAATTTACCTATATAGGGACATTCCTATAAGAGTTCTTTATGTAGTTCTATAGGCCCACAAAGCATAATCCAATTTGATCACAATTTTTAATATAAGCATTAACATCCTTAAAATTATAGGCCAGTAAAATCTAGATTGTATGATTTTACACATCTTTATCAAAACCAAAATGTCCCCCATAATCAGAATTATGACATTTATGAATAATTTCAAAAGTTTCTTCTAAAGGCACACATCTTCAAATAAAAAGATCATTTCCTTGTTTTTATAAAAATGGGTCATCCCAAAAATAAGTCTTAGTTTCTGATAAATTTTTTTTCCTCTCTTGGTATGTCAAAAGATAGGGTAAATATCACTTACAATAAAGTTTACAATGTCGACATACCACGGAACATGCCACTCATTGATAGTGAACAATTTCTCATCAGAAAAATGTTCATTAATTTCCTTTTCAAAGCAGAGAGATTTTTTAATGACAAGCCTGCACAGATGATCAACAATTTGATTATCAACACCCTTCCTATCTACTATTTCAAAATCAAATTCTTGTAAAAGAAGAATCCATCTTATACGTCTCGATTTTACATCCTTCATTTTCATTAAATACTTAAAAGCAGAATGGTCAGTATGCACCACACATTTTTTTCCAATTAAATATGATTTGAATTTTTCAAAGGCATATATTATAGCTAGTAACTCTTTCTCAGTTGTGTATAATTAATTTAAGCTTCATCAAGAGTTCTACTAGCATAGTAGATTATCATATTTATGACCTAAAAAAGATCCAAAAGCATAATACTTGCATCACACATTAATTCAAATGGTTTTTCCCAGTTTGGTGAAACTATAAATAGTGCAGTGATTCATTTCTCTTTTAATGATTCAAAAGCTTTTAGGCATTCTTCATCAAAATAAAAAATCACATCTTTTTCCAGTAAACGGTAGAAAATCTTTGAAATCATTCAAAAGTCTTTAATATAACGCCTGTAAAATTCAACATGTCCTAAAAAACTTCTAATTCCCCTTACATTAGTTGGGCAAGGCAAATTAGTGATCACATGAATTTTTGCAGGATCTACCTCCATACCTTTTTCTATTATATGATGCCCTAACACAATTCCTTCTACTACCATAATTGGCATTTTTCCCAGTTAAAGACTAAATTATTTTCTTCACGGTGCTTAAGAACTTTTGATAGATGTTCTAAATATGATTAAAATGAAATTCCAAACACTGAAAAGTCATCCATAAAAACTTCAATTTTTTTTCAATTAAATCACAAAAAATTACCATTATACATCTCTGAAATATAGTAGAGGCATTACATTAACCAATGGGCATTCTTCTAAAAGCAAATGTACGATAAGGACTGGTAAACGTTGTTTTCTCTGGATTCTCAGGAGCAATTTATATTTGTTGGTAACCATTATATCCATCCAGAAAACAGAAGCATTTATGCCCAGCTAGTCTATCCAATATCTGATCTAGAAAGGGTACTGAAAAATGGTCTTTCCTTGTGGAAAGGTTTAGTTTTCTATAGTCAATGCATATTTTCCACACTGTAACCTGTCTATTAATTCATTCTATTCATTAGCAGTCATAGTAACTCCTCCTTTCTTAGAAACACAATGAGTAGGACTAATCCATGCATTATCTGAAATAGGGTAGATAATTCGAGCAACCACTTTAAAATTTTTTTCTTAACAACGTCTTTCATGATAGGATTTAATCTTCAGTGAGGATCAGCTGAGGTTTGTAATTCTCTTCCAAAATGATTCTATGCATAAAATTTGAAGGACTGATTCCTTTAATATATGTTATTATCCATCTAAAGGATTTCTTATATTTCTTTAGAACTTCAAGAAAACTCTCTTCTTCTTTTTCAGTCAATTGAGAGGAAATTATAACTGCTAAAGTTTAGGAATCACCCAAAAAGTCATATTTTATATGAGAAGGAAGACTCTTTAATTCAAGTTGAAGATGTTCTTCAATTGATGGACTAAAAAATTCATCATGTCCAACAATTCAAAATTTTTATGAACATAATTTAAATCTACCACATGAAAATCTTCAGAATGTTGTAATTACTCTTCTTGCTCGTGTTTCATTTTTTCACTTTCAGATTTCTCTTCAAAAGTTGACTTGAAATGGCATTCAATTAGATATCTGATAACATCCAATCTGTAGCATTCATCATCTTTACCTCTTGCAAGAAATTATATTGATTTTAAGATATTGAATGTAACAGTTGGATCATTGACGCGCATAGTTAATTCCCCTTTTTGTACATCTATCATTACTCTGCCTATGGCTAAGAAAGGTCTCCCTAAAATTATGTGTATCTCTATATATTCCTCAATATCCAGCACAAAGATATCAATAGGAAAGATAAATTAATCCACCTTCACTAAAACATCTTCTATAACTCATTTAGGTAATGTGATCGAATGATCCGCTATCTGGAGAATTACAGTAGTCGGGATTATTTCTCCTAATCCCAGTGTTTTGAATACAGATAATGACATAAGGTTAATGCTTTCACCTAAACACATAAAGCTTTCTCATGAAACCTTTCTCTGATCATACATGAAATTGTGAAACTACCGGGATCTTTAAGCTTTTCGGGATGCTTTTTCCGAATTATTGACCTTGCACTCCTCACTAAATGCAACAATTTCATTCTTTTCAAAATTCATCAAAATTCCTTTTTCTGCTGAGAATATTCTTTATAAATTTTACATAGCTTGGCATTTGTTCTAAGGCTTCAACAAATGGAATGTTGATTGTAAGCTACTTAAATATTTCCAAGAACTTTGAAATTTTCTTTTCCAACTTTTATTGTCGAAGCCTCTGAGGAAATGAAGGTGGAGGCTTTTCTAAATCTATATTTGGTGGAGAAATATGTTTTTACAAACCTTTCAGAGCATCCTCTTTTGTCTTTTCACTCTCTTCTTTCTCTAATTAAATCTCTTTTTTAACTCTACCTTCAAACTCTCTTCCACATCTCAACTAAATAGCTTTTACTTGCTCTTTATTCTTGTCTCTTGGATTTACTTCTGTATTACTAGGAAGTGTTCCTTGGGATCTATTACTTAATGAATTGGTAATCTCTCCTGATTGATTCTTATTATTTCTGATTGTAGCTCCTTGTCTTTGCAATTGATTTCTCATTTGTAACACTGCTTCTTCTATAGATAACTTCTTCTCCTTAAATTGTGAAGTAATGTTAAAACCTGGATTATAGGTTGGTCTATAATTATTATTCCCATGGTTTTTCCAGTTCCCCAATAGGGTTTAATTGATTGTTCCCCCATTGTTGATTACTACCACCCTGATTGTTGTTGTTCCGGTTAAAATTCGGATGGTTCTTCTAACCTTGGTTATAATAAATCAAATATGGGTTGTGAGGCTTATTAATGTCATTCAAAGTTTCTAATGTTGTTTGAGAATCAACCACTTAGCCTAATGAATTTTCTTCAATCATGGAAATTGGCTGAGAAAATTCGTTCCAAACTGGTCTATCTTTCTTGAAATTGCAGCCACTTAATTTTCTAGCATTGAAAAAGCACCACTTTCATGAATGTTGGCTACCTTCTTAGGATTTAACCTTTCAAAAGGCCATTAAAAATTTTTAGTAGTCATTTCTTCAATTAAAGCATAAGAGTAAAAAAAACTATTTAGACATCAAGGAACCACCAGCAGCAGCATTTACATTAGATCTAAGAGACCCAGCTAATCTATTGTAAAAGGTTTGAATTATTAACTAATCTTGTATTGAATGATGTGGACACTTTCATAGGAGATCTTTAAAATGTTCCCATGCTTCATAAATAGATTCCCCTTCAAACTGATAAAAAGATGTAATATCATTTCTAAGCGTCACAGTCTTTGATGCTGGAAAATATTTTGTAAGGAATTTTCCATTAAATCACCCCAATTTTTGATAGATCCAAGTACTAAGGAATTTAACCATGTCTTAGCCTTATCCCTCAGTGAGAAAGGGAAAAGTCTAAGTTTAATATCATCGTCTAAAACACCATCGTATTTAAAAGTAGCACATAATTCTAGAAACTTGGCAAAATATAAATTAGGATCTTCAGTTGGTGCTCCCCCGAACTGATTATTAAATACTATATGGATAATAAAAGGTTTAAGTATAAATGAATTAGCCACCACAGTAGGGTTTTGAATACTACCATGAAGTACATCTACTGTAAGATTAGCATAATACCTTAAAGATCTGAATTCTTGATTGATTTAAACATATTGATTATTTTGATTCGCCATTTCTTGAATATTCTTGTCCTTTTTCTGTATTTTTAATTTTTTTTTAATTATTCTGATTTTTCTTATAGTTCTTTTTAATTCAAAATCATAAGGCACAAGTCCTTCAAAATCTAAACTACACAAACACAATTATAAAACAAAATAAAATAAAACATACAAACAAAAGCAAGGAAAAAGAAAATTTTGGTTTTTCTTGAATTTTCTTTAAAAAATATTTTAATTAATTTCTCTGGTAACGGCACCAAAAACTTGATCCACAAATATTTATGCTTACATTTTACACTTTGTATTTCTTCTCAATGATAGTATCGCTTTCTTTGCAACGACACTAAAAACTTGATTCCGAAGCAAATAAGAAATCAACATTAATTATTTTTAATAAGGATTCTATGCAAGTATACATATCGTTTATCAAGTAATATAGAACTTTTTAATTAAGCCACGAGATATTAAACCCACAGAGAAGTGTTCTAAAAATTTACAGAAAGCAGAAAAACTACCTTTTACTTTTCAAAATGATTTCGCAAATTATGTTTTAAAATTAAAAATTTTAAATTCTTTTTGCTCATTTTTTAGAAAAAGTAAAGTAAGCAACTAAAATTAACAAGACTATTTAATGATTTGAAAGCAAATAAGAATAAAATATCTTTTTCCTCTTTTAATGAATTAATAATAATTATGGAATTTCATTGCAGAAGTATCAATATGTGTTGTGCCAAATAAGAGGAGTTATATTCTTTACCCTTACTAGGTTCTATAAAGAACATAGGTTAATTTAATATTTTGAAATCTTGAAGATGGGTTAGGCAGGGAAGATACTAGCTCTCACACTAGAGTTCCCTCTTTTCCCTCCACCTGGGGGCTAATATCTCTAAACAAAAATTAAAACATTAAACCAAGTTGGGAGCTTTAGCCTGTCACACTAAAGTCTTCTAATTCTACAACCTTTAAAAATCATATCTCCCTATTTATTTGCACTCAACTATATGAACTACAATTCTCACCCATAAAATTTCATGTGATTCACTCTAATTGTTGTTTAAGATAATATCACATTGGTTTTTACATGATCATACAAAAAATTTTAACATCTCAATTGGCCAAATCAAGAGGTAAATGAAGTGCAAGGTAGTGGAATCATCACAACTTCTTCCAACATTAAACATCAATACTTCACACAGCTTTCATCCATATTTTAATTACATCGTCATTTTTAAGGAAAATGATAAAGAAAACTACTCAGAACTCATGGAGAAAACAAAAACACAATTTTATTTGAAAGTAGAAATCATAGTAAAAACACAAGTCTTACTTTAAAACAAAATGTAAAAACAAAGATAAAAACTTATCTGAAAATCCTCTCCAAAAGACTGTTAAAGTTCTTCTAAAATTTTGCTTTCCACTAAAAGGACTCCTCAGAGAGGGTCACCCAACTCTGTAAACTCTATCGGACTCCAAACTCAAATAAAAATTAAATAAATGGATGAAAGTGAAATTGGTGAGAAGAATGCTTCAACACCAACTCTTTCCCCTCTAAAACACTTTTAACTCGCTAAGCACTAAAAACTCGACTCGTAGACTCTATAGAAGACTAAGTAAGACTCACTAACTGATTTCATGTCTTCATTTTAATATTTCTTCAAAAGTTGCTTTGGTGTCTCTTCAAATCATATCCAGATTCAATGTAGCTACCAAAAGAAGCATCTCTTAATTCGAATTTGCCACCTAAAAGAAGTTAAGGAATTTTAAACCAAAATTTACTACGAACACCTTTTGGAAATGACACTAAATTTGATTTAATTTATCACTTTTAACTGTCACGTCTATGCGCCCGCCATCGGAGCTTAGGCGTCAGAGGCTAATTTTGCACACCTTTCATTTTTGCTCCAAATTTGATCCTTTTTTGCTCCTTTCATCACAATCACTCATTTTAATCATACCCACAAGAAAAAAATGAAAATAGCTTCCATTAAAGAGTAATATCATCAAAAATAGGTATAAAAATGTGAATAAGAACACTGTATATTTTAGGTGTATGAAGGAGCAACAGGATTATACCACCTATTATTACACAAGTAATTATTATTACCTTTAATGCTAATATTAAGATTAGAAGTAATATAATAAGGATAATGATTATTTTTCTCTTTCATAACAATAAAAGGCACACTCTTTTAAATATAAGAGTAAATCTGACAAATATCATGCTTAGAAATAATTGTCTTACCATTGAACTTTATAGAATTTCTGGACATTCATTTAAACCAAATCACAATAGATAACAGAATATTTAAGAAAGTATGCTTTCTCGATTTCCAGTCATCAAAGATAGTATCAATAGAATGATAACGCCAAAAGCATCTTCTCTACCACATAAACTAAAAAAACTACTCAAATATCAATAGTAAAGCTGAAAGAGCCAAAAATATGCAAAATAGTCTCTTCCATGTTCTGACACATCTAACACTTAGAGGCCAGTCGGAGACCTTTAAGCTCTAAAATGTCATCAATAGGGATACAATTAGGAAATAGCAGCCAAATAAAAAAGGATATAGAAGGCTTAACCCATTTATTCCAATTCCAGGAAAGATCCAGCCCAGTAGAAGCGTGTTCCTTAGAGGCAAAAGTCTTAGTAACAGACTTCCAAAGCTTCCCTTTAATCATAGGTACATCCATCCTATCAGCCATAATAGAGATATTAGAAATAAAAAGAGCATCATTATAATTAACCATATTAAACAACTTAGGTAAATTCTAACTAGAATCCATTAAGAAGTCATTCACTTTAATGCTCATATCCTAGGGACCACCATAAAAATCCCCAAGAGACCCATTACCGAGCCAATCATCATACCAAAAAGCAACATCCCCTTTACTCACCTCCAAGCATAACGTATTTTCAACATGAGAAGAAACCTTAATGATATTAATTTTCATTAAGCAAAGAAGCTTGGATAGAAGAATTCAAATGAAAATGAAGCCAAAGCTTCATAGAATTAAACTTAATAGAATCAGAGGGCCTAAGAAATCCTAAACCACCTTTGTAAACTGGTTTATAATTTTATCTCAGCTCTCTCTATGTAAGCTTTTCATACCACAACTGTCTCAAAGGAACTTATTAAACAAATGCTCCAGCCATTTAATAATACCCAGAGGCATGTTTATCACTTGGAGAATCTAAAGAGGAAGAGAGTTAATGATACTCTTAAGAAGAGTAATACACTCCCCAAAAGAAAAAAAAAACTATTCTCCCAAGTAAAAATCCTTAATCTAATTTTATTTAGTAATTTAGAGAAAAGAGAATTCCTTCTAGAATTCTTATCAAGAACCAAAACCTAAATATTTAATAGGAAGATTATCTTTATTGCATTGAGTAAAATCTACAATCTAATTCTTCTTTGCAGCAGTAATATATTTAGAACAATTGAGGGAACACTTAGAAGTGTTAAAAAGCAAACCAGAGACATTCTGCATATGCATATGAAGCTGCCAATTCTATTAATGGACATTTTGTTAGCATTGGTGAATAGAATCAGGTCATCAGCAAAGCATAGGCCAGATATGCTAATACCACCTTTATTATTATTGTTAAAGCTAGGATAATTCATAACAAGCTGATTAAGACATCAATATAAATAATCAAAAGCAAGAATAAAAAAAAGGTAGAAAGAGGATCTCCTTATTTTATACTTTTAGAAGCCTTGAAATGACAATGAGAATTACCATTAATAACAGTAGAACAATAATTGTTATATAAAATCCTATATATAGGCTTAGAGAACTCCTCATTAAAGCCAATAGACTTTAAAACATCCATCAGAAATTCCTACCTAATGTAATCAAAGGTCTTCTTAATATCCATTTTAAAAATAACATTACCACATCTTTTACTTTTATCAAGGTCAAACAGCAACTCTTGCACAGTGATGGCATTGTCCGCAATGTACCCATCCTCAAGAAAAATAATTTAATTAAGAGAAATAATATTACCTAAAACAAGTTGAATTCTCTTAAATAGAATCCTAGAGAAAATCTTATAAATACTAGTATTAATGCTAATTGTCCTGAATAAATTTTCAAGAATTAAAATAATATTAGATATCCTAGAATATTTAGGTAAATCATTGCCACGAAAGAAGTCTTTAATATTCTCCACAAGCTCAGTATAAATAAAATCCCAACTACCTTTATAGAATTCTACAGTAAATCCATCAGGGCCAGCAGTTTTACAACCCTCCATGCAGTCAATAATAGCCTTAATCTTATTAATAGAAGGATGTCGGAGGCAAAAGTTGGTTTAAGAGGATTTTTAATTTATGTATGTATGTATGTATGTATTTATGTATGTATGTGTGTGTGTGTGTGTATATATATATATATATATATATATATATATAAGGAATATCATTTTAATATTAAAATATGAAATCAAATTGATCCCATATAATCAATAGTTTAAATAATCAAGCACATCACTACAAGCCATGTATCCATCTCGGAGAATGGATACATTGCTTAGTGGTGAGGTTTGATCAAATAAACTAAAGACTAATGACATTCATTTGGTCTGTGAACCATTTATGTTAACTAATAATTTCCCTTTTCTAATATGAAAGAACTAGATAGAGTTTATATTAATCTGATAGCTTTAAGTTTCCTATAAGTGCAAGTCCCTACCTATAGTTAATTACATCTTAGATAACCAAAGTCACCTAAGAAACTATTGATATAAATCATGAAATATTATTTTTATGACTTCTAAAAGGTAGGGTTCTTCAAGAAAATGTGATAATGGAAAATCCAATAGGTGAGTGACTCAAGGAAGATAAAGCTAGGGGAAGGACATAGATTCAAGGAGAATCTTGGTGTCCTCCCAAACTACCCTATGGGTTGGCTTCAATTTGAGAAACTCATTTAGAATTTCATCCTACCAATTTTATTATTTAGGGATTACATTCACTTGATACCGATCATGTGAATAGCCTGGAAGATAAGAGGATTTATTTCATACCCAATAACAACATCAGAATCCTAAGACGAGTTAGGCCTTATATTACACAACTTGGTGATGCAAAAGCCTAATAAGATGATGTGAAGACTTATGCTACACTAGGCAAACTACCTCAAAATCTTATGGCTTGTTTCGTATAATTCTAAGAATTTTTACTATTGAAGATGGTCGTACTACCCACTGTGCATGCTCCAAGCTCCTTGTAGTAGCAGGTTAGCTTATAGACGTGTCAATTATAGAGAAGAGAAAAGTGGAATATTTTGGAAATGTTTAAATTGGGAGGTCTTAATGTATTACTAGAAGAATATTTAAGTTTATTATAGTGACACAGGTTAGGATCCCACAGTTTTCATTCCCACACCACTATTTTCTTAAGATTCACTTAGTCCAGATGAATTTAATAAACACAAATTAATGAGTTTCTTACTTGCATTTAGACCATAGGAAAGCTCGTTAGCAGTTTTAGGTTGCCTCCTTTGAGGTATTTATGATCATCCAAAGATTCATTTTAATTTAGTTTCAATTGTGATATTTTTTTTGTTTTGTTTGTGATTAAATTTTGATTTGATTTATATTTTGACTATTATGGCGATGGATTTTATTTTGTTTTGATTTGATTTGATTTTGGTTTTGTAGCTATCCTAAAAGTTTTGGTTTTCATACAGGGTGACATTGTTGTTTAGCACGATAACTTACAATAAAGAATGTGCAGGAAAAGAAGATGATGTAAACTTATAAAATCGTACATGTGCAGTCTTCTCGTTCCTACACCTGAAACTTTAGTATTTTTTGCAGTAAATATATATGGTTTGCATGAAAGAAAAGCTTATAGATAGGTTTATCACAAGCCTACTAAGCCCTATGTCATAACTTGGTGGGCTTTATTTATTCATTTGAGATATGCCTTCCTTTTATAACTACAATATATTTAATTGTCCTACAAGATGTCTAGAAGACTCGTGAAAAAAATCCAGAAAGTACCTAAATATCTTACAATCCTTTTAAACATTCTTTAGTTCATTTAAACTTATCGTAGTCACTAAATGATCCATCTATTTCATACACCTATGCTCAGTGAAATAATGTTTTGACTATCCCAAAAATGGGGTAAATATCACTTGAAATTTTATTTGTAAATTATGTGGGTAGAGACCCTTTGCGGACAAGTTGATTTTTTAATGAACATAGCCAAATTTAGTTTGGGAGTGGACTCGTAGTGTTTCAAAAAGTATTTGATTTTAAAAAAGCTTTCTTTTCCAAAGCTCATTAGTCAAATTCGATTAAGCCTAGTCTCACCACCAAGCCATTTATACTTAGTAGGTATATTTGTAATTTTGAGGAAAGCTTAAACATGTAAGTGTGGTTCTTATCAAAGAATCATATTATCATTTAAACATCAGATAGGGATATTTAATTAGTGGGTTGCTGACTTCCAAAGTTAACCCCTAACCTCAAGGATTATTTAATTTTTATTTTCCTTTAAGCTAGAACAATTAGAAAAATTGCAATTTTATTTACTGTGATAAAAGTGCTATGGGTTTCTACCTTTTACCCCTTTATATTTCAATCATTTAAATGTGATTACTAAGATCATTTATTACCACCTTACTCTTTAATTAGACCTATATGTTAATTAGTGCTAGATTCTTCAAAATTATAATATTTCCCCTAAGGCCTTAATACTTCATATTTAATCAAATTTAACTTAAATGACTTTGGAATTTTAATGGTACTCTAAACATGGGTTTAATTAAAAAATCAGAGAAGAAAATGTGATTCTTTACATTTTTAATTTAATTTATTTAATTATCTTAATCCAAAAATAAAAAATTTCAAAGATAATCCAATAACTTAATTAAGACAAATTAATTATTTTTAAGAACAATATTGGATGTTCACTTGGACTAGTGGACCACTTGGACCAAATTTCACGATTTTTTGAATTTCCATTAAAGTATTATAATTAATCAAGTTTTGGAGTATTAATGAAATATTAAATATTAATTAATATAAAAACTGAGTTGCATTTTTATTAAATCTGTTTGAGTTCAGGGGGACCCAAAGAAATAATTTTCATAGTTTTTTATTTATATTTCTATTATTAGAATTATTTTAGTTATAAATTAGGAAAATTTCATTTTTAATCTTTATAAATTATTTTAACCTTTTAAAAATTAATATCTTCACTTAAAGGGTTAAAAAAATTATTCTAATTGTTCCTAAGTGATTAAAAGGCAATTCAGATCATTTCCACAAGTTTTATTATTTTTATAAATTTTTAATTATTAAATATTTAAAATAACTTTAAAAATGAAAATTTTATTTTAATTCCAATTTTATTTTTCTTATGTTCCCTTGATCACAGAGAACTCCCAAAATCAATTTAGTAATTTTTTGAGTTGTATTTTAATTACTAGAATTATTTTAATGTCAAAAGTACCATTTAGCTTCGAAAATCAAATTAGGTGATCAAATTACTTCCAAATGACTTCAAAATTTTTATGAGAGTTTTTCTAACCCTAAGCCACAGTGGAAAATTAATTTCAAGTCATTTACACTTTTTTTTAATGCAATATAATTTGATTTATGTTTTAGGGCTTTGTGGTAATTAGGGTTATATTTAGTGAGCAAAGCCATGTTATGATCTTTCTATGGTCCTCTGGTCATAGTGAACTTAACCAAAATTTACTTTACATTTTTTCTAATCAATATATTAATTACTAAAATTTTTATACCAAAATAGACAAGATAACTCGAAAAATAGAGATCTCTATCTCCACTGACCTTAGAAATATTAGGGAAGATCCCTCATGACAGAGAGAAGAAAAGCCCTAAATTTCATATTATGGTTAAATGTCTATATAAGTGAAGAATCCAAACAATAAATACTGTATTTAATTAATTAAAAAAAATACAAATCAAATAAACATGAAACTGTGTCCACATTGTTCTTCTCTGTTCACTTAGCAAGGGGGTATTTTTCATTTATTTTTATGATTTTTCTATACCAAGTTATGAATTTCTAAACATCGCTAATTTAAATAATTCACAAAATCCGTATTTTCTTACTTAAACTAGGTGATGTCATGTCATCCTCAGTAGCTCTGAAGTCTCCACGCATCACTCTGCCATATAACTCTGCCTCTTGACTCAAAAGCCATGCATCCGTGCTTTACGTACCACAGTTCTGTCCAACGCAATCAGAGTCTTCCATTTAATACACGCTCAATCCCATGGCATCCGTTTACCATCTTTGATTGGTTCATCAAGAGAGTCGTCCTCCTTCTAATCCTAAGATCTTAAGCTAAACTCAACAAAACCTCTCCGGGTTTAATCTTAGAGCTTCATCTAAGCAAGAAGAACCTATCTATATGGCATATACGGTATGAAATACAGTAGACATGCATTGAGAATGAAGAATATCTCGGGAGAGGGAGAAAGTTCTATTTCTTTGTCTAAGAGGGGAGTCCTCAATCTAATGGTTATGGTAGCTTCGATTGGACCCAACGAGCCTCCATATGAAGCCTCTTGTTATGGTGAGAAGCCCAGAATCAAATTCGACCAGGGCGATTTCAGGTGTTGATCAAAGTTTGGGTTAAAGGCATTTTGTGATGAGCTTTAATGGGGGTAACTTCTTCCTTCAATATGGTGAAGGTATGGGTGCCATTTATTTGGATTTGGTGAAGTGTAGAGCTATGGTGGAAAATGTCTTAGTTTTGGCTGGAATTTTAGTGGGGAAATTGGGCCTGGACAGTGTGGATTAGGGTTGGAAGATAGTGGGATTGCACTTAGGAGGTCTCAAGGAAGCTGAGGAAGCAATTTTGTAGAGTTCCCTTTAGAAATTTTTAGCACCCCCACTTAGCTGTGAAAGTTGGCTTTTATAACCATGGTTGTCTAGTTCAGGGCTTACTGCTGGGTGGAATTATCTACTTAGGTGGAAGGCAAATCACCTCCAATGAGAAATCAGAGTTTGACACATATGATAGGTCAATTGGGTTGATTTTGGCTTAGGGAGGCAGTCTATTTTGGCTCCTTCGACAACTAGGCTGGCCAGCCAGACCAGAGCAGGTGGCTACTGGTCAGGTGAGCAAGAGGTCGGGCCATCATGGTGATAAACTTAAGTGGTTAAGTGTTCAATGTAAATCTACTTAGGTTTTACCCATTTAAGTAAGGGGATCCTCTAATTTTGGGGTACCTTTGGTCATGGCTCCACTAGAGTGGTCTTGGTGGATCTAGCTCAGTCCCTAAAGTCCTAAGGCTAACTACGGTGAGCTTAGTATGGTCGTTTTTATTTTAATTTTGCTACATTTGTTCATCGGTTCAATTTGAGCTATTTTGGTTCAAGTTGGGCTAGCTTGAGTTTGACCTTGGATTGGGTTAAATTTATTGAGTAATATTGCGTGTATGATTTTTATGAAGAGTTTAGAAAAGGATTTGAGTGGTTTTGAATTGATTTGGGAGGTGGATTTGACTTGATTTAGGTTTTTAGTCAATTTTGGGCATGATGGGTTAGCTTGGGTTTAGGTTGGGCTAGAGTGGAAACAAGACTCCATAGAAGGTTTAAAAATTATTTACAGTGATGTTATGAAGAGTTCTTGACATAAATTTGTTGTAGATTTTAAGGTTAGGCCATTCAATTTAGTGACATTTTGTCATGTGGCACATTTGGGGGAAATTTGGGGATTTTGGCTTTGGTTGGATCTGGGTGAGGCTTGAATGGAAATGATGGTTTATTTGTGGTTCAATATAGTTTAGGGGAATGTTATGAAGAGTTTTGGATATTAATTTGGGGAATTCATTTGGTTATGAGATTCAATTTGGGAAAATTTGGTCACATGGTCAAATTTAGGGCTTTTTTATTTGGGTAAACATTGGGTTTGCAATTGGGTCAAATTGGGCATATATTTTGTTTATAATGGTATTTTTGGTATTGGAGATGATGAATTTTTTTTAGAGTTGAAATTAGGCTTGATTAGGGTCATTTGGATGAACTTTGGGGGTGATTTGGGGAAATTGGGCCTTTAAGGACAATTTAGGGCTTTTAGTGAAATTGGGCTAATTTGGTTAAATTGAGCTCATTGGATGGTTCATAACTGAAACTGGTAATATTTTGAGGGGTTTGGGAATTTTTGGAAATTTTTGGGATTTTTGGAATTTTTGGTATAGGAGGGGCATTTTGGTAATTTTGGGTATTTTGGGGTATATTGGGAATTTTGGTAAATTTGAGGTGTTTTAGGTATTTTGGCTGATGAGGAATGTTTTGGGATGATTTTTGAGGTATCTTGATAATTTTGGTTGATTTTAGGAATTCTGGGGGTAATTTGGTCATTTGGTAGAGTTTATGGGCAAAGAGGTTAAAAGCTTAGAATTTTGGTAAAATTGCGGTTGAAGAGGATGGATAATCCATTTGAATGAATTCTCCATTTGGGTCCACCATGTATTGGTACTAGCCAAACCCTAGCCTGAGGCTAAAAGCTTGAGGGAAACCACACTTATGAGTTTCCAAAAGAGTACGGGATCAAGTGTAAGGAAGCTTGGCATAGGGTTTAGGGTTGTGAGGTAGTGTGTGAGAGTGTAATGTGCAAGTGTGTGTATGAGCCTCACCCAGACCATATAGGGTCAATCCTAAGGCTTAGCCATCCTATAGGGAATTCCTCTTGAGCTTCTATTGCTTGGACTCAGCCTCATAAGTATTTAAAGGTTAGACTGTAAACATTTGAAAATTCCAAGTGAAGTAAAGAGGTGTCTTGATTTTCAATAAAATAAGGGTTCTATAACTAGTCCTGTAAGATAGTCACCAGGAGAGCCCTATGGCTAGACCTTAGGTTATTATAAAGAGAGACTAGACCTCAACAAAAGTGAGGTCAAAAAATGAACCCATAATAGGTGTGGCGTGCGGTAAAAGCACACCGCACCTATTTGTGTTGACCGACGAGATCAAGAAAACAAACACAACTTTCTGAGTGAACTCAACAAGGAAATTTCCTCCGGGATTTTTTGGTTAAAACCCTTCAAACCTGAGAATTCTCGTTGGGGAAAGTAGGTGGAATACCTTCAAGCTGGAGTTGTAAATTTCAAGCCTCCAAACTATGAAGGAGTTTGATCTGATTTAATTTAAAATTTGAAAACTTGATTTAGAATTGGAATTTGAATTCAGATTTGGATTTTGGATATTAATTTGAATTTGATTTTTAATTTTTAATATTTAGGAATTTTAGTTCATGGATTTTGAATTTGTGAAATTTTTATTTCGATTTGAAAATTTTAATATCATGGGAATTATTAGGTTTAAGTGCAGAGGAAGAGTCGAAATTTAGGTATCGACCTTGAAAAGAAGGAATCAGAATTTATGTACTGTTCCCAAAGAATGAGAACTGGAATTTAGGTTTTAGCTCAGAAATTTGAATCAGAATTTTGGTACCGATCTCGAAAAGTGGGAATTATAATTTATGTACTGACCCCAAAGGATGAGTACTGGAATTTAGCTACCATTCTTCCAAAATGTGAATCGTAATTTCAGTACCGACCTCAAAAGATGGGAATCAAAATTTATGTGCTGACCCCAAAGGATGAGAACTAGAATTTAGGTACCAGTCTAAGAAATGAGAATCAGAATTTCAGTACCGATCTCAGAATTTTGCATATGTGGAAAATATAGATAATTTAAAGGAATTAGGCGACCATGCTACGACTCAGGAATTTGATGGAAGACGGAAAACTTAACAGAAAGGATGCAAAAAATTTATGGAATTTGTAGGAATCAGATAGCCATGCTTCGACGCTTGAATTTCATGGAAGGTGGACAAATTCTTTGATAGGATTTTGAAAATTTAGAGATATTTGAAGGAATCAGAAGACCATGCTCCAACCCTAGAATCTCATGGAAGGCGGAGAATTACTCGGATTGGATGCAGAGAATTTAAGGAATTTGAAGGATTCAGCCAACCTTGCTCTGACCCTGGAATTTCATGGAAAGCGAAAAATTTCTCAGATATGAAGTGGAAAATTAAGGGAATTTGAAGGAATTGGACGACCATGCTATGACCCTGGAATTTCATGGAAGGCAGCAAATTTCTCGGAAAGGATACAAAAAATTTAGGGAATTTAAAGGAATTGGATGACTATGCTCCGACCCTAGAACATCAAGGAAGGTGAAAATTTTCACGGATAGGATGTGGAAAATTTAGGGAATTTGAAAGAATCAGAAGACCATGCTCTGACCTAGAAGCTTCATGGAAGGTGAAAAAATTCTCAGATAGGGTGTGGAAAATTTAGAGATATTTGAAGGTATCAGACAACCATGCTCTGACCCTGGAATTTCATGGAAAGAGAAAAAATTCTTGGATAGGATGTGGAAAATTTAGGGATATTTAAAGGAATCAGACGACCATGCTCCGACCATGGAATTTCATAGAAGGCGAAAAATTTATCAAATAAAATGCAGGAAATTTAGGTAAATTGAACACATTGAGAAGGAAAGCTCAGGGACTCACTTTGACACAAGAGGTGACGGAAGAGGAAACATAATTTAAGTATTGATCCCAGAATTTCACTTGAAAGATTTAGAAAAAATTTGATACTTACTTTCAAAGAAAGTAGAATTGTGCAATTTGGCCAAGACTTATAGCCGTTGCGAGATTTGTGGAATTTGGAGACATTTTGAATTCGTGCGGAGTGCCGAATTTTGTGGAGTGCTTTCAGAAATGAAGAATCTGAGAATGAGTGCAGAGAATCAGAGTTTCAAGAAAGAGTTAGCATATAAATTTTTTTTAAATTTACCATTATTTTTAAATTTATTTTCATTTCATTTCATTTGGGGAAAATTTAATTTTAGATTCATTTTTTTTATTTAAATTTCTTTAACTTCTTCATTTGTTATTATTTTCTTTTTTAATTTTCTCTTGTATTTTTCTTTGTTTGTTTTAATTTTTAACCAATGTATGGACCTGCGACTTTTCAACCATTCAACCAAAAGAAACATCTCTGAAACAAAAATCTTTACTAATTTTGTTGAAAGTAGCAGTATAACTGATCACTTGCTAATAAGCATCCAAAAGTAGATCGAGTGCACATAACTGAACAAAACTGTTATATCATATCATGCTGGTAGAAAAAACGGTAATATCTGTCTTGGACTGGTGCAAGTGGTAATCGAATTCTACCTTCTAAACCTGTCCAGTGAACAAGCTAACCTACTAAGTCTACACTCTAGAACGAAAGCCTCACGAACACCTGGAGGTACAATGGTCATAGTGGCAATGGATAAAGGAATTCCAACTCCTGATCTGGCTCATAGTAGAACGGTGCCTTTTCCTTATTCATCCTTCTGAAGGAAACTGAAACTCTTTGTCCTGAGAACTCTGGGATGCAGTTCTTTACAAGATCTATCCCATTTCCTTTAAGCACTAACACCAATCCAACTGGTAGAGGGATTTTGACGGAAGTTCGAAACTCTCCTGGCCCGATAATTTGAATCTCTCGGCCGAATAAAATATTTCTTTCACTTATAAATGAGACCGTGCAGAAAGGCCACACAAAGTCGTGTTGGTTGATATGAGATGTGATACAGTCCTCAACCTCATAGATGTTTATAATGCGGCTATTAGGAAAACAATATGCAAGAAGCACGTGCCACTCAAGCATTCTCTTAATCATTTTCTTAATTTGCGGTGGCATCAGATCCACCTCATTATGTTGTAGAATCCCTGCGGGATTATCTTGTCGATCTTTGGCGAAGTTAAAGTGGCCTCTACACTGAAGGGTGACCCAGTTCTTTCCTCTCTTCCATGTGTCGGCTCTGTGTATGTGCTTTGCTGCCTGCTCTTCCCAAGTCTTGAGGGCTGAAAACAAAGTCCAATATTTTCTCCTGATCATTCTTTGAAAATAAATCTGTGTAAAGCTCATGGCCTTCCAAAATATTGATGAATCTTCCTTGGATTCCCTCATAATGCTGAAATTCTGTCTTTCTAACTCTTTTGATATTAGCCACCACGTAGTCCGAGACTCCTCGCTACGGCGGTGGCAGAACAAACTGTGATATGTAAGGCTCTATGTTAGGATGCTCCCTGATCTTTCGTAGCATCGAGGTGGCTACGTAAACCTTGAAAGTGTCGCACTCTTCCAACCATAGAACATGACATTACACGCATTCCAAAAATGCCCCTGTCACTGAAGGATGTTCGTGTATACTCGAGTTGTAAGTCGAGCACACAGTAAAAATTTCTTCCATCAAATGCCATATCGGCATGGGGTCCTCAGTAGTCTCCAGCTCTGTTTCTATGTGTGGCGAGTCGTCATCAGTTTCTTTCATCTCTAGCTCATAAAACTGCTCTGGAATAAGCAATAGCTCGGTGACTAACTCCCGAGCCTATCTCCTCTCCATCCTGTCTAACAAGCGAGGCTTGCAGAAATTTGCATTTCTTCCTTTTCTACGCCCCAATGGCGCATCTAGAACTGCCTCAGTTGTAGCAGCGATGAGACCACCTTATGGAGTACCGCTCATGGATGGAATCTGATTATGTCTGCTGGCGGAAACGTGCGAGTCAACAAAATATCTGGTGCCTCCATGTCTTAATGTATGTCTGGCCTCTTCATGACCAATTTTCATCTTTGATCTCATATTTGTAACCTCCTCAAAGAGTAAGGTCCAAACATCTTTGGAAGAAAATACCAACTTACAGCCTAACACTTCATACACAAGAAAATAGGTGGAAATGTTAGTGGTTGGTATTTTGCACGAACAAGAACAATAACAAATTTATTATAATTTATTTAGTGATTGATTTAGTTATTTTGATGCCATTATCTTATTTTAATAGAATTTTACAAGAATTGGAATTAGAAATGTAACAAGTGTATTTTATCTTGTGAGAATATTTATTTTATTATGTTTAACTTTATTTTATTACAAAATTCAAACCCAGTCACAGATACTAGCCACATGGCTTATTTCGAAACAATCATCCTCTTTCAGAATTTCTTTATGCTACTTAGTACTTCTTCAGGTAACGTCCATTTATTGTCAACATGGGTCTATCCCCTTGAGAATCCACCAACTGGTATGACTCACTGGAGTAAACCTTTTCCACCATAAATGGTCCCTCCCAAGTTTGTTCAAATTTTCTACCTATCGTTCGGTGTGCAAGAATAGCCCTCCTGAGAACAAAAACAAGTTCACCAACTTTAAACAACCTCGAGCAGACCAATTTATCATGGGCTTGAATCATCTTTTCTTGATAGAGTTCTAAGTTTTGTTGTGCTCCAAGTTCTACTTTGCGAGCTATATTTTCCCTTCAAGACTTTCTAATTCTAAAAGTTGAAGTTAGGCATTCTCTTCTGTTGTAATCTGATTGGAGACAGCGATCCTGAGCGACGGTAGCTAAACCTCTAACAGAAGCACTATCTTAGACCCGTACACTAGTGAGTAAGATGTAGATTGTGTTGGCGTTCTGACGGTCATCCTCTAAGCCCACAAAGCTTCCAATAACTTTTCATGCCATCCTCTCTTATTGTTGTCAAGCTTTTCCTTCAAAATCTGCATGAGTGTTATTTTGAAGGATTCTGCTAAGTCATTTGATTTTGGATAGTAGATTGTAGAGTACCGACAATCTATCCCATGACGTTTGACAAAGTTATTGATCTTGGTACTCTTGAAGGCTGACCCATTGTCTGAAATGATCCTACACAACTCACTGAAGCGGTAGAAGACTTGATTCTGAAAGAACTGTAGAGCTTAAAGCATTGTAACCTCTCGTAATAGAATTGCCTCTGCACATTTTGAGAAGTAATTTGTAGCTGCGAGTATTAATCAAGGCCCTTTAGAAGACAGAGGGTCTATCAGACATACTATATCCATGTTACAATACTCAAATGGTCACGAGGCAATCGTGGGGTATAGAACATTCAGAGGTTTGTTCAAGACCACTCCATGCACTTAGCACTGATGACATTTCTTCGCTGTGTCCATACCATTTGTCATCATTGTTGGCCAGTAGTATCCAAGTCTTTTGATTTTTATTTTCATTTCCAGCCCTGACTGCTGTGCTCCACACAATCTGGCATGCACTCCTTTGGCAATATTTTGTGCTTTTGTTAAGCTTAAACATCTCAATTAAATTTGATCAAAGGATCTTTTGTATAGAACCTTATTGATTAAGGCATATGATAAAGCTCTCTTCTGAATCTGATGTGGTACTGACTTTTCTTCAGGCAATATACCTGCTTGCAAATATTTTATCAACGGTTGACATCAATCTTCTGTATCATCTACCACAGTGGGTAATATTTCTTCTTTTCCTAGCTTGTGCAAACCATTGAGTCGATCTGTGATAAAACTTGACGTCCTTGTACGGTAATGTATTTGGAATCTTTAGGTGGACAAGCCAACTATATAGCAAGTTTAGCTAAAGCATCCTCGTGGGCATTGTCCGCTCGAGGAATCCTGTAGAACGTCCACTGGGAATTTGCTCTAGTAGTTTCATCACATACCGGCGGTATTCTTCTAATCTCAACTCCAAAATTTTATAATATCCTGCCACTTGCTGAATGACGAGTTGTGACTCATCATAAATGGCAATTTTCGTTATTTCCATTAGTATTACTAATTACAATCCTGTGATTAGAGCTTCATACTCTACTTCATTATTGGTGTCTGGTTTGTCAAGTAGTAGGAAAATCTTAGCATGGTCTTATCTGGGGTCACGAAGATTCGACCGATTTTTGCTTTTCCTGGTATCACTATCTTAGTACTTTATTTCTTCGAGCTGACAACGCTCCATCTAAGTACATTTCCCAACGTCTGGCACTAGGCTGTTCCACTTATTATGTCTGCTCATCTAGTAGTTCATTGTTGAGAGGGGATCCAATTACAGTGGGTGCGCTGCGAGAAAGTCTGCAACAATCTATCCTTTGATAGCACGAAGGGGCACGAAATTATGTCAATATGCAACAGTATCATCGACCATTTTGCTAAACTTCCAGAAAGTGATGATATGGTCACCAAATATTGCAACAGATTAACTTTCAAAATCATGTTGACCTAATGAGACAACATGTAGTGTCTAAGCTTTTGAGTGGCAAAAACCAAAGCTAGACAATGTTTCTCAATAGGAGGATACATTGCCTCCACCGGTATTAGACATTGAATCAAGTAGTCGAGTGCATTTTACTTACCCTCATCATTAACTTCGGCTAGTAAGGCTCCAAGGGAGTTATCTAAGGCCGCATTATAAAGTATCAACGGTCTACCCGGGATATGAAACAAGAGGTTTAATTAGATATCACTTAATATCTTTGAAAGCTTGTTAGCATGACTCCCCTCAAACAAATCTGACATCCTTTCAAAGTAAGTTCGAAAAGGGTAGATACCTTCCCGACAGATTAGATATAAAGCACCTTAGGTATGAAGATTTTTCTTGAAAAGAACGTCATTGTTTCAAGGCCTTAGCAGGGGGAATTTCCACGTTAGCATTAATCTTTTCTCGATTTCAATTTCCCGATGACAGACAAATATGAGAAATCTTCCCGAGGTATTCTGAAGGCACACATTAAGGGATTCATTTTGAGATTGTATTGTCATAATCATTCAAATATGATCCTCAAATCATATAGGTGGTTTTCATTCACTTTGCTCTTAATGACCAAATTGTCCATGTAGGATTCCACTTGGTTATGGATAGGGTCATCCAAGATCCTCGTAATTGCTCTTTGGTATGTAGCTTCAGCATTCTTCAATCCAAATGA